>JACEVL010000040.1:102500-388874 GCA_020284085.1 Aporrectodea caliginosa
ATTACACGATGATTATCTAAACGGATTATATCGTTTGCGGATTATATACGGGATCATAGCATTAGACAATTACTCAACTAACAACGTAGTTTGAATCATCATCAAACAACAATAAATCAAAATATTGTCGTCAACGGCCTTTGATGTAATTGTCGTCAAAGGCCATTGATTTCACAAGACGACGTTAAACTTTGGAATAATAATTGTCGTTTTAAGTCGAATGAGAACTGTGATAATGCCATTTAGGAACGGTGAGAACAATTTAGAATAATTTCTGTCGATGTCAACGGTCTTTCTTGCCATAAGACGTCGTTAAACTGTGGATCCATCGCCTCTCTTAAGTTCAATTTCGCAGATGTAGAACAAAAGTTACAGTTTTACTGTCTCAATTTATCTTCCAAAATATAAAAAACGTTGTTGTGCACGTCCAATGACGTCACTTCTCTCGATGCTGGTCTTCCTACTTCAGTCAACCGTATACAGAAACTGGTTCTGCGAAGGTTAATTGTATTGTATTGTATTGTATTGTATCTAAAGATTTATATAGCGCCTCTCTCAGAATAACTATTCAGAAGCGCTCTCAGCAAGAATCCCCGGGGAGCAAGAAACGTCTTTAAAGAACGAGAGACCAAAGAGGAGAATCTAGTCATTAGTTTAGCCCTTAATGAGGGGGAAGGTCATTCCAAGTAGAGGGACCAACCACAGCAAATGCCCGGCGTTGAGCCAAGGCAGTCCTAGTCCTAGGAACAAAAAGATCTAGCCAATCAGCAGAGCGCAAGGAACGAGATGAGGTCGAAGTTAATGAGCCTAAATAACTAATAAGTTGCTAAATGCGAATAATAAAGTGAAATAATAATCAGATAAACAGCTTACCATATCCATCCACCATCATCTAGTCCATTAGGATAATATTAGGTCTTCCTCTCGTTCTCTTTCCATTTGTTATTCCCTCCTTGATAGCTATCAACAGGGATTGCGCTCATAGGAGTATGACCAATTCACTTCCTATGTCTTTCTCATGATACAGTAGCCATAAGAGATCTCTCCTTTTCCACCATATACAAAGCCTCGTCCTTAGTTCTACGCACAGGACAACTAACTTTCCACATCCTACGCCAGACCTGCATCTAAAAAGCCTACAACATTCTTATATCCTCTTTTCTGATGGTCCATGTTTTAATCTGTAAAACACTGTTAACTGCAATACTAGTCTAAATAGACACCTTTAAAACTGGTCAGCCGACACTATATATTGAACAGCTTGAAGCTGTAAATAAATAGTCATTATATCTGAAAATACTATCTATAGGTGTTGTAAGTAAGTACATAATCTAGGTAACGGCAATAAATAATGGTTAAATACAGTTGCATAACGGTTACTTGAGTAAAAAATATCATAACTTCTTTTTATAATAATGTTCCTTGTTTATAACATGTTAATTGGTTTGTTCATAATGTTAAATGTATGGATTTATAATGTGGTTTTTTTTGGTTGTTTGTTTTTTTTTCTTCTTTTCGTATTATATAAAACTGATGCTTAATAATATTTATAATATTCTTGGTCCTTGGTTATTGCTTAAAATTGGTTTGTGTTTGTTGATGAATACGATTCATTTTAGAGCTAATTTTGTAATACATAAAACCAATATTGAATAATATTGATACTTTGATTGTCATGTTGAAATTGATAATTGAATCTGTATGTACTATGACTGATGGATAATGAATATTGAGCATCTCCTGTAAATGTAATATTGATAGTTTGATGGTAATTTAGATAGATCAATGTGATATTCTCTAAAATATTGTTAATAAGATTGACGAGAAACAGTATAATAATAATGATTTATATGAATAAGAGATCAACAACAATCACCTGTCAAATCACAGCATCCTGGCAGAAATGGAATCCAAGCCACGAAGAGAGAAAGCAAACTGATGATAGACAGTATACGAAAATGAACTTAATCCGTCAGAAACTTTAAATACGTCAACATCCTATCAGAAACGGAATCAAAGACGAGAAAAGAGAAAGAAAACTTATGAGAACATTACAATAAAATGAACTGAAATACATCAAAAACTTAAAGACGTCAACAGCCTTTGTAGCTATAGGATGTCGTTAAATATTGGATTAATAATAATGTTAATTTAACTTGAATGTCTTATCTATACTGTCACAAAACAAAACAAAGTGAGATTAACACGAACGTCTTTCACATCCATAAGATGTCGGTAAACAATGGAAACTAATTACTCTAAACTACCATGAGACACGGTCATGGGTATAAACTATAAAGTGCTGGCGACTTCATTTTTCCTAGCCTCGGCGGATGAGTGCGAGTGGCCAGTCCTCTCCCACGCCTTATCATCTTCCCACCGACAGTATGCTCATCATAACCGATTTGTCAAGCTCAACCCTTCTCTCTCCATCTCCACATCTTTCTCTCCGTCTCTCTCTGTCTTTCTCTGTCTCTGTCTCTGTTTCTTTCTCTGCCTGTCTGTCTGTCTGTCTCTGTCTGTCTCTCTGTCTGTCTCTCTTTCTTTCTCTAGCCACATCTCTCTCGCGCCGTCTGTCTGTCTGTCTGTCTTTCTGTCTGTCTGTCTTTCTGTCTGTCTCTCTTTCTGTCTGTCTGTCTTTCTGTCTGTCTGTCTGTCTGTCTCTTAAGTCTACCCACTACATAAGGATGTGCGTATACATTTATCATAATAACAATAATCAGAATAATACGATAATTACATGCCAGACGTCAATACTTTAATCAAAGACAATGTATGTATAGCTTATAAATGCGTTGTGTAAATAAATATCTAAACATTTACATAGCGCTCTTCGAAGGACTTCACAAACTATCTACGTAGCCCTCGTTAATTATTACAGTTGCATTATATTGCATTTGATAGAAGTAATCTAGTAATGTATTGTATTGTATTTGATCATTAAGCGGTTCTCATAGCATAAGCCTTTCAGAAGCGCTCCCAGTGCGAGGTACTCCGAGGAAAAAGGGAGGTTTTAAGGTGAGAGAAAGTGGTAGAGATGCTACTAGAGAGGATTGTAGAGCGTAGAGAAGGAGGAAGTCGATTCCATAGAGACGGACCTATGCACACAAAGAACCTGGATTGAGCCACTGTGGTCCTAACACGGGGAACAAAGAGGCCCAGCCGGTCAGAGGATCTGAGAGGACGCTTTGACGTGGCAGAGAGGGGGCGGAGAATTTGGTGACAAAGATATATTTAGGAGCAAGACCCAGATGAGATTTGAGCATGAGCATGAGAACTTTGAATTGGATGCGCACAGAGAGAGTAAGCCAATGTTCACTGTTCAGCCATAAATGCAGAGATGTGAGAGAATCGAGGGAGGAGAGCTATAAGTCAGGCAGCAGCATTCAGTAAAGACTAAAGAGGAGATAGACGAACCTTGGGTAAGCCAACAAGGAGAGAATTACAATAGTCAATTCGAGAACAGACAAAAGCATGGGCAATTGAGGTGAAGGTAGAGGATGAAACAGATCATCTGCAAATAGCTCTAAGACGCCTAAGTTGGAAGTAAGAAGAGCGGGTAAGCTTGGATATGATTGTGTTAAGTGAAGGTAAGAGAGCTATCTAGGGTGACACCCAAGTCACGGACACTATAGATGAGAATGTGAAATGCGGAAACTTTTCAGAGAGCGAGGTACAGTCGAGTTTCAGGAGTTGCTGTGGAGTAGGATCAATGGCTTTGGCAGCCACAAGATGTCGTTAAGCACCCGAAACTACAACTTCTCTCTGATCACTTGAAAAAGTGAAAATTTAGAAAATATTTCAATTCGATGTCAGCGACCATGGAATAATTCATAAGATGTCGCTAATCCATTGGAAATCTAATCTAATCTCACCACGTTGAACGGTTCTGGTAGTCACAGTGTGTCGTTATACATTACATAATTCGACACTCTTTAGGCACCTTAGATGTCGTTAAGCACCCGAAACTAATATTGTCCTAATTTGTCTTTAAATTAAATGAAGACTTAAAAAACTATTGCAAATCGACGTCAACGACCCTGGAAACCGTAAGATGTCGCTAAACTGTTGGAAATCCAATCAGATCTCTTCAGATTGAATGTTTCTAGTCGAAATAAAGGAGTTTTTAACGTAGTTTCAAACAATCTGACGTTATTACACGAACAGTTTGCAGTAAATTATTTCTGAAAGAGGTGTGGAATGGTTTTTCAAACAGTGCAGAATCTATTGTTCATGTGGTTGAACTTCTGTGAGTCTTAATAATTATTACTTGATATCTGTGGTTATAGCATTTGAAGAGATACAGCAGAATTAATTTAATTTGTTTTACTTACATAAGGCAGTGGCATTCTTAAAAAAGGTGTCTAAATATTACCAGCTATGCTGATATAAATATATTCGTTTTTTGAGAAAAACAATCTGCCAAAAACGCAGAAATGCTAACATGAGTGATAATGAATAATTAAAGTTCATAAGAAAATTTTAGAATAAAATAGTAAATATTTTTATATAAGGATCTGGGAATAAATTGAGAGTTGTCCTTGGGGGTATGGTTGTGTGCTCTAGGTCTTAATTGGTGAGAGGAGAGGGGTCAGGGTGGAGGTAGGAGTTGGTGAAGGATGTACATGCTTGTTTTCTTGTAAAATATTTTAATTGAAAACTAACTAAAGTCATCGTAATAAAAAAATGTAGTAGCGCTGGCATTGTTTCTTCGAAATAGACATCTAAACGGCAACCAAGTTCTGTCGAATCCATTAATGTGTTTGTTCTCATTTTAGACACATTTAAATCGCTTTCCATATGCCATATATAAATCGACTTCGTCTGTGTAGCTTACAGTGAGACTGATACAGGTCGCCGTTTAAATGTGTTTCGAAGAAACGATTCCAGGGCTACATAAATACCTATCCTGGAAATACTAAAAAAGGCTGTACGATGCCAAATAATTTCTGTCGACATCAAGGGTTTTTGTTGTCTTAAGATGTCGTTAAACTCTGGATCCAAGCATCCATGACAACGAATTCCGTAACAGCCCATGTATGTATGAATGTATGTATGTATGTATGTATGTATGAATGTATTGTATTGTATTTGAACACTTGTTATAGCGCCTCTTCAAGATTTCTACTCACAGGCGCTCCAGACTACAGCGCGGACACTGAATCGGAGTTTCACGCCGAAGCGCATGAGCAGTTGCGAGTGAAGGACTTGCCCAGGGTCCCTACGCGGCGGCTTTGAGGTGGATTCGAACCCGCAACCCTCCGGCTGCAAGGCACCGAACGTACCCCTACACCACCGCGCCCCATACTCTGGTGGTGCCAGTCTCAAGCCTGGAGAAAGGATGAGGGCGACGCTAATAATCTTTGTAATGATACAGTGTCATTAAAAAGCAACTAACCAACTATTTAGATGCCGTTTACCATTCGATATGAACAATCAGAAATGTTTAAAATAGCCTCAGACGACGTCAAGAGATGTCGTTAAACAATGGAAACTACTGGAGACTACTTAACTCCACACTGCCCGTAGTGCCAGTAGTGCAAGTCCTAAGCCCGCAGAAAAGAGGCGGGACACGTCGAAGGCCGTAGTAGCCATACGACGTCATTAGGCCTCCTGGAAACTAGTGTGCCAAATCTGTAGTCCTATTGGAAGCGAGTATCTTTATGAAAAGGTGAGAGTTCATTCTGAAAATCGTAATGATAAGCAGGAAATCTGGGTAGATTGGATGCTAGATGAAATCCTAAATTTCAGAGATTTCTGAGGAACCTTCATCGGTTCGATGATAGTGCCGGATCCATTGATTGCATGGCTACTGCACGCCTTCTAGAGTAGTGGCTGGTACTCGCTTGCTAATCAGGACTCGAGCGCCCCTAGCGAAGTTTCAGTTACATGAAACTATTAAGAAAGCGACAAAACACCAATGAAAGCTATTTATACATTAGCAAAGAATGACTTCGATGAGTATTACATATACTGAGGAGGAAAAGAAACGGCGTAGACGGCGATGAAAGTCGATCAATTCAATTCCAGTCTTTCGATTAGTGATATTGACTGATCAGACTCGAGTGCCCTGCAACGGTGTTTTACTCGATGGCTAAGTCAGACTCCAGCGCCCCCCCCCACGGTATCGTACTGGGTGGCAACGCGATACTCAAGCGCCCCTTAGCTGTGTCTGGTGCTGACCCGCTACTAGGGACTCGCGCGTTCTCGGTGAGTAACAGGAATGTTGAATGACGACAGACAGACATTTCTCTTCAACTGTATTATTAATTACATTTGCACTTATTACTCAATCAGTTTACATTTGCTATTCTTCAGTATATTTCTTACCTCGACTTCAAATCCTCTTCTTTTGAGACGCTGTCTTTTCAGTCAGTACAAATCCAATACAAAGAAAAAAAAGAAGACACACAATTATTGAAAATACGCCACTGCTTCATTCTCGGTTATGGCCAGTCCGAGGCCTCAATAAATGAGGCTGCGATGCTAATTATCCTTATTATGACAGCTTTGTTAGACAGAAACTTTCTAAATGATCACCAGTTATAGCTAGATTTTGTCGATTAAAAGGTAAGGTCGATGTCAACCGCCTTGGCAGTCATAGGGTGTCTTTAAAGGCCCTAAACTGTGCAAAAAAAACCGTGATGTGGTGAGGGATCTTGGGGTGCTTCTTGATGGTGGGCTTACGATGGCTGATCATGTGACACATATCTCAAGGACAAGTTACTACGAGCTCAGACAGATCCGAGTTATACGGAGGACGCTTTCGCTGAACGCTGCGGCTGTACTAATACACTCCTTTGTTCTCACACGTCTTGACTACTGTAATGGAGTCCTCCTGGGCCTCCCTGAGTTCCGCATTCGTCAACTTCAGCTTGTTCAGAATGCAGCAGCCAGACTTCTGGCTGACCTGCCGAAATATTCACACATATCCGACTACATGCGGCGTGAGCTACACTGGCTTCCAGTTGCTGATCGTGTTAATTTCAAGATCGCTACGCTGGTTTGGAAGGCCATGACTGGCACTGCTCCGGACTACATTGCTGAACTGTACCTTCCAGTTGTCACTCAAACTGGTCGGCGGGCTCTCCGGTCTGCCTCGCGAAATGACTTGATTGTACCTTCGTTTCGAACCACCACACGCGCTCGTCGGGACTTCTCGATTGCGGCGCCACGGATCTGGAATACTCCTCCGCCATCTGTGCGTGCCACTAATGCTGCATGTGGTTACATGGTTTTCTCTCGACTCTTAAAGACGCACTTTTTCAGCTGTTTGATGGCCACGTGTTGAGCGCTTCTGTGAGACTCAGAAGTGGCGCTATATAAATTTCTTGTTACATTACATTACATTACATTAAAAGCATTGCTTCTTATTGGACACCTTTTAAATGTCGATCACCCATCTATAAATATGCATCGACGCGAAATAGTTTGATTTATATCATAAATAATAGAATATAGGATATAGAACAGGTCAATATTGCAGGCTGTCTGTTCTGTTAGTAGTTAAGATTTAAATTGCATAACATGTAAATGTACAGCGCTGTGCGTTTGTCAGGCGCTTCAATAAAGAAAATATTTTATTATTAATAATAATAAATTCTGCTACCTGGGAAGTGTGGTCACACAAGACGAAAAGTGCCATACGGAAACAAAAAGAACAATAGGCATGGGGAAAGATGCATTCTGAAAGAGAAAAGAACTCCTGAGAAGGAAACTAAATAGTGACCCAAGGGATCAAAAATGAGTCGGCAATTTACATTCCTAGGAAAACAGCAAAATATGATAAGCTGTCACTTTTTCTTATTTTCAGATTTTAACGAAGCTTGGTAAAAAAAAGTTTTTTACACTTCTGATTTCTCACATTTGATGAAATTCATTATTTTATGTGTATTTTCAGAAATTTGAACAGAGAATACTTTTATTTTTTTGTGATTATATATTCAAATAAATGATTTTTTATAAAAAAACACACATAATCTTTCGTAACTTTGTCAAAAAACAAGGTAGAACCAAACTTTTTGTGTCATTTTAAAGCAAAAACTTTAGTCTTTAAGAATATATAAACTACTCATATTCTAAAATTTTCGACATGCGACTCATTTTGATCCCCTGGGTCACTATTTAATTATAGAACTCTAAAGAAGCGAATGGTAAGACATTGGCGTGGAGTGTGGTCCTGTATGGATCTGAAACGTGGACAATGCAGAAAGAGGACATAAAAAGACTAGAAGCCTTTGAAATGTGGATATGACGTCGAGTGGAGAAAGTAAGTTGGAAGGAACACAAGATAAACGTGGAAATATTAAAAATGGTAGAACAAGATAGATCAATGACAAAGACAATCAGAGAACGCCAAAGGAAATGGATAGGACACGTCATGAGGGGAGACTATCTACTGAAAGACATCATCGAGGGGAGGATGGAAGGGAAAAAGACGAAGAAGATCAAGAATGATGCTGCTGGGCTGGACGATGGAGAAAAACGGCTACAGTAAAAAAATAAAGAAAGAGGATCAAAATCGAGCAAAATGGCGACGTTGGACATATGAACCTGCCTGACGGCAGAGAACCGAAAGAAGAATAAGTACTTAATTTCCGTGCTTCACCCTAAATTACCGAGAAATCGGAATAAGTCATATATATTTTACTCATATAAGGAATATTTATTCTTAAAAGAGGTGTCTAAATACCACCAAATAATTATGCCGCCTGTTATTGTTTATTTAGTTCGGTTTCACACACCAGAGTTTACTTGAGGACAAAAGAAAATGTTGCTTCTATATATTATGTTACTTGCACTTACATATATGTAACATGTTACAATTACAATTACGCTTTTTTTCTCCATCAGTGCACATTAGCAACATTTCAACGTCATTTCTGACTCGTTGTCATGCTCACTGTTTCATGTGAGGCGTCATGGTGAGCGTGACAACGATTCAGTACTCATACAATCCAAGCTGCAATCAGAGCTGCGTTGAAGAACTGTGGTCTAGATGTTCAACCCCGTCAACCACACTCAGCTTCAATCTCCAAAAGCTCGAAGGCCAAGCGTCGACGATGCTCACTGTGTCAACGCCGTAACAACAAGAAGGCAGCTCGTGAAGATTCTTCATGCAACCGGTCAGTGTGTGGCAAATACAATCGGCATCAAGCTGTGTCTGTGATAGCTGCTACTACAAATGTTCATTGAAGACGATGAACTCAGCACAAATTCACGACGTGGTTTATTTTACCAATTAGTTAGGCTATCGTGTCCAATCTTGGCATACGGTAAAGCACTAATTCTGTGTTGTCAGACTATCAGATGGTAAGCAATACACATCATTACAAGCGCCTCTGAATTGTGTACACTGCGACAGGCGCTATATAAATTTATAGATACAATACAATACACAGGTAAGAGTTGAACTGTTACCACTTGAACTTGTAGCAGGATAAAGTGACATTTCAGCAAGATCAGAAAGCACTGAATGCGTCATGAGTCCATGGGACCCGTTGGTCATATTACGGAGTGAAATATGTTGGTTTCCTGAGGGTTAATCTGGTGTATTGAACCTTTCGCAAGTATTAATTACTTAATGACCGTGCTAGCAGCAGACGACGCTCAGATTAGCCGAAATAATAATTCTCTATGTATTTCTCTTACATAGGAAATCGACATTCTTAAAAGAGGTGTTGAAATATTACCACTCTGCCGACTGTTCTTGCTTATCGGTTACACAAAACAGAATACTGGGGGAAAAAATAAGATATTTATTTTTTCCATTTACTCTCCTGTTGTAAAATTTATATTACCTGCCGCACAACAAATGCATTGTGCACTTGCGATGGTGCATGACTGGATGTCTGCCAATCGTCTCAGACTCAACCCGACTAAGTCACAGTTTATATGGTTCGGTACAAGACGTTCACGTTGTAGGATTGATGCCCTTGCATCAGCATCCCTTGGTGGACAGTCCTGTGATGTCGTGAGGGATCTTGGGGTGCTTCTTGATGGTGGGCTTACGATGGCTGATCATGTGACACATATCTCAAGGACAAGTTACTCTCAGACAGATAGTTAACGGAGGACGGCTGTTGCTAAAACTCTTTTGTTCTCACACGTCTTGACTACTGTAATGTCCTCCGCCTCCCTGTTCTTGTCAACTTCAGCTCGTTCAGAATGCAGCAAGTCTTGACCTGGTCACACAATCCTACAACGTGAACACCGACTCACAAAGGCTACGACTGGCACTGCTCCGGACTACACTGAACTGTGCCTTCCAGTTGGCAAAATAAGATACCTTCGTTTCGAACCACCACATTTTTTCCATTTACTGCTCACTGATACTTATGTAAAATTTATATTACACTGACACTTCCTACCACATCAGTTTACATTGGCGACTCTTTAATGCACTATTTTCTTACCCTTCTTTCAACGCGTTATCTTTTTTCAATAGGTAAAACCCCAAAATCCACTTCTATAGAGAATTATAGACTACACATTGAAACGCTGCCATACTTCACACTTTGGCCTGGATAAACGAGGAAGGCCACTCAATTTATATCTTCGTTTTGTCAGCATTGTAAAACAGAAGCGTTCTACATAATCGCCAGTTGCAGTTGGATTTTGTTGATTAAAATGTAAGGTCGAAGTGAACCAGCTTTGAAGTTACAAGATGTCCTTAACCAATTAACACGAACTGCATTGGTTTCAGGCCCTATGCTATACGACGTGGTTCGTGCTACAACGGTGGGCCGAATGCTCTATGCTGCTCCGGCTTGGTGGCGGTTTGCAGGGCACCAAGAAAAGAACCGCCTTCAGTCGGCGATGCGGCGTCTGATTCGTCTGCGGTACCTGCCAGAGGACAGTCCATCGTTTGAGCATCTTTGAGACACTGCTGACTCACACCTCTTCTCTGCGGTTCTTGGAAACCCGGGACATGTTCTCCATGGGCTACTCCCCCCAAAAGCCGCTCCCCAACACCCTGCGCCCGAGATTACATCACCGTTTTATTCCACAAGCGGACAATCTCTCACGCAGATCGTTTATAATAAGAATGTTATACTCTGTAAGAATGTATGTACACCAAAGTGCGGATATGCAATTGGTTGAATAAAGAATATACTTACTTACTTACTTACTTCCCAGTGGATTTTAGAGCACTCTTTTCGTTAAAGTACTAACATTGTCCCACAGGCTGACAACTTAGTGAGAAAAACGTTTTTAACAAGAATTCTTTATAATGTGTAATTTCATGTAAACCTAAGTGCGATTATGCAGTTGGATAAATAAAGAATATACTTACTTACTTGAAAGGCTTGAACCGAGCTAAGCAATTCTTTTCATTATACACCTTTAAAACGTTGCCCACCGAACTATATATTAAAGAGCTGCGTCGCGCGGTTAAATTATTTGAAACTTGTCGAGCAAAACTGGCACAAGTCGTACGGTACTGTCGAAACCTGGAAAAACAGATGCCTGACGATATCACCTATGTTTCATTAACCTTTATTTTACCAACGTTCCATTTTTGGAACATAATTTGTAATGTTAAAAAAAATAAGTCTGCCTTGGTAAATGTATTATATTTGCACATCAAATGAAAGATCTAAGAATGGAGAATGTAAAACAGTGGTAATTTTCTGATTGACTTTATTTATTTTTGTGGCTACAGATGCGCAATTTTGACGAATTTTGACATTTTTGAAAAAATCTTTTAGGAAGTTGAAATAAATATTTATGTCATATTTTTACAGGTGAGACACGTTCAATTTTGTTGATTGATATCTAAAGTCAGTGATAAAAATCAAAATTACCGAAAAAGAAGCAAAACTCTAGAAGAAAAAACCCAGTTTTGAAGCATGTTCCATTTTTGGAACGTTGGTGCACTCTCATTAGTATAATTCCAATATGAGGTGATTGTGTTCCTTGTTCATAATTTGCCAGTATTATACTGTTGGATTGTTGCATGTATCATTAATTTGTTTTTAATATTATGTTTCATTTAATTTATTTTTAACCAGGGGCGTAGCCAGGAAAAAATTTCGGGGAGGGGGTGGTAAGTGTTTTCTGGGGTTTCCAATGGAAATGGTCGAAAAGTTCAGTTTTTGTATTTCACATATAATTGCATAGAAAAAAATGTCGGCAATTTATTTAGGGTGACCCCACCCCGTAAAACCCCTTATATATGCCTATGTTTTAACACTGATTTTGTAATAATTAGTACATATTTTAAATTGGAGTTTTAGAAAATAACGCAATAACTGCAACACAGTTGAGTACCTGATGCAGTCTAATAGCAACTGCAATGTCTAAAATCCATGAAAGGAGGAAGTACTGCCATGCATGCAGCTGACAAGAGACCTCTTTATACTGGCAGAGTGTGCACTATAATTATGATCAGTAACACAACTCTTTGCAATTTGGAATTGTTTATTTCAAACTTAGCATTTATGAGTCGGTGGGTGCCTAACTATGGACATCATGGGTTAGAGATGTTTATAAGAGGAAAGCCAATCAGATTTAGTTATAAGATCTGGATGTCTTATTCATGAATAGGATGTTCATCCATATCAAGCAACCATTTATTGTGGCAGGAGTAGGCGACCCACATAAACCACTTTTGGTGAGCGCGTTGCCATGAATTTTGCCTAACTCATCACAGGAAACCATATCACATGCTATTATTTGCCAATCTTTTTACTAGTTACAGTCTTCTGTCTAAGCTGAGATGTTGGGCAGCAGTCATTCAGAGGTGCTGTTCCAGTTCGACCATCACGGACATCATGTCCGTGATGGTCGAACTGGAACAGCACCTCTGAATGACAAGAAAGTGTTTGCAAAACCAAAAAGAGGTACATTTGAATACACATGTCATGCCAAAATTGTTGTTGTTAGGTAGTCAGATAACAATGTAGTAGCATGTTCCAGCAGTATCAATACTGTAAATCCTGTGAAAAACTGCTCAGGCACGTCAAAGGTTGTCATGACACATTGCGATGAGATCGAGCGATACATATCTTTAATTAGTCAGGCTCGTTGTTTTTTTCATTTTTTGAAGAAAAACACTACCAAAGAATGTGTCAGGTGCCTCAAGATACTTCAAGTGAACTGTTTTGAAAGTTTTCATTCCTTTAAATAAACTGGTTTTCAATAAACTGTGCATGAGCCAATATTGTATCGTGTATTCATGTTGAACTGCCATTGTAAAAAATGCTAGTGGGAATGACCCAACGTTCCATTTTTGGAACATCCCAAAAATGACCTTAAATGTGAAATATCACTAAAAGCTTGTCATTTCTGTTTTAATACCATCAACATACAACACATATCTAAGGGCCATCTCAAAATTCCACCTAAAAGGCATAGTGGGTAAATAAAGGTTAAACGCCAATGTATGGCTTAATTTGACCACAGACAAATTTTTCAGAAGGCCAATTTGAAATCGGAGCTAAGACACGGTTGGTTTCAACGGCCCTGGTAGCCACAAGATGTCGCTAAAGTCTTCATTTCTTGCAAAGTCGTCTGAAGTATGTTACAACCGAATAAAATTACAAGACAGCGGACGGGAAAGAGGATACAGTGAATACTACTAGTAATATAAGATTCAAATAGATGAGACAAGCAGTTAGTAGGCTATGGACAAGAACAGAACAGCCAACGAAGACAAGATGAGCCAGATCCCTTCGGGAAAAACGAAAGACAACGGAAGAACTAGCCGGAGACCATTATGGACGACTTGAGATGCTTGGAGATGTCGTGAGACGAGGCTGAAAGACTTGCGATAGATAGAGCCTCTTTCCACCTCTCGCCAAAACTCGCTACAACCTGCGTCCTAGACTGCATCCATTTGTGCTACCAGAAAATGATGTTAAAAACTTTATTCCTAGAGTCCTCTTTGCCCGTAATCACTGACAGAGTTCTGTTAACTCTTTTCATCTATTATTTTATTTGTCTGGTTTATGCTTCGACATGTAACCGGGTGCGGTGTGCCACCCTGATTTGTCTCTTTTTCAAATAAACGAATATATATATATATCCCTTCAGCAATTACACTGGTTACCCATTCAGGCTCGGATATCCTTTAAAATCTGTCTTTTCATGTTCAAAATAATGTCAGGTTCTGCTCCTCCTTACTTATCATCTCTAGTCACACCATGTGCTGCTCTTGAATCAAGATGTGGTTTGCGATCGGCTTCGAAAAGAGACTTCGTAATCAAAAGAACAAATCTTCAATTTGGAAACAGAATGTTTGAAGTAGCTGGTCCGGCTGAATGGAACTCCCTACCAGAACTAATCTGAAGATCATCCTCAATTAATATTTTTAAATCTAAACTTAAAACTTATCTCTTCTCCAAGTACTATGATTAGTAAGTACATTGTAACGCGTCCTTTGAGTAAGACTTTGTTTTATTAAGGCGCGTTATAAATGCAAGTTGTATTGTATTGTATTGTATAGAGACGAATGGAGAAGATGCGTGGCACGATGTGCAGACCTACATGGGAAAGACAAAGTAAGTGAGTATTGAAAGCTATGTTGGCCATCGATTGTCGCTTTGTGCGTCATCACAACGTCGCTGTAGATAAAGTGGATTTGAAATCCAAATTTAAATATGTGATGTACAATAGAGATTAATATCATAATCTTGGTTTAATAAACATACTTTATTAAAATTAGCCATATTATGGGTGAAGGGTATTTTACAGATTGTGTTATCGAATAGTGTAAAAAGATACAGTGTTTGAGATTGTTTTTGAATCGAATAGCGGTGAATGAAAAGATCAACATCAATGAGTAATGAACAATTGGGCCTAAACTAATTAAGAAAGCACCAAAAGATTGTAGGAAATTGTTTAGTATCTAAGGTAACTACATTTTATCTAAGGTTAATACATTTGCAAAAAAATAATCCCTAAGGTTCGCCTATCTCCTCTACAGTCAGTACTTAATGCTGCTGCTAGACTGATTGTTCGTCTTCCTCGGTTCTCTCACATCTCTTCATTCATGGTTGAAGAACTTCACTGGCTCCCTCTATCTGTCCGAATACAATTAAAGGTTCTTATTTTAGTCCTTAAGTCTCATCTGGGTCTTGCTCCGAAGTACCTTTGCGATCTCATGCTTCGCCCACTCTGCCACTTCGCTGCGTCCTCTCCGATCCTCTGATCGGCTTGACCTTTTTGTTCCCCGTGTCATGACTGTGATGGCTCAATCCAGATCCTTCGCCTGCATAGGTCCTTCTCTGTGGAAAGGACTTCCTCCACCGGTTCGCTCTGCCATCCTTTCTGGTAGTCTCTCCTCATCTTTTTCGAAACTAAAATCCTGCCTTTTCCCTCGGGTTGCTCGCACTGGGAGCGCTTCTGAAAGGCTTTTGCTGTGAGAAGCGCTTTATAAATAGCCAAATACAATACAATTTATATCGCTGTTGTTATTAACAGGATTGCTGCAGGTGGTAATAAATTTAGGAAGTTTAGCAGTTGAACGCAAGGCAAAGAGGCAATTGCCGGGTATTTGTCGGTTAATTCACCCGATTTAATTTTGTCAATGGCAATGTATTAAGTTACATGACTTTAACTCGTTAAATTAATTCACCCGATTAAACTGGTGTCCATGACACAGCAATTTCTTGCAGGATGCTACCGATAGCGTTCTTTTAATCGTTAGGCCTACGATTCTCATTTTGCCGCCTTTCATGACCTCTCAATTCTTTATGTATTGGCTCATGTGTTCGGGTCAACGAGGTTTAGGAATTGATTAGCCATTTCGTGTGTCATGCCAGCATTGCCAGGAAGTCTTCCTTACGAAGGGCTACGACAAATAAGTCACATCAAACAATTCCAGTATAAAATCCCGTGTATATTGCAGGTCAACCAAACACAGTTTCGTCATTAGAAAACATGGACGACACTAACCCTAACTCTGACCCTAACTGACCCTCACGACATGTAACAACGACGTATAACTTCAACGTAACCGACATGGACTATAAACATTACGTCGTGAGGGTCGGTTAGGGTTAGTGTCGTCATTAGAAGACAGATAAAAAACAGTCCCACGGTGCTTAAAAGGGAAGAAAGACATAGACATTTATTCTGGTGAATTAACAGACAAGGTCTATGAACAAATTAAATCGGGTAAATTAACCGACAAGTACCAATTGATGTGCATAAAATGGTGTATACACGTAGGTCGACAGAGACAACGGACATCGTAGGCCTACTCACCTTTCAAACGGTTCGTACGTTTTATAAAAGTCTACTTTGGTCAGTTGTTCGAGTATGCCATGAAAATGGCGAGAACTGTTCAAAAATAATTGCACACCCCTTTAAGTGTGATAGACGTACTATAAATAAAATCAGAAAAGCGTTTCTGTGACATCGAGAAGCTATCAGAAGAGGTTTGAACGGTGAGAACTGTGCAAAGCTGTTAGAAGTAATAATAATAATTATTTATCCCTAAATAATTTATGTGGACGTCATAAGACGCTGTTTTACTCTGGATCCATCCATCGAATCGTTCAATTGACTGATGGTTGGAGCATTTGTTTAATTAAGAAGAGTTGGTTTGCAATAGCAAGAGTTTATTTTTAATTGCAAGCGTTTGTTTTCAATTGCAAGAGCTTCTTTTCAATAGCAAGAGTGTTTCTTACGGAACGTGTGTATACATAGTTTGCTCAAGTCAATCACATACGATTTGACACCCATTCTAATACATGAAATATTGCTCATGAGTTGACTGTATGAGAAAGAGCGCAATTGACATTTTTAAGTTAAGTAATGTAGGCATTGAGTTTCTGAGTAGGTTACGTGACTAGGTGGAAAGTTCTTATTCCGCCTATGTCGTCCTAAATGCCAACGTATGCAGGTGAAAAACTGACGAACGTTTAAGGCCCTGCGTCTTTCTTCGATCCATAAATTCATCCGTTCATTAAGTCATTCAATAGTTAATTAAGTCATTCATTCGTTCATTAAGTCATTCATTCGTTTATTCTTTCATTCATTCATGAATCCATGTCATTAACAGTTGTTAAGCCAGTAACGAATCTAGTCAGATTATTTGCGCCTGTTTCCGTCTGAAAGCAGTAGAAGCAGACGATAGTATGTTCTACTAACAGTTCTCAGCGCAAACTCGGAAGTAAACGCCTTCGCATGTCTCCTAAAAGCCACTATTGACTGCCATATGCTTATATTTAAGAAGAAAATCTTACTTACTTGCTAACTTAATAATTTACTAATTTCATTATATTTACTGAATTACCTGCTTGCTACTTGTATACTTCATTCTTACTTAACCACATTATAACTAAACGCATCAGCGGCAGTAGTCACTGCTAAACGACGCTATATCCCAACAAAAATGATTATCGTCGGCCTCCTCCTTGATCCAGGCTTGGGACTGGCACTACCAGAGTACGAGCAGTGGCAGAGTAAAGGCAATGATTGGTTACCAGTAGTTTAACTGGATCTTCATTCATTCATTCATTATGAGAATTTATATAGCGCCCCTTCAAGAAACCTACTCAGGAGCGCTCCCAGCCGAGCCACGACTAAAGAAAAAAGACTTGAGTGACTTATAAAATATACCCAGTTGGGTTGATCAGGAGTAATGAACGCAGCTCTGGCGAGATCATTCCAGATCTTATGACATCAAAGGCCGTTGACTCGACACAAAAGCCTTGAGTTGTAGTGTAAAACATGAGCATGCAGACGCTCTGAGGCAATGATTGAACAATGGTTAATATTTTCCAGTGCATAACTTGATTCAATGTTGACGTCGATCTAACTGTACGTTTTGGAACAGAAATTACCCGATTGCACAGTTATAGGCCTTCATAGGTTGACGCATCTATAGCAGTGCGTGAGAGCGTTTTAAGGGTGTGTAGTGAGAGGTTAGCAATAATAATTATTTTTATTAGTACTGCCAACTACACCGTCACTGTCTGTAATCTGGTATTGCCAGTCTAAGGCATTGGTAAAGGAAGAGGTCGAAGCTAATCAGCTTTGTTATAACACACATGTTGTGTTATAAGAAAGATGATTAGCGTTGACCTCCTATTTATCAAGGCTTGAGACTGGCACCATCTCTTCTTGGCAGTTAAGTAGTTATGGCAGAGTGTCTGTTTCTTAGTCTTTTCTACTGGAAGCGAACTCAATTGACCGTAGCTGGGTCAACAATGCAAAGTGAAGTTGCCTCCTCTCTCTGGTCTCTCTGGCAACTGGACTCGGATCTTCATTCGGAATCTCCGGACAACCCCTCTGACTTGACACAATCAGGACAGTCTGCGAGAGCAAAGTTTTCTGCTATTGAATTTAAATTTTGAAAAGTTACTATAGGTTCTGCTGTCGAAAGAAAATAGCGCAAAGATCCACAAAGTTAAACGACGCCAAATACACCTTTAAAACGATTTATACGGATGCTATATAAACTTCACTCTGTCTATACGTTAAATTTATATTAAGCCTAAATATTCCTTAGTACCGTTTTTAAATCATAAGGGCCTCATGGTCGGCAAACTGATGGAAGAGAAATAAGAAGAAGAAGAAGGCAAAAATTACTTTAATCAATCCAGTTTCAAATTATGCAAATGATTCTTTTCATCAATCCAACTTCTATTGATGCAAAACTTCGTTTCATCAATCCAACTTCTTTTAACGCAATGAATTATTTTTTATCAATCCAACTTCCATTCCCAGCCAGATAAGATAAACTGTAGGAGACGTGAAAGCCGGTACTTAACACAATATAATACTAGCGATTGTGTGAATTCTCTTCGTCGCTGTTGGCGCTTTCAAGACTCGTGATTGGTTGAGCTAAAAAATAGATTAATAAAACTGCGGAGCATTTAGACGCAAGTATAGTACCATATCGATCGAGTTCTAGTAATGAGGTCGACGTTAATAGACGCGGTAACATGAAAACAACAGCTCTTCTTAAACACCTTTACAACGGTGTAAACAGGTCCTATATAAATCCCACTTCGCCTAACTTGTTTAGTTAACTGCAATAAAAGAAGCAGTAACATGGATACTAAGCACTGAGAATAATAAGAACTGCCAATATGTAATATTATCCGACTCACTAAGTGTACTTACTTCTATTAAGAAAAATAAATCTGATTCACGACCCAATTTATTTAACGAACTGATGATGCAATTGAATAGATTGGAACCTAATCAAATAAAAATGGCATGGATTCCAAGCCATGTAGACATAAGTGGTAATGAAAGAGCAGATAAATTAGCAAAGGAAGCACTCAATTTAGATAATATTAATTCCACAAAATACTTAGAATCACAAGAGATGAATACTTTTATTAAAGACTATATAATAAATAAATGGCAAATAGAGTATAACGTTGAAAAGCAAGGGAACTTCTATAAAACCATATGCCCACTTGTTTCTACTAATATAAAATTTTCTGATCCATATAGGCATAAAGAAGTACAAATTAGTAGATTGAGACTAGGTGTTGCCATTACTAATAAAAAACTATTTCAAATGAAAAAGCACCCTAATGGGTTATGTGATACATGTGAGGTTACGGAAAGTATAGAACATATTCTATTGGAGTGTAAAAAGGAAAATATTTCAAATATTCTAAAAGATAAATGTAATAGTTATAAATCAGAATTTAATTTAAAATCTCTGCTTGATGTGGGATGTTTGCAGAGTGCAGTATATAATCTTGTTAAAATCATTAATAAAGGAAAAATACTATAATTATTGTCATAAATATTAGTATCAGATCAAATCTATTACAAACATATAGTTGAACACATTCCTTATGATTAAAATACCAATAAACACAAAATATGTGTGATTAATGGTCATTTCATTATTTCATTGCATTTTCTAATGATATTACATTGTTTCATAGGAAAATGTTTAATGAAATGTTTAATTAAGTATTCTGTCATGTAAATAATTGTTAACATGCATTCTTGTAAATAGATGTATGTTAAAATAAAATGTGTATATAATACATGTATATTATATATATTACACATCTGTGCTGAATTTCTGTTTGCAAATAGCATTACATGTTATTTTAGAAAACTTAAAGAAGTACTGTTAATAACTTTGTAAACATATTTGAAAAGAGCTAAAATAGCCAAAAAAAGAGCTGATATAGCCAAAAAAAGAGCTGATATAGCCAAAAAAGAGCTGAAATAGCCACCAAAAAAAAAAACAAAAGGAGAAAAAGGAAAAAAAAAAGGGAAAAAAAAGATGTTAAAAAAGAATTACAATAAAAAGAGCCAATGGGCCAAACATAACGGAGATACAATACTTTAATATGTATCAAATCAAATAATATGTATCTATCAAATATTGTTAATATTGTTAATAAGATTGAGGAGAAAACAGTTATTAACATTATACAGAAATGATCTTAATCCGTCAGAAACTTTAAATACGTCTACATCTTATCAGAAACGGAATCAAAGCCAAGAAAAGAAAAAGAAAACTGTTGATAGAAATTATATGAAAATGAACTTAAATCGTCAGAAACTTTAAATACGTCAGCATCTTATCAGAAACGGAATCAAAGAAGAGAAAGGAGAAAGAACATTTGTGAGAACATTACACGAAAATGAACGGAAATACATCAACAACTTTAAAGACGTCAACAGCCTTTGTAGCTATAGGATGTCGTTAAATATTGGATTAATAATAACTTGTTTAGTTGTTTTGGATAGGTGATAAGGTCGAAGCCATAGACGTGGTGTAAACTTATAATCAAAGCTGTTTTAAATTCGAATGACTATAAAGAACCTTTTTGTGCATTTACAATGTTTATTGACAAACTATTTTGGTTTACTTCTCAAATTTCTTCTACTTGATTATTGCTGCAAAAGTTTCTTTATTTGCATCCAATCATTTTATCACAATATGCGCATCATAGAAAATGTCAATTATATTGCTTTATGTCGTTAAATAGCGACATCTTACGGCTGTAAAGCCAGTTGACGTTGACTTTAAATATTTCCAGTAAGATTCTAGTGTTTAACGACATCTGACGACTGCCAAACCCGTTGGCGTCCTGTTTTTTTAGTGTGGGGACTGACATCTCCCGTCCCTGTGCACGCTACGAGTAGATTTTTAGTTCGTTATCCCTCTCCATCCAGGAAGGCAGTAGTATTCTTATATAGGCTATATAAGAAACTTTTAAAAGGTGTTTACAGAGACGTTTCGTTGCACATGCTGACCTATTGACCTCTCCGTCAACCTTTGCGCATTTGATTTTGACAAAACACAATTGATTTAATATATGAGGATTTTTGATAGAGCGCATTTTTGGTCCATCACAAAAACACTGGAACGTTGACGCTAACATTTCAATTGCTGGTTCTCACTCACTCACTCACTCACTCACTCACTCACTCACTCACTCACTCACTCACTCACTCACTCACTCACTCACTCACTCACTCACTCACTCACTCACTCACTCACTCACTCACTCACTCACTCACTCACTCACTCACTCACTCACTCACTCACTCACTCACTCACTCACTCACTCACTCACTCACTCACTCACTCACTCACTCACTCACTCACTCACTCACTCACTCACTCACTCACTCACTCACTCACTCACTCACTCACTCACTCACTCACTCACTCACTCACTCACTCACTCACTCACTCACTCACTCACTCACTCACTCACTCACTCACTCACTCACTCACTCACTCACTCACTCACTCACTCACTCACTCACTCACTCACTCACTCACTCACTCACTCACTCAATCACTCAATCAATCACTCAATCAATCAATCAATCAATCAATCAATCAATCAATCAGTCAGTCAATCGGTCACTCAGCTAGTCAATCAATCAATGAATTGGTCAGTTGGTCGGTCAGTCGATGAGTCAATCAATAAGCCGGTTAATCAATCAATCAATATAAACATAAATAATTTTGCTTGCAGTATAAATTTTATTCTGATGTACGAGACAATGAAACAACATGTTTATGTGTTGTTCGTTCAGTGTCGTACTCGATGGATACGGCGCGCTAGCACCGAACAGTAACAGATTCATAGGTCCTTAGAAATCTCACACATCTGGGATCTCATCAGGGATCCCATTTATCCCGATCTCCAGCTTATCATTACGATTGTCTGAGTGACCTCTAATCTCTGCATAATGATACTCGCTTCTAGTAGGACTAAAGACATGACCCACCAGGTTCCAGTAGGCCCAAAGAGCGGGCCTGCCAGTTTCTATAGTGGGCCTATAATACTAGGTCGCAATCGTATTGTTACTAGGGCCGTTGACGTGTCCCGCCTTATTTTCCCGAGCTTGGGACTGGCACAACTTGGCACTACGGGTAGTGATAAAATTAAATAACTTCCTGTAGTTTCCATTCTTTAACGCCATGTCTATTCGCAGCAAATGCCGTCGGAAGAAATTATGTTAGACATTTCTCACCATTCCTATTGTATATATACCTCTAAATAAATTGTTGGTCAACGATTAGGCCTAGCATATAAAAATTAAATTTTGATAAATATTTATGATGTTTGAAAGCATATAAAGGTGTTTCTACAGAATATTGCATTGGAGGATTTCTAGTTGCCATTAATTTTAACTGTCGGCTTCTATGCTTATATAGCATTTGTTATAAGCGTTAAAGGGGTGTCTAAAGAAAGCGCTTTCACCAACAAGCATGAATTGATGCAGAGTTTTACGACGTCGTGTGACAATAAAGGCCTTTGACGTCGATAAACATTTTTTGGAGATTGCAGTCTTTTTAGAAGCGTCAGGAAGGTTTTTATGTAGCGCTGGCATCTTTGAAACACATTTAAACGGCGATCAATAGAATCACTGAAACTTACTTTTAATCGAAAGTGATTAATATAAGGCCTTGAAAAGCGATATAAAGGTGTCTAAACAGAGCACACGAACATTGATGGAATTGATTGCACTCGGTCGCCGTCTACATGACATTGTACGTCCTGGAAACAGTCACGCCCGATGTGAGGCTATTATACGGTACTCGAATAACGCCCGTTGCGCTATTAGTGACTTATGTTATCGAGGATGCGCTAACGTCCGGCGGGATATTGACGCATGCATATTGCTAATGTGGCGGAAGGCTTTTCTATTGACGACACTAACCCTAAACCTGACCCTAACCTGACCTTTACCGACCGTCACAACACCTTTAAACTTAAAAGTCGAGAAAACGTCGCCAATTGAAATGGCCGCCATTTGAAAATCCCGATGGAAGTTACAAGTTCAAGTGAAATTATTTAGCCAATATCGTGACGGGCCTGAATGGGTACCGCTAACGTCCTATGCGTGAACGGATCCACTATCTTAAATGTATTTCGAAGAAACGATACCAGCGCCACATAAGAACATTCCGAGTGATCGCTCTCTGACATTTATCGATGATCTGATCGATGGAGATATTCAATCGGATCGGTTCTTGATTTCCAAATGCCGATCTTCGATCTATTGAGTCCACTTCGAGAAAGATATAAAGTTCATTCGATATAAATATATCTCGGTGGTATATCTGTCTGTATGTATGTGGGTCGCGGTGGTGTAGGGGTATGTTCGGTGCCTTGCAGCCGGAGGGTTGCGGGTTCGATTCCACCTTGAGCCGCGCGTAGGGACCCTGCGCAAGTCCTTCACTCGCAATTGCTCATGCGCTTCGGCGTGAAACTCCGATTCAGTGTCCGCGCTATAGTCGGGAGCGCCTCTGAGTAGAAATCTTGAAGGGCGCTATAACAAGTGCTCATGCATACATACATACATACATACATACATACATACATACACACATACGTACATACATACATACATACATACATACATACATACATACATACATACATACATCTGTAAGTACGCACATACGTATATATGTTATGCGTGATTTCGTGCATAAATTATATGCTTATTAGGTTGGATTTTGCGTATGAGTTCTCAATGGCCATTGCGCCTCTCTTCTGTACCATGGCAAATGGACTTTCGTGGTTTCAGCTTGTATGACCCCTATAGGGTAGAAAGGAATTAATGAAACGTCAATACACAAATATTCTAAATTGTAACTTATTAGTAAAGCCACCAAAAGCGGTCCCAGTCCTACTCTGAATTATTTCTGTATATAATTATCTTTTTATGCAGGTACAGTAAGTATGTAGGTAGGTAGACAGGAAAATTAACCGAATCAATTATTACATGGTGCCTTTAAATGTGGTCAGAATTTTAAACTAGTTCTCTCTCTCTCCCCCTGTGTCTCTGTCTCTGCCTCTGTCTCTGTCTCTCTGTCTCTGAATCTCTGGCTCTCTATCTCTGTCTTTCTCTGTCTTTCTCTGTCTGTCTCTATCTCTCTCTGTTTCTGTCTGTATATCTGCCTCTGTCTGTCTCCATATCTGTCTGTCCCTATCTGTCCCTGTCTGTCTGTCTCTGTATCTCTCTGGCTCTCTGTCTCTGTCTCCCTGGCGAATACACACAGAATTGGTCTGACACAATGAACACAGTCGCTGCCTTAAACTCGGATAATGCCAGTCCCAAGTTCGAGAAAGATGGAGGGCGACGCTAATTATCGTTGTCTTGAGAGACCGTCGTTAAAACACAATTACTGTACTTTATAATGAGGTTTAACATAGGTACGGTATAGTCGACGTCAACGACTCTGCCAACCATTTGAACGCTGCTTCATGCAATGGTGTTTTTAGACACCTTTAAAATGTAGCCATCTAGCGCTATATATAAAGGAGAATTGCGTTGCGTGAACGATCAGCCATCAATATCGAATTTGGTTTTATTAGAATAATACCTTTCATAAATCTACTTTTAAAACTAAAGTAAACTCCGACACTGCTCGTACTGTGAAAGTGCCATTCTCACGTCTAGCCAAAGAAGGAGGCAGATGCCAATCATCTGCATTATGGCCCAGCGTATCTAAAGAGCAACCAACCAATTAACTAAGCTACCAGTCGTATTCGATGAATATATCTGAGGAGACTCCGCAAAAGTCCGTGATTAAAATAAACACTTCCATTACTAAGGTCCTCAATATGTTGTAGTACACTACTGTACAACGTGATATTACAATACATTTCTTTGAATTGTATTTTCGGTTATTGATCAACTCTGGCTGTCATAACGCAGCTAGTTGCAAGGTTCTTCATCGATAGTCGGCTTCAGTGAAACGTAGGCTAGAAGAGTCATTCTGGGTCAGGTAGATAAGCTTGGCTTAATAATTATTGTCTAGATTTTGGACTGCAGCAAAGGTTGAGGCATATCGACGCTTAACATTGCCTTGAACTCTGGCAATGTTGATGGCGATATTTCCTTTATTGCGTGCATCTATAAATATTGCCCTCAACGGTGAAGTTCCGAAAGTAGATGTATCGAAGGCAAGAGGAGAATGATTGGGAGGCAATCAGGAATAGACAGCAGATTGTAAACGTGCAACTCTCTAGATACACATTCCGATTTAATTTCCGATTTTCAGGCAAACTCTTCTGTATGCGTGTAGAGATTAATATAATTATGAATGTATGTATATATTTATGTACGCTTAGCCTTAGATCTATGAATGCAGGAAATGGATTGGGCACACGCTTAGACTCGCTGTTAAGAACGGTCATCGAAATAAAAATGGATGGGAGGCAGACAAGAGGAAGACCAAGACAGATGATGCTGGATTGGATGATGACAGGTGGAAAGCTTGAAGAAGAGGCTCAGAGGTGAGAGGAGTGGCGACGTCGGACATCTTAACCTGCCTACAGGTCAGAGAACCAGCAGAAGATATGAATCTATGCATGTATTTATATATGCATGTATGATGAGGATGCATGAGGGGGGCCCGTGGCGCTTTATAACTCTGGCACAGAGACCAGGTAAGTTCGAGTGTATATGTATGCTATTAGCGCCGTTGTATTACATGTCTGTTCTGTTAGTAGTTAAGATTTCATTGTAACATGTAAATGTACAGCGCAGTGCGTTTGTCAGGCGCTTAATAAAGAAAAGATTATTATTATTATATTATATTATATTAATGTGTATATGTATGTTTTTATGTTTACATGTATATATATTTATGTATTTGTGGATGCTCATATATATATATATATATATATATACATATGAGCATCCGATATATATACGAGATATTCGTATATATATATATATATATATATATATATATTCGCAAAAGTAGAGTGCGTTGTAAACGATCGATGACGTATTTCTGTTTAGTCGAAAGCCTTATTGCCGCCTCATATAGCCTATTTTCAACGGTGATAGTAGTAAAACAAATTCTATCGACATCAATGACCTGTTATCCCATCAAACTGTTAGAAATCTAATCTCGCCAGGATGAACGGTTCTGAATGCGACATTGTTTAAACACCCTTACAATAGGTTCACTGTGTCATATAATTTATGTCAAGATAAAATAGTCGTCAACGTACTGCGCTGTAATATGCCAAAAATAATCTTTGTCGGCGGCAACGGCCTATGTTGTCAGCTGCCGTTATGACGACGTTAAACCTTGGAGAAACAAATAAATTCATGTGTGTGTATATTATTATCGGGTACGGGTAAACCCGCGGGTACGGGTATACCCGCAGGCCCCTAGTAGAGATGCAAAAATGAATAATAGGCCTAATTATGAATGCATGTATATATTGATGTACGCATCTATGAATGCAGGAAATGGATGGGACACACGCTTAGACTCGCTGTTAAGAACGGTCATCGAAATAAAAATGGATGGAAGGCAGACAAGAGGAAGACTAAGACAGATGATGCTGGATTGGATGATGACAGATGGATACGGAAAGCTCAAAGAAGAGGCTCAGAGGTGAGAGGAGTGGCGACGTCGGACATCTTAACCTGCCTACGGGTCAGAGAACCAGCAGAAGATATGAATCTATGCATGTATTTATATATGCATGTATGATAGGATGCATGAACATTATCTCTAGAAGCATTAATGTGTATATGTATGTTTTTATGTTTACATGTAGGCTATATATTTATGTATTTGTGGATGCTCATAATTTTGTGTATATATACACACAAACATTATGTACTAAGGTTAATATTGATTTGTCTTTTCTAACTGTATATTATTATAGCCATCGTTTAGAAATATATGTGTGTGCGTGTGTTCGTGTGTGTGTATGTGTGCGGACATATTTATGTGTTTTCACGTCGAAATGATTGTATACAGTGAAGCTTCACTATGAGCTGCAGTGTTCAAAGAGTTACAGCTACCGTATAGGTCTATGATTCTTTCATATGCCAGTGTTAATGGTAGTCTTGGAGAAGGAGGGCATCCCGATCGCTTCGTAGGTTGGTTTAGACCGACCCCCGATGTCTTCCAGACCACATTCCTTCCCATCCTCAACGGATCCTTCAACGATATCTGTTGACCGATATAATGGACTCCACAGGTTTTCTCTGCTCAGCCAATTCATTGATATTACCTCTGGAGTGGTTCAATGACTGACGATATGATTTCGTATCATATACGATTCCAACGTTATTCGTGTGCATAGGAATCGCTCTTTCCTTATCGCCAGGTGTCCACAGTGTAGAGTAACTGTAGCGTTAGATAAATATCGTTCTACGTCACGTGGTATATGACGAAAAACACAATGAGAACGATAAACATGATACATCAAGACAAGTGGAACAACCTTCAACTGCTGTTTCAATTGAGTCTTCTTCTTTAAGTTCTCTGCCCTTCGGCAGGTTCCAACCTCCAATGACGCCACTCCTCTCCTTGCCGCGCCCCTCCCCCAACTCGCCCCATCCGTCGGCCATCCACCTCAGCACCATCCGTCCCGGTCTGAACACTTAAAACGCTTAACGCAGCTGTTCTCTAAAGAGATTGGTGGTCATCGTTTTAGAGGTGTCCAATAAAACGCATTGCTAGCTTAAGCACAGTTTAAGCCCTTTAAGAACATCTTATGATGTTCAAGGCGGTTGACTTTGACCTTTCTTTTATTCGACAAAATCTAATTTCCTTCATCACTTTAGCTGGCGATTATCTAGATAGTTTCTGTATTAACAAAGCTTTCATTACAAAGAACATTGCGTCTCCTCATTTATCCAGGCCCGGCAGACTGGCAGTGGAGGCGTTTCAATGCCCGATAGCGCATTGGATAACATCTGGCGTCGAGAGCGAGAGGTACCGAGTTCGAGCCCCGTAGGGCGGATATGCTTTGTAGGCTGCTATTAGCGCCGTTGTATTGCAGGCTGTCTGTTCTGTTAGTAGTTAAGATTGTTTCAATTGCATAACATGTAAATGTACAGCGCAGTGCGTTTGTCAGGCGCTTAAATTAAAGAAAAGATATTAATGCGCATCCTCTACTGAATTCGCTTTCTTTGGTCTGCATATCCCAATTTGAAAAGACAACGTCTTCAAAGAAAAGAATCTTAAAGCGAGGTAAGGGGGCGATAGATAAATGGTAACATCACTGGCGTGAAGAGCAAGTCGGAGGCGGGATCGATTCCCGCTACCAGATTAAATTTGACTCAGCCTTCCAATCACCAAGATGGCGTTGGTAAATGAGTGGTAGGACTGATGGCGCTTTGCATGGCTGCCATACAGTTAAATTCTACTTCTGTTAAGCTTATAATCGTCAGTTATTACAATGTCATGTAAATCTGACTGTTTAAATTAATAAAGATTATTATTATTATTATTATTATTATTATTATTATTATTATTATTATTATTATTATTATTATTATTATTATTATTATTATTATTATTATTATTATTATTATTATTATTATTATTATTATTATTATTATTATTATTATTATTATTATTCATTAAATACATTGAAATGTCGCTAATGTGGACTGGTGGAGGAAAAGCTTAATTGTAATTGTAAATTATTACACAAAATATAAATGCAGTCAAATATAAAGAAGTACTGTTTTGTTTTGCCTTCAAGTAAAATCTGATGCGTGAAACCGATCCTAAATATGGAGAGATTGTCCGAAGCGTTGGTAATATTTAGACACCTCTTTTAAGAATTTAAGTTCATTATATAAATAAAGTAAAATAAATCGGCAGTTGAATAAATCCGCTGAATCTTTATCAAGAAATCCAGAACAGAAGACATCAAAACTCCGCCACTGTTCGCTTTCTGACAGTGCCAGTCCCAAGCCTGGATAAAGGAGGAGGGCGACGCTAATGGTCTATGTTACCACACAGCTAGTCGTTAAACAGAAAAACCACCAAGACATCAAAAAAGAGAACAAGAAGCAGAACAAGAACAACAACTAACTCCTAGAATAAGGCATATCAGAAATGAAAAGAAATAAAAGAAAATCCGGAAGATGGTAAAGGCCATTGTTGTCAATCACCGTCTCTAAACTACCCTTCCATCAGCTGCATCTACCTTAAGCGTTTTCTCCTTCTCTGTTGCAAGCACGGATATATAACTCCAAATAAGTTCAACTAACCAGATTAATACTTTGCCGTGTGAACTTAACAATACAATCTTAAGCAACATCCAACCGATGGTCTATAAGACATGTGCAATGTTCGGTAAAACATCCCACGCATTTGCAGAAATAATATACTGCACACTCTTCGTATAAATCCCTCGGATTGCTTGGAATATACTGCCATGCACTGTTAAAATACATGAAAAATGCAAGATAAGGTCGACGACAACAGCCATAAGATGTCGTTAAACATTGCATTAATGCGACCCTATTACTACACACCCTTAAAACGCTTTCAAAGCTTGTTATAATTTATATCGTCAATCGTCAATTAACTCCGCCACTGTTCGCTTTCTGACAGTGCCAGTCCCAAGCCTGGATAAAGGAGGAGGGCGACGCTAATGGTCCTTGTTACCACAGAGCTAGTCGTTAAAAAGGAAATACCTTCAGGTATGTATCGTTCTAGCAGGATTCTAGTAATAAAAAGATACCCAGAATCACTCTCTGGCAACTGGATCCAGATCCTCACTTGCAATCTCTGGACAACCCCTCTGACTTGACACAATCAGGAAAGTCTGTGAGAGCTAGATTTTCTGCCACTGAATAAAAATACAAATTACTCAATTCTGCTTGCGAAAGGAAAGTAACAAAATGTCCGGGTCTAAGGAAAATAGCGCGAAGATCCAGGAAGCTAAACAACTGAAAAGACACCTTTAAAACGTTTCACACAAATGCAATATAATCATCACTTCGCCTAATCGTTAAGTTTGTCTGCGTCATTTCTCGAGTTCAAGTAATTATTTCGTCGACGTCAATGGCCGTGATTGCAACTGCCCTTCATGAACACCTTTTAAACGTTTAACTCAAGCTAATTCATTCATTCAATCATTACGAAGTTTTATATAGCGCCCCTTCAAGGTTACTACGCAGGAGCGCTCCCGACCCCAGCACGGCTGAAAAGGACAGTTTTGAGGCAAGTATTGAAGATTCAGAGTGGATTCTGGGATGCAAGCGCAGCGTCAAAGGGAGCCCGTTCCAGAGGGAGGGACCAACCACTGAGAAGGCCCGATGCTGCTTAGTAGTTGTGCGGGCAAAAGGGACCATGAGCACGCCCCGCTCAGTAGAGCGGAGGGAGCGACGACCCGGAGCACTCAAGGTAGGGCAGCAGAGGTCGCGTAGATAGGCGGGGGCTAGGCCCAGCAAGGAACGCCAGACCAAAGCAATGATCCGATACGAGATTTGCTGCAGAAGGGGGAGCCAATGAAGCACATCCAGCGCAGGACCCGGTCCAGGCACCCAGACCGACAGGTCATCTTTCTGTGGCAGGGTGAACCCATGCGCCCGGGGTCGAAAGTTATATATGCAGTGGAAGAAAATCTAGATCTCACAAGCTCTTCTGATTGGATTTTCTGAGCAGATTCTTTAAATTTTTAAAACCAACTGAAAGGCATCTTTTATTGTACAGCTTCAGGCAACACTTAAACTATCATATTGAGTTTGCATCGTTCTGTCTATACAAATGTATACTGCAGAGGATCTTCACTTTCTATTGACGTCAAGGACCGCTGATGCCATAAAATGTAATTAAACTGTTGGAAATCGAATGCAAACCGTCGTTAGACTTTATTTAATACAACATTCTTTAAACACCTTAAATATGGCTTCCTGCAAAATTATATGAATTTAAAATGCAACAAGCATGGTATCTGTGCTTTGAAGCTGAAATATGCCAAAAATAATCGTTGCCGGCGGCAACTGCCAATGTTGTCGAAAGCTGGAGTTAAACCCTGGATCCAGTCCAAGCAAGGTATCTGTTACTCGTTTGATTCGTAATAGCAAACTCCAAATTTCTAAAGCTAAGCGCAAGGTACCAGCTTATTGACGAGCGCTGTGCCAAGTCAGAGGGTTGTTCAGAGATACGAAGGGAAGATCCGTGTATGGTTGCCAGAGAGACCAGAGAGAGGAGGCAGCTTCGCTTTGAATCGTCAACTGACAGCGAGGATCGAGCAATTATTGCAGGGGATGAAGCGGAGCGGGTTTCTCCCCCCACCGTCCCAGGTGCGGAAAAACTGGCCATCGCTTCGGACGAATCCCTATTCAGGGTCATCATTCAAAATCAAGGCCACGTGCTAAGAAGATTCCTCCCAGGGCCTTGAAGAAACAGTTATAACCTCCGACCCTGGGCGCATGGGTTTACCTTGCCACAGAAAGATGACGGGAACTTCATACCTCGGCTCCTCTATAGGAACATGTACTAAGATCTAATGAGAAGGCCCCGGGAGGGTTTGCTGGCGGGTCCACAGGTAGGCCCCGTATCCTCTGAACAAGCTGATAACTGTTTTCTACTTTTGGTCATTAAGTTGCGGCTGAGTCAGCTTGATTATTTTCAATAAGCGAACGTTGATTGATTGATTGATTGATTGATTGATTGATATATTGATTGAAAAATGAGTTAAACTAAGTTCGCCACCAGCAGAAAAGACTAAAAAGCAGACGCTGTGTCATAACTACTTCACTGCCACGTAGAGTTGGTGCCAGTACAAAGCCTTGATAATGAGGAGGGCGACGCTAATCATCGTTCTTGTGCCACACCGTGTGTGTAGTTTCTGTTTAACAACGCTTTGTTGCAAAGATGATTAGCGTCGCCCTCCTCCTTTACCCATGAGCTGAGATATAGCAATTTGTGTGTTTTCGCGGCCATATTGTTCGCCATCTTTGGTAATAACATTCGCATAGTTATAGTAGCTCAATTATGCACTGAGATCTTACCAATTTCTTTTGCCTAAAAACCCCCGGTCCTACCTCCGTGTATCGTGAAATGGTTTCGGCTGCGAGGATTAAGAAGACAGTAATCGCCTACTTACTTATTAACTTATTTACTTACTTGATTACTTACGCAATTATTTAATTATTTATTAACCTACTAACTAAATGGTATATGTACTTTGGTATTCATAAACTGCTGTCTCAATGTTTGTAGTTTCTGTTTAACGTTGCTGCGTCATAGCTGGGATTATTATAACAGTAATAATAGTCCCAGGTCATAGCAAAGATGGATCGTCTGCCTTTGAAAATCAAGAATCGATTAGATCAAATTAACTCAATCGATCAGGTCATCGATAAATGTGAGAAAGCCATCGATAGGAAAGATTTTATGTAGCGCTGTTTTCGTTTCTTCGAAATACATTTTAACAGCGACCAAGTTCTGTCAAATCCGTTAATGTGCCATGCTCTCTGCTTAGACACCTTAATATAGCTTTCTAAATACCATATTATTATTCACTTTCGTTTCAGTGGCTTCCAGTAAAACGCCTTGTCGGTGTATTTCGAAGAAACGATACCAGAGCTAAATAAAAGAAACTCTATCCTCTAAACTGCTAAATATAATGAATTATGACACAATAATTTCTGCCAACCTCAATGGCCTTTATTGCTATAAGAAGTCGTTAAACTCTGCATCCATCCATCCATCCATCCATCCATCCATCCATCCATCCATCCATCCATCCATCCATCCATCCATCCATCCATCCATCCATCCATCCATCCATCCATCCATCCATCCATCCATCCATCCATCCATCCATCCATCCATCCATCCATCCATCCATCCTCCGAATTCCGTCACTACTCATACTCTGGTGATGTGCCAGTCTCAAGCCTGAAGAAAGGAGGAGGGCAACGCTAACACTCTTTGTTATTACACAGTGTCGTTAAACAACAACTAATCAATTTGAAACTTTTAAAGCAAGTAAGTAAGTATATTCTTTATTAATACAATTGCATATCCGCACTCTGGTGTACATACGTCTAAATAACAAACAACTGTCAATATGAGTACAACATTCTAACAATAAACGTCTTGCACTTGTAGATAATCTGCAAGAGGTACACAATGGTCGTGCGATCTTGTTCGCAGGGTATATTGCTGGGGCTTTTTAGGTGGAAGTAAACTATGCAGTACGTGGCCCTGGTTCATCAGGACCGCAGAGAAAAGACGGGTGTCAGCTTTTGGACAAAGTCGCTCAAATGTTTGGTAGTCTTCAGGAAGGTACCGGAGGCAGAATAGCTTGCTTATTACTGGTGGCATCTATCCTGGTGTCCCGCAAACTCCCACCAGGCAGGGGCAGCATAGAGTAAACGAGTCACTGTTGTGGCACGTAATACATCATAAAGCTGTGGACCTGTAAGGTCATGCCCAACGAGAATGCGTAGGGCATACATTGCTTGTCTTGCCTTACAGCATATTCTGGTTAGGCCTAAATGCGGATCAAAGCTGAGAACTTCCGTAAATGTAACCCCTAAGACATCGAGGATGGACATCCTAGTCAAACCCGGGGTGACATTCCGGAACAATGTCATGCCATGCACGCTCCCTTGGCCGTCTGATCACCATCTCAAAGATCTTTTTCTTATTTAGATTAAGATTACATGTTTCCGCCCATTGGGACACATGGTCAAGTTCGTTTGCCACTGTGGCACTGTTTGATGAGGGTACCAGCAGATAAGTATTGTCTGCATATTTGATAAGCCTATTTTCTGGGTGGGCCGCTTTAAGCTTTGAATTTGTTGTAATAAAATTGGTTGGGCCTAGACCCGACCCCTGAACATTGACGTAAACATAGGCGGAAATTAAACCATTGTATTTTGTTTCATTTTCCCGATCTGCAGGATAGGCAATTATCCAAGTGGCGATGATACAGCATCTATCAAAAGCCTTTTCTATTTGTTTCAAAAGAGCTGTCGTTTTTCACTTTAGTGTATCAGGTTTACCTTATAATTATTATGGCTATAACGACCATTGACGTCGACCTTGATTATTATTAGAACTGACCACAAGAATTGGGATATGAAGTTCAAAGTGTGTGTCTGTCGAGCTAGGTGGCAGATTTACTATAGAAGTACAAACGAGACAAAACAAAAGAACGAGACCATTGCCTTTAGATGCGCCACGTTCCAATGGCGGCAAAACATAAATATTAAACAGTTAAAATGGAGCATTAAATTCAATTGAAAACAAGCGTTACGATGACAATAAATGTAACTGGAAAATAATAAAGTTAACGCCTTGCAACATAGATTTCAGAGGCAGCAGAAACTGGTAAATCCAATATTAAACAATTAAAATGGAGCATTAAATTCAATTGAAAACAAGCGTTACGATGAAAATAAATGTGATAAGAAAATATTAAAGTTAAGCCTTACACCATAAATATCACAGGCTGCAAAAACTTGGCCTGAAGCTGTGGATTGTTTAATCCGTATCTTGGAAGACAGTTTTTGAGTTGGTTTCATACAAAGATAGAGCCCAGAAAAATCCTATCAGGAGTGTCTACGAATTAACAGAAGTGCTGCCTGTGGCAGTGAAAAGAAAGGCTGAAAGGATACTGGTCGAAATTAAGGTTCGCGCGGTGAAGGGAACGGACAACGTACACACCTTTATAACGGATTGCGTTGATTTCATTTAAGTGTCAACTTCGTGCATTCCAACAGTAACGTGAAAGTAACGGAAAAATCGTAAGCGTAGCGAGGGGTTAAGAAATGAGCTTTACAAATCTTTTCCGAAATTGCAGACAAACGTTTATAATACCTCTGCGTCTATCTTGGAGGGACCTATCCATTCGTTCATTAAGTTATTCCAGTGCATATTTTAACTGTATAACTACTGGGACAAATGTCCAAATAGTCTTAGGATTTGCCCCAGTAGTTTTAGGATTTGTCCCAGTAGTTTTGGTTATATGTCCCAGGTAATTTACTTTCAATGTTAGTTTCCAATAACATTGAAAGTATAGTAGCAGACTTTGTCCCAGGAGTCCAAATCCGTTAAAATATGCACTGAGTTATTCATTCGTTTATTCGCTGATTCGTTCATGTATCCATACAAATAACAGTGTTAAGCCTACAGTATAGCGAACCTGTGCAGATTAGGCCTACTCCCGCCTGTTTCAGTGAGAAAGCGGTAGAAGCATACGATAGCATGTTACATAATAGCAGGACGTAACAAGGGTTACAATTCTGCGCGGAAGCTTTGAAGTCAACGCGTTTATAAGTTTCCTACAGAGGCTATCAACACTCATACGCTTAGGCCTACTTAAGAAGAAAGTCTTAGTAACTTATTTAATTATTTACTAATCTGATACAATATTTACTGATTCACTGATTTACTTCACCTAGCACTTACTTGCTTTCTAACATTTGTTAATTAGTTGGTAGTTAGGTCTTACTGCTAAACGACGCTCTGTCCTAACAAAGATAATTGTATCAGTATTATAGTGTTGAATAGATAATATTTTATATAAAGTATTTTAAAGTTCTCATTTTCTGTGTTCATTTTCTGTGTTCATTCGTTCTTCTTGCATAAACATAGTTAGCCGTGTTGATCACTTGCCGCTACGGGTGGCGACCATATATATAGTGGTTTCGGAAAGCGTTTTTAGGGTGTGTTAATAATAATAATAATAATAATATATTTTTTCTTTAATTTAGCGCCTGACAAACGCACTGCGCTGTACATTTACATGTTATGCAATTGAAACAATCTTAACTAGTTAACTACTAACAGAACAGACAGCCTGTAATACACGGCGCTAATAGCAGCCTACAAAGCATATCCGCCCTAACGGGGCTCGAACTCGGTACCTCTCGCACTCTACGCCAGATGTTATCCAACGCGCCACCGGACCCCCATAATTATCATTAATAGCATTAATATTAAAAAGTAATAATAGTAGTAGAATCAGTTTAACGACACTGTGGTAATATTTTACCATATTCAAATATGCTGAATGTTTTTGCTTATTTAGTTTTCGTTTCACTCACCAGAGTTTACTTGAAGAGAAAAGAAAATGTTGTTTGTTGAGATTTTACTGCACTTGTATTTATTATTATTTCCAACGGTTTACGTCGTCATAATATTTATGAGATCAAAGACTGTTGAATGCAAATTGAAAGTATAAGTCTATTATTTTATATAGTATTTTTGAATTTTCTTTTCATAGAGAATGTTCTGCTGGTCATCCAGAAAGCAGGATTCGTGATTAACAATTATTATCTTCACTGGAGTTGAGATTTATATGGCAACGTTTGAAATCGTTTTAAGGGTGTAGAAAGAGGGTCGCATAAATAATAATTGTTTTATTATTATTTCTATTATTAAGGTTTAATCTGAGAGTAGAAATATAGTATTTTATATATATAATATTTCTTATGTAGGCCTATAGTATTTTAAAGTTCTATTTTGATAAACAATGTTGCTTTATTCGTTTTTGTTGTTGTACGCATGAGAAAGTCCTTTTCAGATAACGCGCCATCTTTTCAACCGCAGACTTCGCGATGATGGCCTGTATATAGCAACGTTTATAAACTATTTAAAGGTGTGCAGTTAGATGATCGCAACAATACTAAAATGCACTGGCGTCTCAAATGTTAGGACGCGATTGTAGTCTACGAACGTCAAGGCTTCTTTTGTGCTTGCTTTTTCCAAGAAGCTATACTTAGAGAATAATGTGCTCATCATTTATCGGGGGCAAATTTAGCTCATCCGCACCCCTTCGATTCCGATACGAATTTTCCTATCATTTTGCTCATCTATGCTGCTTTCTAACCAACAGCAGAGGAATTAATTTTAAAAGATACATGCGATGAAGTAGCCTATCTGCAAACGGCAATCCATCACTTCGAACTTATAATTAATATTATTTTTGTAAATAGAATAAACACTACGACGTTATCACATAATTATTTCTCCGGCAGCAACAGATGGCGCGCCAAAACCAAGCTGCAATCAGGTCAACATTCAGAAGATCGGTCCGTAAAACTGTTCTTATGAGGCAGCCATGTTTCAGGCTACGCCTTGGAAGTAAACGCCTTTGCAATATTACCAAAGGCCGCTATTTAGAAACCCATACATTCGCTGACTTAAATACTTACCTACTTATTTACATTAAAATTCGTCATCCTGCTCTATCCACGCTTGGAACTGACACTACCAGAGTACTGACACTAGTTGCCAGGGCCATTGCCATCGCATTACTTTTTCTATGATTGGAACTGACGCTACCGGAGCACGAGCAATGGCGAAGATGGAAGTGCTAACAAAAATGTTCGTAAATTAACCATACCTGTAGTAGTTTTCAGTGTTGACGTCTGTGTCGTTAATAATTTTATATCAGTAAAGTTTTTCTGGTTTGCACTAATAAAAAGAGCGAGTGCGGGCAAAAACAGATAAAAAGCTAAAGAGAAAAACTGAGAGGGGCTAATTATGGCCAAATGAAGAACATGCGGTCAACAAACATAATGTTGTTGTTGGTTAGTTGCTGTTTAACGACTCTGGCATAACAGAGATGATTAGCGTCGCCCTCCACCTTTCTCCAGGCTTGTGACTGGCACTCTCAGTGTACGGGCAGTTACGGAGTTTATATGATGATGCAACCAATTTGGCCATAATTTTCTATCCATCAGTTTTTTTGACAACTAGAACACTGACTGACAACCAAATACAGTCTGTCATCAACAGCCTATAATTACTTTTCATTGTTTAAACTTTAAAGGTATAATAATAATATTATGATGCCATGTAAAGCCTTTGACGTCGATAGGATGAACAGCTTATAGTGTTCAAGAAGGAGAAAATACTTACGGAACATTATAACCACAGTTTAACGTCGTCTTATGACATCAAAGGCCGTTGACGACAATGCAGAAAATATACAATACAATCATAACCAGAAACTTATAGCATCCGAACGACACCAGTAAAGGTGTCAAACGGAGCTTTACAATTTCACTATTATTCAATATCTTTGCAACATAAAGTAGTTCATCTCATACTATCTATGATTATTATGTACTGATAAATTTCATTAACTAACAAAGCATACATGTATTATAATTGATTAAGGTATTCTTTTAAACTGTTCATGTATCTTACAAAAACACTATAATAAAAATGTTCATTAACCAAAGAAGTATACATGTATTATAATTGTTTAAAGTAGGCCTATTCTTTTAAACTGTTCATGTATCTAACATACATAATAAAAATTCCATTAACCAACAAAGCATATTATAATTGTTAAAAGTACTCTTTTACATTGCAACACAGTATATAATTGCATAATAACAATGTATTAGTAAAAGACCAATCAAATATTTACAGATTTCAGTAAGATACAAAACCATTCACATAAAGAAACCTAAAATATCCATTTACAAAATTTTACCTTTATTAATTATCTTAACTAACCTATACACTTCATTCTGAAATAAATTTACTGTCAAAAGGGTTTTAATAGAAATTTCATGTTTATATAATTGACATTTATTTCTTAAAACCTCTGAAATATCTTCTTTTTTACATTCAATTAAGAGATGATGAATTGTCTCCCTGACATTACAAGTATCACACAGACCGTTTGCATGCCTTTTTATAACGAATAGTCTTTGATTAGTATTGGCCACTCCTAAACGCAATCTAGAAATTTGGACTTCCTTATGCCTATTATTATTATTATTATGCCTTACGGAACAATGCAGCGGTTATTTTATATAACATCGGTGGCTGACATTTTAAAGGTGTCTAAAAATCATTTGCATTGACCATCATTTATCGGCAAATTTTGACATGAAAGGCTGTGGATGTCTATAAGAAGCAATTCCTGACATTTATTGTTTGGAGATTATAATATAGAGCTGTAATATGCCAAAACTAATCTTTGTCGGCGGCAACGGCCTATGATGCCATAAGCTGCCGTTAAACTGTGGATCCAAGCAACATTATAATAACTTCCGTGCTTTTTTTCTTTATTCACAAGTTTACCGTCATCATATGACATCAAAGGCCGTTGACGACAATTCAAAATTTTGTACAATACAATTAAAAAAACAAAGAATTAATAGAGTTCAAATGACACCATTTAAAGGCGTCTAAACAGTATTTTACAATGTCACTGATATTCATTGTTTGACATCATAATATAACTCAGCTATTAATATCTATGATACTTGCAGGCAAGCTATACAATGCTTTGCAGAAATATCATAAACAATTTATTTCTATTTTACTTTGAATTTTCAAACATTGCAATTAAATATTATTAAAGAAATACATGCATAGTCACAGATTAAAAATCACAGTTCTTTATCATATGTTATATTCATTGTTTGACATCATAATATAACTCAGCTATTAATATCTATGATACTTGCAGGCAAGTTATACTTCCGTGCTGCTACGCCATTTTAGCTATCGACTGGTAAAGAGAGAGGTTTTCAGGCGCTGGCGGAACTGGTCAAAAGAAATAGAAAAAGGTCAGTACTGAGGGACTGAGGTAACTGGTTCCAGCTATTGGGACCAACAATAGCGAAACTCCTAGTCTTGGCCGTATACTATAAAAGTACGCACCTGCGGGACAACCAAGTGACCAAGGGTCGAGGACCGAATGGAGGAACGACTGTGCAGAGAATATACTGGGGTACAATAAGCCATAAGATAATGAGGAGCAGAGCCAGCAAGGCAGCTTCGCATGAGGGAGCAGACCTTGAATTGGATGCGCTGGCGGATGGGGAGCCAGTGAAGGGAGTCACGGATAAAATAGGAGATATGGTCAAACATTGCAATGTTCTCTATGAGACGGGCGGCAGCGTTTAGGATGGCCTGAAGTTTAGATGTATTTGTAGAGGACAACCATCGGTCAAGAGCGGCTGAAACCTCTAGAATTGTGACGGTGGTTTCCGGTCACCAACGGCTACGGTCAACTAAGTTCACCACTAGCAGAAGAAGACTAAGAAACAGACGCTGTGCCATAACTTCTTCACTGCCACGCAGAGGTGGGGCCAGTCCACAGCCTTGATTATGGAGACAAAAGTTATCTTTTTATGACACATCGTGTGTTGGTTTCTGTTTAAAGACGCAGTGTTTTAACAAAGATGATAAGCATCACCCACCTCCTCGTGAACGTACATTTCTGGAATTCGTATGAGTTTTCTAATATTTACTGACTACAGCTACGTAAAGTGATTGACAATCGAACACCTTCGTTCAGTCTTTTACATGAACTTCAATGTATAATAGTAATTATGTAGTATGAAGAGAAAGCTTCTACAGCGCCTAAAGCACGTCGCTGTCGATAATGAGGAGGGCGACGTTAATCATCTTTGCTACATCACCTCTCCAGAGTATGTACACTGACGTATGGCGGAGTTAGTAGCAGTTTCCATTGTTTAGAGACATCTGATGGCTGTCAGGGCCATTGACAACGACGACATCTGATGGCTGTCAGGGCCATTGACAACGACCTCACCTGATCGAATAGTTTTCTTATCTTGGAATTATGGATCCACAGTTTAACGGCAGCTTATGACAACATAGGCCGTTACCGCCGACAAAGATTTTTTGGCATATTCTCTCTCTCTCTCTCTCTCTCTCTCTCTCTCTCTCTCTCTCTCTCTCTCTCTCTTCAACCATCCTCGATACGAGGGTTGGTCGCATTGTAGACGATTCTTCTCCATCCTCTCCTGTCCTCGGTTTCTCGCAGCAACCTTTCCGTTGATAATCCCAACCATTCGCCCACATTGTCCATCCATCTCTTCCTTGGTTTCCCTCTTGCTCTTGCTCCCGGTACCGTTCCTTGCATAATTTCTTTCTCTAGACATTCACCTTGTTTCCTCATTATATGCCCAAAGTAAGACATCTTTCTTCTTTTGATTGATTCCAGTAAATTCCTTTCCACTCCCGCCGTCTCTAACACCCATTCATTTGTTTTCTTCTCTATCCATGATATACCCAGTATTTTTCGTATGCATTTCATTTCAAATGCTTTTATTCTCTCCTCATCCCTCTTTTTGATTGTCCAGCTCTCGCAGCCATACATCATCACTGGCCATATAAGTGTCCTCATTAATTTAATCTTTGTGTTAATTTTTATGTTATGGCTTTTCCACAGTTTCATCAGATCTACTCCTATTCCAAGTTCTCTTGCAGTTCTTATTCTTATCTCCCTGCTGCAATCCACGTCTTCTGTTATGAGTGATCCAAGTACACGAAGGTTTCCACTTGTTCTATCATACTATCTTGTACTTTGATGTTGCATTGATTCCCATTTAGTGCCATACACTTTGTTTTACCTATGTTGATCTCTAAGCCCTTTTTTAATTAATTACTAGAATTACTAGAAATAATTACTAGAAATCGCACACACCTTACCTGAACTAAAAAGTGTCCACAGTTTAACGGCAGCTTATGACAACATAGGCCGTTGCTGCCGACAAAGATTTGATTTGGCATATTACAGCTTTTAGACTAAATAAGTAAATAAATACCTGAACTAAATGAACGAAGTGAGGCTTATATAGCGTCCCTGTAAACTGTTTTAAAGGTGTGGATGCGGTCGTTAAGCTACGTGAGTCTTCTCGCTATTTTCTATCCACCCGGACCCTTCGTAACTTTCCTTTTGATAGCAGATCTTATTAAATTTTTATATACATTCAGTGGAAGAGAATCTAGATCTCACAAACTCTTCTGATTGGATTTCTGAGAAGATTCTTTACATTTTTAAAAGCAACTCAGAGGCATCTTTTTTGCACAGCTTCAGACAACACTTAAACAATCACATTATGCATCTTTGTATACGGCATAGGAGTTTCAATTTATATTGACGTCAACGACCATAAAATGTAATTAACTGTTGGAAATCGACTGCATTCTTCATTCAGAAGCTGTCGTTAAACTTTATTTAATGCAAAATTCTTTAGACACCTTAAATATGTCTTCCTGCAAAATTATATAAATTTAAAACGCATCAAACATGGTATCTTTTGCTCGTTTAGATGTGTTTGATTCGTAATAGTAAACTCCAAATTTCTAAAACTAAGCACAGGGTACCAGCTTATTGACGAGCGCTGTGTCAAGTCAAAGGGGTTGTTAAGAGATTCCAAGGGAAGATCCGTGTATGGTTGCCAGAGACCAGAGAGAGGAAGCAGCTTCACTTTGCATCGATAACTGGGCTGCGGTCAACTGAGTTCAACTGACAGAGCGAGGATCGAGCAATTATTGCAGAGGATGAAGCGGAGCGGGTTTCTCCCCCCCACCCCCACCGTCCCAGGTGCGGAACAACTGGCCACCGCTGCGGACGAATCCCTATTCAGGGCCATCATTCAAAATCAAGGCCACGTGCTAAGAAGATTGCTCCCAGAGCCTTGAAGAAACAGTTATAACCTCCGACCCTGGGCGCATGGGTTTACCCTGCCACAGAAAGATGACCGGAACTTCATACCACAGCTCCTCTATAAGAACAATGTTATGTACTTAGATCTAATGAGAAGGCCCCGGGAGGGTTTGCCGGCGGGTCCACAGGTAGGCCCCGTATCCTCTGAACAAGCTGATAACTGTTTTCTATTTTTTGTCATTGAGTTGCGACTGTGTCGGCTTGATTGTTTTCAATAAACGATTGATTGATTGATTGATTGATTGATTGATTGATTGATTGATTAAAGACTGAGTTCAACTGAGTTCGCAACCAGCAGAAAAGGCCAAGAAGCAGACGCTGTGTCATAACTACTTCACTGCCACGTAGAGTTGGTGCCAGTACAAAGCCTTGATAATGAGGAGGGCGACGCTAATCATCGTTCTTGTGCCACACCGTGTGTGTAGGTTCTGTTTAACAACGCTTTGTTGCAAAGATGATTAGCGTCGCCCTCCTCCTTTACCCATGAGCTGAGATATAGCAATTTTTGTGTTTTAACGGCCATATTGGTCGCCATCTTGGATAGTAACATTCGCATAGTAATAGTAACTTATCTGAGCGCTGAGATCTTGCCAATTTCTTTTGGCTAAAAATCCCCGGTCCTACCTCCGTGTATCGTGAAATGTCTTCGGCCTGCGAAATATTAAAAGAAAGTAATCGGCTATTTACTTATTAACTTATCTACTTACATGATTACTTACGCAATTATTTAATTAATTGTTAACCTACTAACTAAATGGTATTAACCTTGATATTCATAAACTGCTGCCTCCGTATGTATAGTTTCTTTTAAAGATCGCTGCGTCATAACAAATAATATATAACATATAATAACATCATATATCTCTGCCTTTGAAAATCAAGAACCGATCCGATCAAATATCGCCATCGATCAGGTCATCAATAAATGTGAGAAAGCCATCGATAGGAAAGTTTTAATGTAGCGCTGGCATCGTTTTTTCGAAATACATTTAAACCGCGACCAAGTTCTGTCAAATCCGTTAGTGTTCTAATTCTCTGTTTAGACACCTTAATATAGCTTTTTAAATACCATATATTATTCAGTTTCGTTTCAGTGGCTTCCAGTGAAAAGAACTCATCGCTCGCCGTTTTAATGTATTTCGAAGGAACGATGCCAGAGCTAAATAAAAAACTATCCTGAAAACTGCTAAATATGCTGAACAATGCCAATAATTTCTGCCGACCTCAGTGGCCTTTGTTGCTATATATAAGATGTCGCTTAACTCTGCATCCATCCATCCATCCATCCATCCATCCATCCATCCATCCATCCATCCATCCATCCATCCATCCATCCATCCATCCATCCATCCATCCATCCATCCATCCATCCATCCATCCATCCATCCATCCATCCATCCATCCATCCATCCATCCATCCATCCATCCATCCATCCATCCATCCATCCATCCATCCATCCATCCATCCATCCATCCAAATTCCGGCACTACTCATACTCTGGTGATGTGCCAGTCTCAAGCCTGAAAAAAGGAGGAGGGCAACGCTAATACTCTTTGTTATTACACAGTGTCAACAGCAACTAATCAATTGGAAACTTTTAAAGCAAGTAAGTAAGTATATTCTTTTTTAAACCAATTGCATATCCGCACTTTGGTGTACATACGTCTTAATAACAAACAACTGTCAATATGATTACAACTTTCTAATAATAAACGTCTTGCGCTGTAAATTATCTGTAAGAGGTACACAATGGTCGTGCGATCGCGGTCGCAGGGTATATTGTGGGGGCTTTTTTGGTGGAAGTAAACTATGCAGTAAGTGGCCCTGGTTCATCAGGACCGCAGAGAAAAGACGGGTGTCAGCTTCAAAACATTGCGTTACCATCGCTCAAATGTTGGGTAGGCGCCAGGAAGCTACCGGAGGATATATACCGGAATATACCGGAGGATATTCAGCTTGCTTATTACTATCCTGTTGTCCCGCAAACTCCCACCATGCCGGGGCAGCATAGAGTAAACGAGCCACTGTTGTGGCACGTAATACATCATAAAGCTGTGGACCTGTGAGGCCATGCGCAACGAGAATGCGTAGGGCATACATTGATTGTCTTGCCTTACAGCATATTCTGGTTAGGCCTGTATGCGGCTCAAAGCTGAGAACTGCTGTATATGTAACCCCTAGGACATCGAGGCTGGACACCCTAGTCAATCCCGTGGTGACATCCGGAACAATGTCATGCCATGCACGCCCCTCGGCCGTCTGATCACCATCTCAACGGTCTTTTTCTTATTTAATTTAGATTTCTAAAATAATAAACACTTTGCGCGGAAGCTCAATTTATAGACCGGTGGGCAATGTTTTAAAGGTGTTCAATGAAACGTATTACTTTAGCACGGTTTATGCCATTTAAAGGACAACTTATAACTTTCAAGGTGGTTGACTTTTAACCTTTCCTATTAATCGACAAAACCTAATTTCCTTCGTCCTGGTAACTGGCGATTATGTAGATAGCTTCTGTTTAACAAATCTCTCAAAATAAAGAAAATTTGGTCACTATTCTCATTATATACAAGCTTCGGAATGGCTTTCACATGTTCCAACCCAGTGGAAAACTGCACTAATCCACCCCATTCCAAAGGTCACCACTCCTATACGGTTCCTGCGGACTTCCGCCCTATCTCGGTCGTCCCCATTCTATCAAGAATGGTGGAGAAAAAAATAGTCCATTCTTTCCTTTATCCGGCTTTCAGTGATCCTTGGATGACTGACCAACTGAGCGACCAGTTCGCCTTCAGGCCTACAGGTTCCACCACCGCCGCCGTCATTGCTCTACTACAACAAGTTTCATCAATGCTGTTAACAAATGACTTTGTAGCAGTAATATCGATGGACTTCTCCAAGGCCTTCGATACGGTTCGCCACAGCACCTTGATGTCCAAACTGGGCTCGTTGGACCTCCCGGATGAAATTTACAACTGGCTGGTAAACTACTTTCAAGAAAGAGATCATATTACCAAGCACTTAGGCCTGTTATCGGCTCTTGCTGAGATTAACGCCAGTTGTGTACAAGGCTCCGGGATAGGCCCAGGGTCCTACGTCGTCGGTGCTTCAGATCTCCACCCACTGCACAACTTCAATGTCATGCTCAAATACGCTGACGATACGTACCTGCTCGTCGGTTCAAACAACATAGCAACCGCCGCAGCAGAGTTTAATCACATATCTACATGGGCAGAAGACAACAACCTCCGCCTCAATCCATCTAAGACGCGTGAGCTAATCATCTTCAGGAAGGGAAGGAGCTGCACAGCTCATCCTCCTCGGATAGTACCCGGTGCAGAGCGAGTCAACTCCATCCGGGTACTGGGAGTGACCATCAGCTCTGACCTCAGCATGACTCCACATCTTACAGAGGTACTCTCGTCCTGCGCGTCGTCTATGTAGGCCTACGCTCTCCGAGTCCTGCGATCTCACGGCCTCCCCTCTCCCGCCATCCATGTGGTCGCAAGAATGACCACAGTTGCATCCTTGATGTATGCATCGCCGGCCTGGTGGGGGTTTACCCAGGCAAGCGACCGGGCCAAGATCGAGAAACTTTTGGACAGGCTAAAGCGAAACGGGTTTCTTCCTCCAACCGCCCCCGCAGCGGAGCAATTGGCCGTCGCGGCCGATGATTCCCTATTCAGGGCCATAATATCTGACCAGAGCCATGTCCTCAGAAGATTTCTCCCCGAGTCTCGCAGTCATGGATACAACCTACGAACACGGGCCCACGAGTACAAACTACCACCGAAGGACAATAGAAATTTTATATCACGACTCCTGTACAAGAACATGTATTGACAATATTGAATAACACCTGGGCGGGATTGACTGTTTGACCACATGGCTTGTCGACCTAGAACTAACCGAACTCTATAATTATATGTTTCAGTTTGCGGTTTTGTCAACCTGAATTTCTATTAAACGAATATTTGATGATGATGATGATCACCTTTTGGGGTGGATATCCCAGGAAAGTAACACCATCGGCAGTCAGAAGAACCAACGCCCGAATTCATGTATTCATTCAGTTCGGAGATTTATATAGCGCCCCTCAAAGAAATGTACTCAGGAGCACTCCCAACCCATCCACGGCAAAAGAAAAAAGACTTTAGTGATTTATATAGCCCAATTTGATTGGTTCAACATTGTCTTATAGCAAAAAAGTCGTTGACATCGATGGATATTAATTGTAACAGTTATCACCGTCCTGTTGCCATGACATCTGAAAGCGGCACTCTTCAATAATTTATAATTATAAAGATTTGATTTATTTCGCTTATATAAGGAATCTGCATTCTTAAAAGAGATGTCTAAATGTTATCAACTCTGTAATGTGGCAACTGTTCTTGCTTATTGAATTTTGGTTGCAGTTATCAGATTTTACTTGAAGACAGAACAAAATATTATTTTTTTCTATTTAACTGCACTTAAACGTAAGTAATTTTAAACATAACACTTACACTTCTCACTCAGTCAGTTTACATGGGCGATCCTTCAATGTATTTCTTGCGTCATCTGAAAATTCTCTTCACTGAAGACGTTCTCTGTTTCAATTAGTAAAAGCACCAGTCCTTCATACTTGAGGAGCGCCCGTCTGAGTTCTGGATAAATGAGGAGGATGAGGCTAATTATTTTTCTTATGAGGTCTTTGTTTAAAAGAAGCTATCTATGGAGGTATACCTACGGAATGAGGGGGGGGGTGATAGATGAATGGTAACAACACTGGCGTGAAGAGCAGAACATCAATGAGGGTGCTACCCTTGCAAAGGCCGATTCAACCTGTCATTCGCTAGGTGATGTTTGGAAAATGAGCAGTAGAACAGATGGATGCCTTGCATGGCTGCCATACAGTTAAATTCGACTACTGTAATATTTTTAATCGTGTATTCATACTATGACTTGTAGTCATAATTATTATAGCGTACTTGTCAGTTTGGTTTAGTAAAGAAGAAGAATTAAAACAAAGAATAATATTATATTAATATTATAATCGCCATTTTGAGTTAGATTTTGTCGATTAAAAAGCGAAGTTGAAGTCAAGCGACTTTAACCTTGCTAAAGCATTTCTTTTTTGGACACCTTTTAAAGCGTTGTCCATTAATCTATATTTAAGGCAACTGCGTTACATGTTTTAATCAAGATAACAGTGTGACCACTCCTTGGGATTTTTCCCGAGATCTTTCTTAAACTGTTGGAAATCCAACCAATCCACATTCAAAAGCTGTTGTTAACCTTAATTAAATACAATACTCTTTAGACACCTTTAATATGTCTTTATTAAAAATTATAAATAAGTAAATCACATCACGCAGTGTAATTACGACAGGCTCTACAGGCGTTTAAATCGTAATCTTAAACTCCACATTTTTAAAGTTAACGTCAACAGAGCTATATCAAGTCAGAGGGGTTGTCCAGAGATTCCAAACGAAGATCTGAGTAGCCTATGCTTGCCAGAGAGACCAGAGAGAGAGGAAGCAACTTCGCTTTGCATCGTTTACCCAGCTACGGTCAACTCAGTTCACCACAAGCAGACAAAGAAGAAACAGATTCTGTTCCATAACTACTTCACTGCCACGTGGAGGTGGTACTAGTCCAAAGCCGGTGTAGTGAGGAGGACATTGATAATCATTCTTCTTATATAACATCGTGTTTGTAATTTCTGTTTAACAGCGCTGTATTTCAAGCAATCTGGCGGAATTACACGAAGAATGAGCGGAATATTATTTCTGAAAGCATATAAACCGTACTTTACAATGTCACCAATATTCATTGTTTAACAGCCAAATATTCAGTTACTAATGTCTATGATACTTGTATTGCAATAAGAAATGTAAAATGAGAAGATTCTTGATGAACAGTCATGATGCACATGAGGTTTTAATCCAGTTTTAAATTATAAAACAGCATTGGTTTCAAGTTTAAAATACCTGTATTTATGACCTTAGATTTTTATTCTACTTTTAATTTGTGAAAATTTATCTACTTATCTCCAGGCTTTGGATTGGCACTATCACAGTTTGGAAAAAATTTAATCAAACTGAAAAAATGGGATAAAGATTTTTCTAAACCTTGGGGTAATAGTAGGCCTAGCGATTGTCATCGCAATAATACTAACAATTACCGGTATATTAATTGTAAGTTCTGATTTAATTATGGATTGCTGTTCGAAATACTTCACTTGATGCGTCTGCTGGTTGTTGTATTGTATTGTATTGTATTGTATTGTACTGTATTGTATTGTATTTGAACACTTGTTATAGCGCCCCTACCAGATTGCCCATTCAGAGGCGCTCCCGACTACTGCGCGAACGCTGAATCGGAGTTTCACGCCGAAGCGCATGAGCAATTGCGAGGGGTTGTTAGGTTGCAGAGGACTGAAAGAAAAGGTAGGAAAATTCCTATCGTAAATATTGTGCGCTCAGCCCACGTAATCGAAGGGGTGCGAGTGAACTTAATTTACCCGCAGTAAATGCCGAGAATAATCTCTAAAGTAAGACGTTAGAAAGAATAAGCACAAAAGTAGCATTCACATTCGTACCTTTATCTTTTGTGCTAATAACAAAGAGAATACTCTCAATTTATACCCAGATCTTTATATAAAAGTATTTACAAGTTTTCTATAATTACTTTTAATTATCCATTATCATTCCTGTTAGCAGTTCTGCGTTTTTGTCAGATTGCTTTTTATCAATAAAACAAATATTGTAACGGAAACACCACATTTAAATGTTCTACGCTCCGTATAAATAAAAACAAGCGTCATGCGTTATAAATGAAGGAAAATTTTGGTGTAGAAACAGTGCGACATAGACTCGGGCCAAAACAAGCTTACTTAATTAGACATAAGCAATGCGGAAACTAAACTATGCGAGCGAATAGTCGAAGTGACGATTATATATGGCATCTGTGTAAACTGCCCTCGACTCAACGCCTGCAAGATACGTCGTCGTTAGACTGGAGACGAAGAACGATTCACTGCGTCTGTGAAGGTTCAAGGTTCAACCAAACAAGATCAGAGGTCATGCTATTGTTCTAGAATTATCTCCTATTTGTTTTATCTATATCACGAAATTAAAGTTTTTCAGACGTTTGTGTAATGCGGCGACCCTTGGCTGTGACATAATATAGTAAATTCTCCTCAATATTTAAAAAAGTGTAGAGTCCTTTCCTATGTTTAACGACGTCTTGTGGCTGCCCTCTTCCTTTCTCCAGATTTGGGACTGGCACAACCACGGACGGGGTAGATTGATTGATGGACCGTTTATACTGAGCGCGATACCACGAAACCACCTTGGTTGACCTTTTCCTATCGACGTCAATAGTCCCCGAAGGCATAGGACGTCGTTCAACGCTGGTTAACGCATTGCTCTTATTAGACACCTTTAAAACGTTTCCAAACGAATCTATATATTGCAGCTGCGTTAAATCGTAGTCGGTGTTAGTGTCGCTGGAGATTATCGATGTAGAATCCCTTACATAAAATAGTTAACAAATTATCATTATGTTATAAGAAAATGAATCATAATAATACCCATGCGAATAGGAAACATAGAGCTATTCGGATATTCCCTTATCGAATGAAAAATGCACCGAAGCCACCTATAACAGAAATGAAGTAAGGAATAACGCCTTAAGCCAGAAAAGTTAAAAGATTATGTAGCCTATAAATATCATGCAGAATGCAGTGTTAAGGGTGATCTTAGAAGCAGAGGCAGAAGGTGATTGGAAAAACTACTGCTTTGAGTAATAATTATTGACTGACCAGACAAAATTTGGAGTAGTCTGGGATATGGCTAGAGGTATGGATAATGGATTGCATATCATGATAAAATTCCATCTAAACTTTACACTATAATGGGTTGGTTGGCTAGTTGCTGTTTAACGACGCTATGTCATAACAAAGGTGATTAGCGTCGCCCTCCTTTCTCCTGGCTTGGGATTAGCACTACCACAGACAGGGTAGTGACGGACTTTCCAATTGGCAAAAACGTTGCCTCCTTCTCTAAATGTGCCATCGTTTTTCAGAATCTAAGAACATGCAGTAACAACACAATTCAAACGCAATAGTTAGAAGAGGTAGTCATTAACTCCTCTACGATCCGTAGTGCCAACAGTGCCAGGAAGTGCCAGTCCCAGGTCCGGATGAAGGAGAAGGATGACGTTAGCGGTCCTGAAAACCACATTAAGACGTCGTTAAACACTGGAACTACTACTACTAGGCAGTCAGTCACTAATACAGCCGGAAAGACGATAGTCTTCAACCTGATGGCGATTTTTAAAGCTGATATTCGACCTATAAGTGGAAGTGGTCCTAAATGGTGAGAACTGATAAACTAAGTTCTGTCGACGTCAACGGATTTGTTGCCGTACGATGTAATGTAATGCAACGTAATTGATCATTAAGCTCTTAAAGTTTGTCTCATCAGCATCTCCATGAACATTTCGGACAAAGATGACTTCTTTGGAAGACTTTGAACTGATCGTAGTTTCTGCAGATCCTTGGCTGTTTAAATGTTGCGACGAGAAGTGAGGATGAAACGCTGATACAAGTGAAACACTGGCTTACAACCAAACACAGTCTGTCAACAACAGCTTATTAAAATTATTACTCGTCATTGTTTAACATATGGCAGGAAAAGCCTTTGACACAGACATTTATCGACAGACAAAACTACCTCTAAAATGCAGCAGCGATTAATTTTATATAAAGTCGTTGGATAACGTTATAAAGGTGTCTAACAGATCATTTTAGAATAGGCCTACCATCATTTACAGGGATTAAACCGTGATGCGGCTGAACGACTGGCAATGGACAGAGATGAATGGAGAAGATGCCGGATGTAAAGACCTGAATGGTCGATATGACGGCGTCGTTAAATAAACGATATTAACGTAACGGAAATAAGTAAGAAGTAAGTACAACGGGAAGGACGAAGTGCTTAGTAGGTAAGTAAGTATTAAAAGTTTTGTTGGCCATCGATTGTCGGTTTTGGGTCAACACAACGACGCTGTAGATGGAGTGGATTTGAAATCCGCATTTAAATATGTGATATAAAATAGCGACAATATCACATGATGGCTTTATAAACATATTGTGTTTTGAACGCTATTTTAATTTTAACGTGATCCAATAATATTTATTGTGATAGTGTTTGATTTGTTTGTCAATTGAACAAAGTGACTGAAAAAAACGATAATGATTGAGAAATCGACAATAATATGCCTGGACTTAAGCAAATACAACACGATTCTAGGAATATTAAAACCACTAAATAAGCTGGAGCTTATCGAATGATCTTAATTTATTATAATAATTATAATTAACATCAATTATTGAGGTTAATACTTTCATAGCTTTCTTGCATCGGCAATATACGATAGGCCTATACCTTTTAAAGTGTGAGTCTCTCGGGCTCAGTGCTGAATTTGCTATACCATGTAGCAGACCTATATGCCATGTTTTCTGCGCAAGAAAAGGCGTTTGTATGTTTACTAAATGCCTCTACAAATACCTATACGCTTACTTAAAAAGAAAGTCGTAGGCTACCTACTCATTAACTGATTCAGTAATTTATTAACTAATTATGGTTACCTACGAAATTATTTAATTATTCATTTACTTACTAGCTAAATGGTATAGACCTTGGTATTCATAAACTGTTGCCCCAGCGTGTGTAGTATCTTTTTAACGTCGTTGTGTCAAAACACAGATCGATCGATCAAATATCTCCATCGATCAGGTCATCGATGAAAGTCACAAAGTCATTGCTAGAAATTTTTTTATATATCAGAAAAGAAGCAAAGACAAGAAAAGAGAAAGAATTCTGATGAAAAACATTATTCAAAAATGAACTTAAATACGTCAAAAACTTTAAAGTCGTCAATATCCTTTCAGAAATAGAATCCAAGACGAAAAAAGATAAAGAAAACTGATGAAAACACTACACGAAAATGAACTGAAATGCATCAAAAACTTTAAAGACGTCAACGGCCTTTGTTGCTAAAAGATGTCATTAAACATTGGATAAATAAATATATGAACGTCATTTGGTTTATTGGTTTAGTTTCTAGTTCCATTTCTCTTTCTGTAAGTTCTAGCAATATAAGGTCTACGTCAATGGCCTCGGAAGTCATAAAATGCACGGATATAAACTTCACCACTCTGGTAGTGCCAGTCTCAAGCCTGGAGAAAGGAGGAGGGAGACGCTAATCATCTTTGCTATGATACAGCGACGCTAAACAGAAACTACGCACACAGACTCAGCAGTTTACAAAATATAATAAGGTCTATGCCATTTAGTTAATAAGTTAATAAATAATTAATTAAACAATCAATTGAATAATAAATTAATTAAGTAAGTATGTACCTAAGTAACTAGCCTACGACTTACTTCTTAAGTAAGCATTATGAGGATTATGCCGACTTTATAAAAAAATACAAACGCCTTTACTTGCTGCTCGATCCTGCAGTGGGTTTGCCCCTAGCTCTATTCGTCCACCTCGACCGGGTTTTTCGTTCTGCTGCTCGTCTTCTTGGGCGCATCCCGAAATATGCCTCTGTCTCAGCTTGTATGCATGACACGCTGCACTGGATTCCAGTCACGCAGCATATATCCTAAAGGAAGCTGTGTTGGTCTGGCGGTGCCTTCTAGGTAGGGCCCAGACCTTCTTGTGCCATCTCTGTCGTCCGGTCTCAGATAGGCTGCAGCCGGACGTCAAGTGCTTCGTTCCTCTGCCAGTGGCGAACTTCTTGTTCCCTGCGCTAGTGCCTGGACTAGGTATTACCACACATTCTATATTGCTGGCCCCTCCACTTAGAATGGACTTCCGTTAGAGATACGACTACTGTCCAGAAACAGTGCAATTAATAATATCTTTTACTAGCTGCTCAAATTTCATTTGCATTGCCGTGTTTTGGATGGGATAGCCTCTGAGTATAGGCTTCTTGAAGGGGTGCTATATATATTCTCACAATGAATGAATGAATGAGGGGGGGCCCGATAGCGCATTGGATAACATCTGGCACCGAGACCGAGAGGTACCGAGTTTGAGCCCCCGTTGGGCGGATATGCTTTGTAGGCTGCTATTGGCGCCGTTGTATTGCAGGTTGTCTGTTCTGTTAGTAGTTTAAGATTTCAATTGCATAACATGTAAATGTACAGCGCAGTTCGTTTGTCAGGCGCTTATTAAAGAAAAGATATTATTATTGATTCTGTGACACACAATGAATTGGTGATCCACTCAGACTATCTGGGTGTGCCACAGGCCATCGGACAAAGACAGTCTTGTGGAAGACTAGTTAGTATTCTTCGAGTGTCCTAGATTAAGTTTTCACGAAGCCTCTTTGCAGTGTCGACTAGTTAGGAAACTAAAACAAGAAAATTGTCGACGGCGTGACACTCCGGTGTTTGAATTTCCCCATTCTTCTTGCCAGTTTCTGAAGAAGTCGTCATAATGAATAGTTTGCACTTCACTGTACTCCAAGTTCCGTGATATTTCTACAGTGGTACGATTAAGCGATGATTTCGCCAGCGTGTCTGACTGTTCTTATCTTCGAGTCCCAAATGGGCGGTCATCCAGACAAATTTGGCCACATCTTGGCGGCCTCGACTATTCGTTTTTGCGAGAATTCAGCAAGTCCCGTAGTAGGTGCTGTGGAGTACATGAGCAACTGTTTTCATAGATCCCAATAGATCTACCTACCAAACGCCGTAGCCGTTTATATAGCATCTCTGGATAACATTATAAAGGTGTCTACAGGAGCATTTACATTAAACATCCTTTAACCGCAAATTTTGGCATCAGAGACTGTTGACGCGTATTGAAAACACTTATTAGCATTTATCTCTAACTGACAAGTTTTTTAGATAATTTTCCGGCATTTCTGATATGTTAACATTGTCTGAATGCCGTAGATCACTTTTTGACGGTAATATTCATCTCGGAGTCTCTTCTGCAGAGTCGTCTGGTTAGGGCACTGAATCAAGAAATGAAGCGCTTTTTCCGGGACGTAATAAGTGTTGGAATTTCCACTAACGTACCTACGCTAGCGATAGAGTAAAGACAGTAACGCCCTAATTAGCACTGGTTAGTTGGTTGAGGGTTCAGCAGTCAGTGGCCAAAACGGAGCCTGGAGATAGCAACTTCCTTTCGACGGTTGCCATCCTTGAACTTGACCGAGAGATTCACTTATTGATTCGATTTGTCGGTGTGACGCTCCGTTGTTTCAATTTTCCCATTGTTCTTGTCATATCTGATAAAGTGGTGACGATAAATAGTTTTGCACTTCGCCGCACTACAAGTTCAATGACATTTCAACTGTGTTGTGATTAACGCTAATCAGGTCACTGTGTCTGCCTGTTCTTTACCACAAATTGGCGGGTATCCTAATGAACGTGGCCACCTCTTGTTGGCCTCGACTGTACATTTCGTGGGAACTCAGCTGGAAAACTGTCTTTGTTCGATGGCCTTTAGGACACCTAGAGAGAGTCTGAGTAGAGCATCTATTCATTGTGTTCCACAGATGTCGCTCTTGGGTTAAGCCATTGAGGGTACGTAGTACAAGCAGATTGCACATTCGTCATATTTTGTCGTTGAACCGTCCGCTTGGATTTCCATCATTTCCGAATGCGTCTGCAGATGCTCTTCAATCGCCCGTTTCGTCGTTTCTAGGCTGTCTCTTCACTTCTATTCAGATTCCTGAGATTCAGTTCGATGTCCGACAGTGTCAATGTCCATGACGGTTGTCCTGGGGATTTCTCTGTGTTAATCACAGATTGTAGTGTCTCCCTGTTGACTTCGGTAACTCTGATTTGAATCTCCTCGCGTCCTTCCTTCAACCTCCGGCGTTTACCGACTGTGAGTATGTCTTTGGTCGGGTGAATCGGGATAGACTGGATCTTAGTTATATAATACTTCATCTGTTGTCGGTGGTACAGATGCAGATACATCTATCTCCAGTCGACCTGAAGGACCGCTATGCTGCTGCCACGCAGGGCTCCACAGCTGATGGATCGGACGCTGTACTGTATTGTGTCAAGTCTGACTCGTTTCAACGATGAAGACTTATCGTAGGGGATGGGTCGCTACCTTAAATACGGTGAATCATGCGGTATATGAATTATAAAACAAAGTGAAGTTTAATGGTGTTTAAATAACAGTATATCGTGTAGTGTATTATAATGAGGTAAAGGTCGAAGATGAAACAGATTTGCGAATAGCCCTGAGACGCCTGAGTTGGAAGTAGGAAGAGCGAGTAAGCTTGGCAATGTGTTCAGTAAAAGTTAGTGAACTGTCTAGAGTGACACCCAGGTCTCGGACACTAGACGAAAAGGTAAAACGAGGAAACCTTTCAGAGAGTAATGCATAGTCAAGTTTTTTGAGCTGCTGAGGAGTTCCAAACCAAATTAGCTGGGTTTTAGAGGAGTTTAAGGAAAAACTATTAGAAGACATCCAGAGATGGAGATCTTGGGAGAAAGCCTCAATTTGACTAGCGAGAAAGAGTTGAGCAGATTCACATGGAATCTCTGGACAACCCCTCTTACTTGACACAGTCAGGAGAGTTTAAATTTTCTGCCGCTGAATATAAATAAACAAATTAGTGAGATCTGCTATCGAAAGAGAAGTTGCGAAAGATCCGGGCCAAAAGAAAATAACGCAAAGTTTAAGTAAGCTAAATGACTGCTTTCACACCTTTAAAATGGTTTACACGTACGCTATTTAATCGTCAATTCGTCTATTCCATTAGTCTCGCCCAAGATTTCTTGTCAGTTCTAATAATAATAAAGGTCGACGTCAATGGCCGTTATAGCCATTATAATATTATAAGATAAACGGATACACTAAAGTGAAAAATGACAGCTCTTTTGAAACAAATAGAAAAGGATTTTGATAGATGCTACATCATCGTCACTTGGATAATTGCCTATCTTGGAGATCGGGGTCATGAAACCTAATACAATGGTTTAATTTCCGCCATTGTTTACATCAATGCCAGTATCGTTCAGGGGTCGGGTCTAGGCCCAGCCAACTTTATTACAACAATTTCAGAACTTGAATCGGCCCACCCAGAAAATATTCTTACCAAATATGCAGATGATACTTATCTGCTGGTACCCTCATCAAACAGTGCCACAGTGGCAATCGACTTTGACCATGTGTCCCAATGGGCCGAAACATGTAATCTTAAATTCAATAAGAAAAAGACCTTTGAGATGGTGATCAGACGGCCGAGGGGCGTGCATGTTGACACTGTTCCGGATGTCACTCCGGGATTGACTAGGGTGTCGAGCCTGAATATCCTAGGGGTTACATTTACAGAAGTTCTCAGCTTTGAGCCTCATATCACCCGAATATGCTGTAAGGCAAGACAATCAATGTATGCCCTGCGCATTCTTGTTGCGCATGGCCTCAAGGGTCTGCAGCTTTATGATGTAGTACGTGCAACAACAGTGGCTCGTTTACTCTATGCTGCCCCGGCCTGATGGGGGTTTGCGGGACAACAGGATAGATGCAGACTTCAGTCAGTAATAAGCAAGCTAATCCGTCTCCGGTACCTTCCTGAAGACTACCCAAAATTTGAGCGACTTTGTCTTGGAAGCTGACACCCGTCTTTTCTCTGCGGTTCTGATGAACCAGGGCCACGTACTCCATAGTTTACTTCCACCAAAAAGCCCCAACAATATACCCTGCGACCGCGATCGCACGACCATCGTGTACCTCTTGCAGATAATTTACAACGAAAGACGTTTATTGTTAGAATGGTGTACTCCTATTGATATCACTGTTGATTGTTGTTATGATGTATGTACACCAGAGTGCGGATATGCAATTGGTTTTATTAAAGAATATACTTACTTACTTACTTACTTATTTTGATACAATATTATCATTTCAAAAGGTTAGATGAGGTTGACATCAGCCATAAGATGTCGTTGAACTATGGAAACTAATACTAACTCCACCATATGCCACTGCCTGGAAAGTTAGCTTGTAATTTTGACGTCTTGGCCCATTAAATATACAAATCACTGGGATGCAGCAGCCCTGTGTCCATGATGCCTGGTATAATAGTTCTTTCTGTGGATCATGGATACAGCCATGGCCCGCCCACGGGCGTCAAGAGTCAATGCGGACTCTAGCTTAATCCTCAGACAGATGCTTCTCCTACCAGGGCTACCAGGGTTGGCGAAACCTGGCATACTGCACAACCCACTCTCCCTCTCATTGGCCAAGAATGCAGCTATTAATCCAGCCGGTTAAATGTTTCCCATACAGAAAAGTTTAAAATTACTATACCTAATTTCTTTATATATTAACACCAGATGCCACTTTTAATACATTAAGGATATACTTGAGCTGAAACCGATCCATGATTTTATAAGGAAACGACTTTTCTGATTCTGACTAGCCTAACAATATTGCATTGTAGGTTCATCATTATTTGTAATGAGTATATGATGCCACTTAGGCCTTAGTGCTCAATGGGCGCCAAAACAATGGCTGACAACAAGTTTGTAACTAATGAGGATATAACTGGATATTTGTGGGGCGCCAAAATTAAATCTTATAAATTCATTTGGGATAAATCAATTAAAATGGTATCAAAATCAAGACAAAAATTACTAATTTTAACCTTCATTTTGGCGCCCCCTCCTCTGGCGCCCGAGGACATATGTACCCCCTGTCCCCCAGCTACGCCTCTGCTTGCATTAGCCGCGTATAAAAGTTGGAAACGGATGGATCCAGAGATTAACGACAGCTTATGACAACAAGGACCGTTGCCGTCGACAGAAATTATTTTGGCATATTACAGCTTTTATAAAGTGCCTTTAAAAAAATTGTTACATGCTTTGCTTCTAACAGTTATTTCTGGAGCCTATGTGGAGAAGGTGCGTTAGAGAGATTGGTGAATGAACGCGATTCTCGAACATATAGTGCTGGTTGCGTACGTTTTAAAGGTGTCTAAAGCGACCATTGTATTAACCAGTGTTTAAATGTTTGGCAGGGTCGTTCACCTGTGTTAAATTTCAAATAATGCAGTTGCCTTTAAACGACGATATGTCACGACAAAGATTATTAGCGTCGCCCCTCCTTCCTTCTTTGGAACTTTGGACTGGCACTATCCGGGTATAAGGCAGCGGCTGTGTTCCTTGTGTGAGACCAATTCTGTCTTCAACCACCAGAGAGAAAAAATAGAGAGACAGACAGTGAAACAGAGAAAACGAGAGAGAGAGAGAGAGAGAGAGAGAGAGAGAGAGAGAGAGAGAGAGAGAGAGAGAGAGAGAGAGAGAGAGTTTTAATTTCGTGTACAGGCAGATATCATCTCATCGAAGTCAACCCTAGCAGACTCCTCCTTCTCCTCCTCCTCCTCCTCTTCCTCCTCATTTTCCTCCTTTTCCTGCTCCTGCTCCTCCATCTCACCCACCTCCACCCCTCCTCCTCCTCCTCCTCCTCCTCCTCCTCATCGTCCTGTCAGAGACAAGACCACAACCCTTCCCTTCGCCTGAACATACCCCGCCGGAGGAGTGCCACCCTCGGGGGTCTAAGTGACTCTGGTCCGGAGGATAGCCCTCGCTACAGCCCCGCACCATCTGAGCCTCGGTGGCCAACCCTTACCACTCCAGGATACCTTTGGACAAGTATCTTCATTCGATGACGATGGCGATAACCTTCTGTGATAGGTTTGCAGACTCAGCATGGAAAGGCATGGAAACGCAGAATTCTGTTAGCAGTTGTAAGCCATCTTGAATGAACTACTGGACCTGGTTTCCGATTAGCATTTTCAAGCAGCTTTACACCACCGTTCTTCAAAAGCATGCGCCACCTATTCTGTTATATCAGCTACTGCTGGATCCTTTCATTCATTCATTCTGCTCGTTTAATTGCCCGCCTACCTCGTTTCTCCCATATTTCGACTTTCATGACTCAAGACCTTCATTGGCTTCCTCTAACTGCTCGAATTCAGTTTAAAATTCGTTTTCTTACGTGTAAAACGTTTTTAGGTCAAGCTCCACGCTACCTCTGTGATCTTATGAGACGGCCTATCTCAGCTACCTCTGGACGTCCTCTCCGCTCTTCTGACCATCATGACCTTCTAGTTCCGAGGTCTCGGACTGCCACAGCACAGCATCGTGCCTATGCCTCCGTTGGACCTTTGCTGTGGAATGACCTCCCTGCTTTAACTCGTGCTGTAATGTTATCTGGGAGCACCACTGTTTCTGCTCGTTCTCTTAAGACTTTTCTTTTTTCGAGGGGCCCTTCGCACTGGAAGCGCTTCTGATTAGGTTGTACTGCGAGAGGCGCTTTATAAGTCCATAAATAGAATAGAATAGAATACTGTATGAAAAAGACATTGGAAGTGGACTGGCCATACACTAAGAGGCCAGAGGGGAATCCCCACAATGAGAACTGTCATGTGTGGAAGAATGAAGGGAGAGAGAAGAAAAGGAAGTCTTAGACGGATGCTGTTGGACTGGACGATGGTGAATGGATACCGTAAACGGAAGGAGGAAGCCATAGCTCTTCTGCTAACCCTCTCAGCCAAGTAACTGAACAGATGTTGAGGGATTCAGTCAGTCTTAGCTCCCCCACGCCAATCTCTTCTCGTGAATTACATGAAATGAGAAACTACAGTCCAATTATTTAAAGTGTGCGTTGGTGTGAATTAGTTACGTACCGGGTACTCAATGATATGGGTAACTGCTGAGACAATTTTGTGCTCAAAATCAACAAATATTCGTTCCTGTAAAATCAATTTCTCTCTGTCAGAAATTTTGTTGAATGACTTTGTAACTTTCTTGGCGTTTGGATTTGAGAAAGTGAAGAATAAGATCGCCAAGAAGGGTGATAGATAAAAAACCGCAAGGACATAATTATTAGAATTAATGTTGATAAAAATGGCTGGCATTAGGTCAATCGTGTCGTATCGTATCGTATCTAAAGATTTATATAGCGCCTCTCTCAGAATAACTATTCAGAAGCGCTCTCAGCACGAAAATATGGTCCACGTTTCAAGTAGGTGATATTATGAGTTCAACTCAAACTATTAAAATCTGCTGTACGCCATTAATTATGTCAACAAAATAGGGGGAGGGTTTGGAAAAGTTTGACAGTTGTTGACAGGGGAGGGGGGTTCGGTTCAAGTTGACGTCAAACAATTTTTTTCCCAATGAATCCCCAAAAAAGGTAGAGAAAGAGTAAATGTCTAAAAAAAGGTCGTCTAAAAAAATTTCTAAAAAAAGGTCATCGGAGTTCAAATCTCTAAAAAAAGGTCATTGAGAAAAAAATTCAGTCGGGCTACGCTGCTGGTAGGGGGGGGGGGTTCTGGGATTGTTGACATAATTTTTTGGGGGTCCGTCAATGTTTGACAGTTGTTGACAAAGGGGGGGGGAGGTGGTCAAAAAAGGCCTAAAATTTGTTGACATGATTAATGGACGACCCCTAATGTATAGATTCAACTGAGATTCACCATAGGCCTAAATTTCCCCACAAACGGATGTTGACCACCTTATCAGATGTCAACAACAACAACGAGATAAAAAATGTTAAGAGTTGGCCAATTCATATTAAACACTTAACGCAGCAGCTCAATATGAAGGCTGGTGACCAACCGTACGTTACGTTTGAAAGGTGTTCTATAAAAATAATAATAATAATAATAATAATAATAATATCTTTTCTTTAATAAGCGCCTGACAAACGCACTGCGCTGTACATTTACATGTTATGCAATTTAAATCTTAACTACTAACAGAACAGACAGCTTGCAATACAACGGCGCTAATAGCAGCCTACAAAGCATATCCGCCCAACGGGGGCTCGAACTCGGTACCTCTCGGTCTCTGTGCCAGATGTTTTCCAATGCGCCACGCTTTAATCCATTTCAGGACATCTTCTAAACGTGAAGGCGGTTGATTTTAACTTTTACCTTTTAATCGACAATATAATATAATAATTTTCATTTATTATTTCAATCTGACACTCTGTAGTATGATTACAATTCATGATCAAAAGTTATTACAGGAGTCGAATAAAACTATTTGGCAGCCATGCCAGGCGTCCATCACGTCTTACTGCTAAATTTCCAACGCCATCTGGCGAATGAAAGGCTGAGTCGACATTTAGAGAGTGTAGGGGGAAGCGATTCCGCATCCGTGCTGATCTTCTGCTCTATGTGCTAGAGTGTTACCATCACCCTTAACCCTTCCCAGTAGCCAGTAACTAACTTCATCTCTGTAACACTGTACCACAACCCAACGAAGGCTCCCTCGGCGACGGACCACCGGCTTCGCAAAGGAAACCCCCGTCAACCAGAAGCCCCACCAGCCCCTACCCCTCCCCGACCCCCTACCCCAAAAAAGGAAACGAGTAGAAACGCCGTTCAGGAGAAGCACGAAGAAGAAGAGGTACAAAACCAGTATACTAGTTGTACCAACGTAAGGTTCCACGCAACCACGAGTAGAACAAGTCAGCTAATGAGTCAGACTGTTTTATTAAGGCGCTTTATAATACAGTCATGTTGTATTGTATTGTAATGAAGTGAAAACAACATCTCCTCTTAAACACCTTTAAAACGGTTTACGCAGATGCTATATAATTATATAAAAGTCACTTCGTCAATTCGTTTGGTTTATCAAGACTTAGTCCTTGTGATGTAAGGTCGACGTCAACGGCAGCCATAAAATACAAGAATATAAAGTGAAAAAGCAATATCTCTCACGCATGTCGTTTATAATAAGAATGTTATACTCTGTATAAATGTATGTACACCAAAGTGCGGATATGCAATTGGTTGAATAAAGAATATACTTACTTACTTCTTGTTATTCCACGCGAACGGTGAGAACTCTTCAAAATTATTTCTGTCGATGTTAACTGCCTTTGTTGTCAACAGAATCTGATGTCGTTAAAACTCTATATCCTAAGTAAGTAAGTAATAAAGTATGGCTCTTCTAATTAATTAAGCGTTTGGTAGGCCTATTTATAGTGGCTGTTTGAAAGCAAAATAACCGTTTACTTACAAGCCGAAAACACGGCATATACATGTAGGCCCACTGCTTGGTGGCAACAACAAGCCAGTCCGCGAACGTTTAGCCAAGGGTTGTAATCGTTATAGTAAACTCTACATTGTGCGAAAGCGCTCCTCGAGAACTAAGCGCAGGGCACCAGCTTATTCGCGAGCGCCTAGGTCGTGTCGGAAGGTTGTCCACTGTACACCCTTAACAAAGAGTAATATTTGCATTATAATTATTGACTTGTAATTTAGAGCTTGGATGGATCCACAGTTGTGCAGCTTATGACAACAGAGGCCGTTTCCGCCGACAAAGATTAGTTTTGACATAAACACTTTTATCTGACATAGCATGTAGACCCATAAGGCAACATTTCCAGTCGCTATAATGACTCTAATGTTTATAGTAATCCACAGCGAATTCACATTCCCTTTCATTTTAGCTATCACTATGACGTTTATACTAACTTTCACATTCATATTCACCGTCACTTTCCGCCTCACTTTCATTTTCCGATTCACTTTCACTTTCATTTTAACGTGACAGGCTTACAAGGACAACGACTGATATGTGTGTCCCAACCCCCCCCCTTTCCAAAGATCTACAACCCAGAAACGGAGAAACTGGAAACGAACCCAAGCGCAAAGTTCATCTATCGATCGCCATGCGTCAAGAAGCGAACACGTATGACAAACACTTATGACGTAAATAAACGGTGACGTGTATAACTGATGTTGTCGATTAATAAAAAGATGATGACGCATTGGAACGATGACGTACTATTACTAATGAAGTACATATATCTATTACTGGTTACGTAGTATATGGCTACGACTGATGACTTGTATAAATAGTGACGTCAATGTATTAACAACTGATGACGTTTTTGAACGATGACATAACATGAGTGATGCCGTGCTTGAATTCACAACTGATGACGTATATGGCTTATGACGTGTATGAATACACAACTGATTCCATGAAATTATATATAAAATTTTAATGATGACATGTATAACTGGTGACGTCTATAAATAAACAATTGATGACGTGTTAGAACGATGACGTACTGAAACGATGACGCAGATACTATAAATGCATAACTGATGACGTATATGGCTTGTGACATGCACACATACAGAACTGTTGACGTATTTGAATGATAACGTATTTAACTGGTGATGTCTATAAATAAACAACCGATTACATTTAGAATGATGACGTTACATGACTTACTATTATTACGTTCGTTTATTGGCTCACCAAAAACAGCTGACACACCGCAACTGATTATTCCTAGAATAGTAAAGATCAAAATATAAAAGCAATGTTAACAAGAAGGTTCAAAAGATGGAATTTAGTGTTAACTGGTACATTTTGACAAAGACTCAGATTATTCGTACCAATTTCCTGTAAAGGACACGAGGAATATGACGTTCATGAATGCATTCAGTACTTTATTACGCCCGAACACAGAAACAAATCAGACGTCACAACATACATACACAAATCTGAACAAACATAAAATCAAACGCACAGACTGCGAAATTGTTCGTAAAGATCATTTATGCAACTAAATTTACCGTTCAAGATGCCGGCGAGTTCAGAGTCACAAAAGAAAGTGCTCAACAACGTAACACCAGAAAATATCCTGGAGAAAATTAGATGTCGAATGAATTAACTAGTCGCCTATAGAACATCATGCGACGTTTCTTAATAATGTGATGTTAGTCTAGTCTACCATGGCCACAAATGAAGCATTACTGATGACGTCATGGCTTATGACGCGTAAAATGCGCAACTGATGACGAATATGAATGATGACGTGTACAAATCAAGGCATAAGTTACATAATAGGGTGTCAGAGTCTGTTATTCTAGGGGTAACCATTACTGATAGGCTTAGCATTGACCCCCATATTGACCGACCGAATCTGTATTATGGCTAGCTATTTCCACCTTGTTGGCACGCCTCTTATGTGCTTCCAACATGGTACGGCTTTGCCAATGCTGGTCCACGCGCGCGTATTAATGCAATAATACGTAAAATGGTACGGCTCAAGTTTCTGCCTGCCGACCAGAATCTGATAATGTTCGATGACCTCTTTGGCTGTTCTAATTCTTCTCTTTTCTCATCCGTGCTTCACAACCCCAGCCATGTCCTCCGTTGTCTACTGCCTCCTTTAAAGAATGCTACCTACTCACTCCGTCCGGCTTGGTTTTGGTGTGCCATCGGTTGATGCCTTGTGCATTTGACATCGGCACAATAGAAGTTACTAATTACAATTACATATAATCACAACTCTAATTGTAATTGGCCGTCTATGTATCCCCAATCGTTGGCAGTTATGTCATAGGTCTTCTGCATGGTGATCAACTGCAATGTTTGTGAGATTTGCTATTTCTGGTCACTTTAGAAGGAGTGTTAAGTCACTTAGGTTTTGAGCGGAGTCTAGAGAAGGTCTGTTATATTTGCTAGTGTTTAGAAGGTGTATTAAGACTTCGGCCATCTGGCGAGAAACGAGCTGCGTATAAGCCAAAGTTAGGCGTCAAGATCGGCAGACAATAAGGTTCATTAAACAATGGCCATTAAACAATGGCCAGTACTTCAAACTCGGTCATACGCTACTATCTGTACTCTGGCAGTGCCAGTTGAAAGCCTGGGTAAATGAGGAGGGCAACCCTAATAATTTTTATTATAGCACAGCGTTGTTAAACATAAACAAACACGTTGTGGCGTCGGAAAGATGATTAGCGTCACCCTCCTCATTATCATGGCTTCGGACTGGCACCACCTCTATGTGGCAGTGAACTAGATATGGCACTGCGTCTTTTTCTTTTTTCTCCTTGTGGCGAACTGAGGTGACCGTAGCCAGGTCAACGATGCGAATAGAAACTATCTCATCTCTCTAGTCTCTCTGGCAACTGGACTCGGATCTTCACTTGAAATCACTTGACAACCCCTCTGACTTGACGCAATCACGAGAGTCTGTGAGAGCAAAATGTTCTGCCACTGAATATAAATAAGAATTTACTAAGTTCTCATATCGAAAGAAAAGTCACGAAAGATCCAGGTCGGAAGAAAATAACGCAAAGGTGCACAAAGCTCTCCGACGGAAAACACACCTTTAAAATGGTTTGCATGTACGCTATATAGTCGTCACCAGTGTGACCACTGCTTAGGATTTTTTCCCAAGATCTTGGGATTTTGGGGTCCAACTTGGGATCTGGGGAATTTGCCTAGCAAACTTGGGATTTTTTCTCAGGTCTACAGACTAGTTTTTACCGTACTTTGCAACAGTGGCAGCGAATCAGATTAGAAAAACTCGCTCAGTCTGAAAGACATTTATTATTATTGTAATCTGTAAACATTGTTAATTCAATGTTATGCTCCGGTTTTTTCTTTGCGAGTTCTTAACTAGGCATTTTTGTGAAGAATTGTGATTGTTAAAAGTTAAAACGCATTTAATATTTCATCACATTTTTTTCCTTTTCGGTAACTTGGGATTTTTTGGTACACTTTTGGCCAATCTTGGGATTTTTCTGGCAAGAGCTTGGGATGTCAGAAAATGGAGTGTGGTTGCTCTGTTCATAATAATTACACACCTCGTTTAAGCGTAAACTTGACCATGTAAAAGCAAGTGGTCGTATGGGAACTTCAGATAAACATGAAGAGAGTACTCTACCATTAAAGCCGCAATTTTAAACAATAATTGTAAAACATTAAACTGAAGAGAGAATAGTTCATAATCAGTGCGATCACTGCTTGGGATTTTCCCAAGATCTTGGGAATTTTGGGGGTCCGACTTGGGATCTGGGGATTTTGCCTAGAAATCTGGGGATTTTTTCTAAGGTCTACAGATTAGTTTTTACCGTACTTTGCAACAGTGGCAGCGAATCAGATTAGAAAAACTCGTTTAGTCTGAAAGACATTAATCATTATTGTAATCTGTAAACATTGTTAATTCAATGTTATGCTCCGGTTTTTTCTTTGCGAGTTCTTAACTAGGGCATTTTTGTGAAGAATTGTGATTGTTAAAAGTTTAAACGCATTTAATATTTTCAACACATTTTTTTCCTTTTCGGTAACTTGGGATTTTTTGGTACACTTTTGGCCAATCTTGGGATTTTTCTGGCAAGAGCTTGGGATGTCAGAAAATGGAGTGTGGTTGCTCTGTTCATAATAATTACACACCTCGTTTAAGCGTAAACTTGACCATGTAAAAGCAAGTGGTCGTATGGGAACTTCAGATAAACATGAAGAGAGTACTCTACCATTAAAGCCGCAATTTTAAACAATAATTGTAAAACATTAAACTGAAGAGAGAATAGTTCATAATCAGTGCGATCACTGCTTGGGATTTTCCCAAGATCTTGGGAATTTTGGGGGTCCGACTTGGGATCTGGGGATTTTGCCTAGAAATCTGGGGATTTTTTCTAAGGTCTACAGATTAGTTTTTACCGTACTTTGCAACAGTGGCAGCGAATCAGATTAGAAAAACTCGTTTAGTCTGAAAGACATTAATCATTATTGTAATCTGTAAACATTGTTAATTCAATGTTATGCTCCGGTTTTTTCTTTGCGAGTTCTTAACTAGGGCATTTTTGTGAAGAATTGTGATTGTTAAAAGTTTAAACGCATTTAATATTTTCAACACATTTTTTTCCTTTTCGGTAACTTGGGATTTTTTGGTACACTTTTGGCCAATCTTGGGATTTTTCTGGCAAGAGCTTGGGATGTCAGAAAATGGAGTGTGGTTGCTCTGTTCATAATAATTACACACCTCGTTTAAGCGTAAACTTGACCATGTAAAAGCAAGTGGTCGTATGGGAACTTCAGATAAACATGAAGAGAGTACTCTACCATTAAAGCCGCAATTTTAAACAATAATTGTAAAACATTAAACTGAAGAGAGAATAGTTCATAATCAGTGCGATCACTGCTTGGGATTTTCCCAAGATCTTGGGAATTTTGGGGGTCCGACTTGGGATCTGGGGATTTTGCCTAGAAATCTGGGGATTTTTTCTAAGGTCTACAGATTAGTTTTTACCGTACTTTGCAACAGTGGCAGCAGTTCTTAACTAGGGCATTTTTGTGAAGAATTGTGATTGTTAAAAGTTTAAACGCATTTAATATTTTCAACACATTTTTTTCCTTTTCGGTAACTTGGGATTTTTTGGTACACTTTTGGCCAATCTTGGGATTTTTCTGGCAAGAGCTTGGGATGTCAGAAAATGGAGTGTGGTTGCTCTGTTCATAATAATTACACACCTCGTTTAAGCGTAAACTTGACCATGTAAAAGCAAGTGGTCGTATGGGAACTTCAGATAAACATGAAGAGAGTACTCTACCATTAAAGCCGCAATTTTAAACAATAATTGTAAAACATTAAACTGAAGAGAGAATAGTTCATAATCAGTGCGATCACTGCTTGGGATTTTCCCAAGATCTTGGGAATTTTGGGGGTCCGACTTGGGATCTGGGGATTTTGCCTAGAAATCTGGGGATTTTTTCTAAGGTCTACAGATTAGTTTTTACCGTACTTTGCAACAGTGGCAGCGAATCAGATTAGAAAAACTCGTTTAGTCTGAAAGACATTAATCATTATTGTAATCTGTAAACATTGTTAATTCAATGTTATGCTCCGGTTTTTTCTTTGCGAGTTCTTAACTAGGGCATTTTTGTGAAGAATTGTGATTGTTAAAAGTTTAAACGCATTTAATATTTTCAACACATTTTTTTCCTTTTCGGTAACTTGGGATTTTTTGGTACACTTTTGGCCAATCTTGGGATTTTTCTGGCAAGAGCTTGGGATGTCAGAAAATGGAGTGTGGTTGCTCTGTTCATAATAATTACACACCTCGTTTAAGCGTAAACTTGACCATGTAAAAGCAAGTGGTCGTATGGGAACTTCAGATAAACATGAAGAGAGTACTCTACCATTAAAGCCGCAATTTTAAACAATAATTGTAAAACATTAAACTGAAGAGAGAATAGTTCATAATCAGTGCGATCACTGCTTGGGATTTTCCCAAGATCTTGGGAATTTTGGGGGTCCGACTTGGGATCTGGGGATTTTGCCTAGAAATCTGGGGATTTTTTCTAAGGTCTACAGATTAGTTTTTACCGTACTTTGCAACAGTGGCAGCGAATCAGATTAGAAAAACTCGTTTAGTCTGAAAGACATTAATCATTATTGTAATCTGTAAACATTGTTAATTCAATGTTATGCTCCGGTTTTTTCTTTGCGAGTTCTTAACTAGGGCATTTTTGTGAAGAATTGTGATTGTTAAAAGTTTAAACGCATTTAATATTTTCAACACATTTTTTTCCTTTTCGGTAACTTGGGATTTTTTGGTACACTTTTGGCCAATCTTGGGATTTTTCTGGCAAGAGCTTGGGATGTCAGAAAATGGAGTGTGGTTGCTCTGTTCATAATAATTACACACCTCGTTTAAGCGTAAACTTGACCATGTAAAAGCAAGTGGTCGTATGGGAACTTCAGATAAACATGAAGAGAGTACTCTACCATTAAAGCCGCAATTTTAAACAATAATTGTAAAACATTAAACTGAAGAGAGAATAGTTCATAATCAGTGCGATCACTGCTTGGGATTTTCCCAAGATCTTGGGAATTTTGGGGGTCCGACTTGGGATCTGGGGATTTTGCCTAGAAATCTGGGGATTTTTTCTAAGGTCTACAGATTAGTTTTTACCGTACTTTGCAACAGTGGCAGCGAATCAGATTAGAAAAACTCGTTTAGTCTGAAAGACATTAATCATTATTGTAATCTGTAAACATTGTTAATTCAATGTTATGCTCCGGTTTTTTCTTTGCGAGTTCTTAACTAGGGCATTTTTGTGAAGAATTGTGATTGTTAAAAGTTTAAACGCATTTAATATTTTCAACACATTTTTTTCCTTTTCGGTAACTTGGGATTTTTTGGTACACTTTGGCCAATCTTGGGATTTTTCTGGCCCATCTTTTGGCTGAACCAATTACATATTTATTCAACCTCTCGTTGCAAAACTCCTCTGTCCCTGACCAATGGAGGTCTAGTTGCATTACTCCTATCCCTATGATCCCTTGCCCTGCCACTGAGGCTGATTACCGACCCATTTCCATCACGCCGGCGCTAGGGCCCCCAGAACCCCCCGGTCGGGGGGCCTCCAGTTTGTTAGGGGCCTCCAAATTTAGCTGATCATTAAGCCTATTTGTGAGTTGGGGGCCTTCAGTTTGTTAGGGGCCTCCAAATTTAGCTGATCATTAAGCCTATTTGTGAGTTGGGGGCCTTCAGTTTGTTAGGGGCCTCCAAATTTAGCTGATCATTAAGCCTATTTGTGAGTTGGGGGCCTTCAGTTTGTTAGGGGCCTCCAAATTTAGCTGATCATTAAGCCTATTTGTGAGTTGGGGGCCTTCAGTTTGTTAGGGGCCTCCAAATTTAGCTGATCATTAAGCCTATTTGTGAGTTGGGGCCTTCAGTTTGTTAGGGGCCTCCAAATTTAGCTGATCATTAAGCCTATTTGTGAGTTGGGGCCTTCAGTTTGTTAGGGGCCTCCAAATTTAGCTGATCATTAAGCCTATTTGTGAGTTGGGGCCTTCAGTTTGTTAGGGGCCTCCAAATTTAGCTGATCATTAAGCCTATTTGTGACCGTTTGTTTCTGAAACCCAAGCACCGGATTATATATCTAAGCAAAATAGACAATAATATTGATACGCTGGAACGTGAACTAGAACTAGAAGCCATTGAAGACTTCATAAAGAGGTATCGTGAACCTGGATTTGAATCTGCTATTACAAGTGCACAAGAAATTGCAGAAGAAATGGAGGTGAGCACCACTTTCCCTGAAATAAGAAACCGACGCAGAAAACCTCAGCTTGACTACGACTGTGCAGATGAAATGAATAGACTTAGGCTACATCCGAGCAGCGATTTAAGACAGATTTCTTCTACAAACTTCTGGATCAGGCGCTGGTTTCAGTTCAGTCACGGTTCCAGCAGATCAAGGATTGGAACAGCATTTTTGGATTTCTGTGTCGTTATGACACAATTATTGTTAAAATACACGACACCAATCAACTGCAAAAACATTGTCTTTACCTCTTTGAGAAGATGGGAGACATAGAAACAAATGAACTTCTAATGGAGATTTCACGTTTTGTTGCAGTCTTTCGTCGAGACAATCAGGCTGATTGTCTCGACGAAAGACTGCAACAAAACAGCTAACAACAGCACGAGACTTTCTACAGTACATTTATGTGAATGAACTTCATGACTTTTATCCCAATCTGTCAATTGCACTGAGGATTCTTCTGACCACCCCAGTAACAGTGGCCAGTGCTGAGAGCAGTTTCAGCACACTGAAGCTAATTAAAACAGTTAATCGTTCCACCATGCTCAGCAGCAGGTTATCATCCCTGGCAATGATCTCAATTGAAAGTGAAACTGCCCGAAAGCTGAACTATGACGAGCTATTGGAACGATTCGCAGAAAAGAAGGCGAGACGAAAACAGTTCCTGAGACATGAGCTGAAGTATCGATGCCAAGTAGGCCTATTGATGCCTACATGTACTTTGCTGATTTAGCTGTTTCTGTTGTTGGTGAAAGAGCTGGGTTTAAAGAAACAAAGAGACTGGACGTTCGATCAATCCCGTTTGCAGTGTATTTTTCGTACTTATTGAGAGGGGGCCTCAAGTAAGGCTTTGGGGGGGCCTCCAGTACCCTAGCGCCGGCACTTTCCATCACGCCGGTATTATGCAGATTGTTAGAAAAACTTGTAGTGCGCCTATACAGGGTGGTCCAAAATAAACCGCACAATGATATATTGATAGTACTTTAGTCAGATCAATTCAAATATAACCGTGAAAATTCACAAAAACACAGCAATTATTTTTACTCTAACATTACATGGATGGATTTCGTTACATAAAATGTTCAATGTGTCCTCCTTGCTGCTGGACAACGCATTGAAGCCGACGACGCCATTGATCAATTGCGCGGTCAATGAAACGCTGTGACAGCTTGGTCCACTCTGTGACGATTGTTTCTTTCAGCTGATCCACTGTAGTGAAACTTCTACGACGGTATACCATCTGTTGAAGGGCGCCCCAAACAGCGTAGTCGACTGGATTCAAGTCCGGGCTGTTTGGGGGCCACATGTCAGGCTCAATGAAAGAAATGTTCTCACGTCGCAGATAGGCCTATACTCCATAGTGTTCACAATCTCTTATAAACAACAACTTCTTTACCATAAACTATGATAAACAATGATGAAGTCAATAATGACGTCAGAGAAAATGTATAAATAAGTAAGAAAAATGGCATTAAACATTGAATTGTTATACATTATATCAAGAAAACTGTCACTGTGCGGTTTATTTTGGACCACCCTGTGTATATATGCTAAATAGGATGAAACGTAGAGGTTTCCTCTTATCTACTACCCCTAGCGTTGTAGATATGTCCCAAACTGCTGATTCTGGCTTATTTCGGGCTATTTGTGGGGATTCATGTCATGTTCTCCGAGGAATCTTCCCACCTACACAGCAAATCAAATATAACTTACGTCCTAGAATTCACAACTTTAACCTCCCAATCAATGATAAATGTAATTATATACCACGTATCTTGTTTAAAGATACATATTAATTAATTGTCCTATAATTATAATTACTTGTATATTTGTCTAGAATTATTAACGTTAGCCTGACTGTTTTAGCTAATTGTGTTACTTGTAACCTGTTGCGTTTTTTCAACTGGATTATTTTGAAATTAAACGAATAGGCTATTGATTATCCCATCCTCACTAATCACGAACTGAACCGTCCATTTGCTGACCAATTCGCCTTCAGGCCATCTGGTTCTACCTCTGCCGCTCTTATAGCCATTTCTGACTTCATTCTCAGCTCACTTAATTCTGAACCCTATGTCCGTGTTATTTCTCTAGATTTCTCTAAGGCCTTTGATACGATCAGACACTCATACTTGGCTGAACAATTGACCTCTCTGCCTATCCCAACTAATATATTCAACTGGATTATCTCCCTCCTGAGCAATCGTAGTCATTGCACCAAGTTCCGTGGACTTTTATCTGCCTTGGCTGAAATCAATGCCAGCATAATTCAGGGTTCTGGCATGGGTCCTGCAAACTTCCTGGTTGCCATCTCCGGCCTAAAACCTCTCTATAGCTTTAATCGTATTTTCAAGTATGCTGATGACTGCATTCTTGTGATCTTGGCTTCTAACATCTCCACTACAGATGCAGAATTAGATCATATTAGTACCTGGGCTCGTAAATGTAATCTCCACCTGAACCACTCAAAATCCTGTGAGATTGTATTTACCAAACCAAAAGTGAATCTTATACAGGCCCCTCCAGTCCTGCCTGGCATTAAAAGGGTTGTGTCATTGAATATACTGGGCATTGAGATTACCGAAAAGTTCGGTTTTTCCCCGTATGTTCAAAGACCTGCATCGGTTCAAAGACTTTATGCCCATCGTATTTTGATCTCACATGGGCTTTCGGGGGTCAGGCTTCATGATGTGGTCAGGGCTACCACTATCAACCGCATGCTATACTGTTCCCAAGTATGGTGGGGCTTCGCCAGTAAGCAGGAACTTGACTCTCTGAGCGCTCTGGTCCGCAAGTTGGTACGCCTTGGTTTCCTACCTAAATCTTTCCCCACCTTTGAGGAGCTTTGCAAAAAGCTGATATAGACCTCTTTAGAAACATCTTAACAAATACTAGCCACACCCTCCACGACCTTCTCCCCCCTGTCAATTGCACTGGTCATGACCTGCGCCCACGCTCACATAACCGTGTTCTCCCTAGATTTGATTCCCTTACCAGGCGTGGCTTCTTAGCTAGGATGTTGTACAGTTAGACATATGTTTTCTAGTTGACTTAATTTTCCTCTAATTATCGTTTTCTGTGTACATAAATTATTTCTGACTTTGTATGTAAAGCGCTGAGCGTTTGCTTGCGTTTAATAAAGAACATTCTTACGTACTTACTTACTTACATTGGTCTAATCAGCCACACAATGAATCAATCAACCACTCAATCGGTCAATCGGTCAAAGCTAAGTAACAGTCGGAAGAATTGGCGATATTTAGACACCTCTTGTATGAATGTAAATTCCATATATAAGGAAATTAAATCTTGCAGTTTTACTTCATACGTTGCCGTTTGTTTCTATAATATACCGAAAGGGGAAAACTGTTCAAATTAATTTATGTCGACGTCAAAGGCCTTCGTTGTCATAACTATGACACTATCAATCAATCAATCAATAAATCAATCAAAACTCTTTAATTGAAGCCGTATCAAATCAAATCACATAACATTTCAACATAAAATATCAGGATTGGCCGCAAGAGGAGTCCCAAAAGGGATCAAGATCCCGCTAGCTAGGGACACCTAAAACAACATTTCAGAAATGTATCTGAATTAGTGACAGCTAAATCCTTGACAAACAGTGCAACATCAAGTTTCGTACAGCAATGCAAACAGTATAGTACATAGTACACAGTAAATGATGGACTGCACTAAGGTGTTGTGAAACTTGAAGTCCATCCATGCTATTTCTTTTTCTGCTTTAAACACGGATATTTAGTGTTTAAGCTGTAAAAGCATAAAGTTCAATTAGGCCGAATAAAATTGGTCAAGTGAATTTAAACAATAGATTGTAAACTCTTAGAATACATCCATCTTGTCTATGTGACATGTGCAATTTTCAGGGAGCCATCCCACACCTTTATTTAAATTGTCAGAAAGAATAGATTAATCAGACGCCCTGTAATTCCGAAACCCGCCCCTGCTCGTACTCTGTCAGTGCCAGTCCTAAGCCTGGATAAAGGAGGAGGGCGACGCTAATGATCTTTGTTATCACTCAGTGTCGTTAAACTGAATCTACTACTACATTCCATGATAACGATGTAAACCAAATTGAGATAGATGACTTCACCAATTCACGAAAAATAAAACAAGTAAGCAAGTAGGCTAACGCGAAGGCATCTTATCCCAATTGTGATAGATAGCGCAACTAATACATGAGAGAATACACAGCTGTTCACTGTAACGGGTTTAGGGTGCAACAACTGCACACTCACTCTCAAACTGTCAAAAAGATAAGCAATATTTCAGGTATTGGATGTGAAACCCTGTGCAGTTGAATTGAACTAACCTCTCAAAAATTCACATTACACACTGCACACTCCAGACACGTCAATATAATACAAACGCCAACGTAACGGCTACTACGGCCGTCGACGTGCCCCGCCTCCTTTCTCCAGGATTTGGACTGGCGACAGGCACAATGGGTTTGGTGGAGTTCAGTAGTTTCCATTGCTTAGCGACATCTCGTGACGTTAAACAGTTCTGCCTGTCCGTATCGTATACAGCATCTAATTAGATTCCAGCTGGTTAATAATATTGCTGTTTAACGGCTGTGTCATAAAAAGATTATAAGCGTCACCCTCCTCCTTTATCCAGACTTTGGACTGACACACCAACAAGTAGGGTAGTGGCGTACTTCAGTGTATCAATGGATGGATTCAGAGTTTGGCGATATTTTCCTGGCAAACAAAGCCGTTGACATCGACAGAAATTATTTTGGCATAATTCAGCCTTTTTAGTAGCACCCTGCCACCCTGGAAAGTTTTTTGCAGTGCTTGAATAGTTTTTCGAAACAAGACAGTGGGAAGGAGCACACTGGAAACGCCGAGAGCAAAAGTGATTAATATAGAGCATTTGGAAGGCGATTTAAAGGTGTCTAAACAGAGCGCAAGAACATTAATGGAATTGACTGCATTTGACTGCATCAATCATAATTATCATCGATAAATGTCAGAAAGCAATGGCTATACAAGTTTTTATGTAGCCCTTACATCGTTTTATTATTTGAGGAGACAATCAGGATTAGGATATAGATTTAGGCTATAATAATAATAATATTATGTCATCCATATAACTACTGAGGGCGACGCTAATGATCTTTGTTATCACACATAGTGTCGTTAAACTGAAACTACTACAACTATAATATTGATTTGGAGTGCCATGGATGACGAACAAATAAGCAAAGAAACATTTACAAGAAAAGAGAGTTTTTGAAAACCATACAATAAAGTACTAGACTATATAAAATGTATATAATATACACAATAGTATATATTAACTACTATAATATAAAAAAACTATATTTTATATACCGTCTACTCATGTTTTACTCAGCAACTGAAGGCTTTTGTATGTATACGCTAACGGCCTTTGGTGCCATAAGATCTCTTTAAACTGTTGCTACCCAATCTTTGCCCTTTACTTCGCCATTGTCCGTACTCGGGCAGTGCCAGTACCAATCCTGGATAAAAGAGGAGGGCGACTATAACCACCTTTGTTAGGAGAGAGCGCGGTTTGGCAGTAACTACTACTACTGATGCTTTTAGATATAACATAAGTAAGTTAGTAAGTATGTATGTATCCTTTTAGCTGATACATAATCAAGTAAGTATAATAAGTACTGCATATTAGTATATAAGTTAGTAAGTTAGTAAGCAAATATAGTAAATTAGTAAATTATTATGTAAGTAAGTTAGTAAGAAAGATTTTCTTGTTAATTAAGCGTATGGGTGTTTTAGCGGCTTTTAGGAGACTTACAACGCGTTGACTTCAAAGCTTGCGTTGAGAACTGTAGTACATGCTATCGTTTGCGTCTACGGCTTATTCCTTTACAGAAACAGGCGCAAATGATCCTTACAGGTTTAGCAACTGTTATTTGAATGGATGCATGAATTAATGTATGAATAAAGGAATGAGTGATTTAATTAGCGAATGAATGATTTCATGAACGAATGAATGACTTACGGTACTGAAAGAATGAATAGGTGCCTCGAAGAAAGACGCAGGGGCAAAAGCGTTCGTCCGTATCTAGTAACTAGATTTTTGTAGCTCATTTCTTTATTCTTCGTTACATCTACGATTCCAGAGACGCTCTTCTTTCACCTCTACGTTGGGATTCAGAAAGACTTGGGCGGAATAACAGTTTTCCATCTAGTCAAGTAACCTATACAGAAACTCAGTGCTTACAACTGGACTACTTAAAAATGTCAACTGCACACTCTCCCTCAAACTGCAGTTAAAACTGATAAGCAATATTTCAGGTTTTAGAATGGATGTGAAATCCTGAGTAGTTGACGTATTTAATCTCTAAAACAATTCACATTACACGCTGCACGCAGCACACTCCAGACACGCCAATATTATATTTATACGTCAACGTAACGGCTACTACGGCCGTCGATGTGCCCCGCCTCCTTTTTCCAGGATTAGGACTGGCGACTGGCACAATGGGTTTGGTGGAGTTCAGTAGTTTCCAGTAGATTCCATTGTTTAACGACATCTCTTAACGTCCACTGAAGTTATTTTAGACAGTTCTGATTGATTGATTGTTCGTATCGTATAGTAGGCCTATACAGCATATAAATAGATTCCAGTTGGTTAGTTGATGTTTAACAGCTGTGTCATAAAAGGATTATAAGCGTCACCTTCCTCCTTTATCCAGACTTTGGACTGACACAACAACAGGTAGGGTAGTGGCGAACTTCAGAGTTTGGTTGGATGGATCCAGAGTTTGACGATATTTTTCTGGCAAACAAAGCCGTTGACATCGACAGAAATTATTTTGGCATAATTCAGCTTTGTTAGTAGCAACTGGAAAGTTTTTTTGAATAGTTTTTCGAAGCACGTGATGATGAAATCACGGAAAATGATAATTTAAGCGAAAGTGGTTAATATAAAGCATTTGTAAAGCGATTTAAAGGTGTCTAACAAGAGCACGCACAAGAATATTAATGGAATTGACTGCATTCGGTCGCTGTCTAAATGTACATCGAAGAAACGATGTCAGGGCTACATAAAAACTTATGTAGCGATGTCTTTCTGACAATAATCGATGACATGATTGATTGAGATATTTGATCGGATCGGTTCTTTATTTGCAAAGGTCGATCGATCTTTGTTATGACACAGCGACGTTAAGCAGACACTCCACACAGTGAGGCAGCAGTTTATACATAACAATGTATAGATACCATTTTTTTAAGTTAATAAGACAGTAATAAATAATTAAATAATCAAATTAGAAATCAACTAAGTTAATAAGTTACTAACTAAGTACCCTACGACTTTCTTCTTCAGTAAGCGTATAGATATTTACAGCGGCTTTTAGGAAACCTATAAACGCTTTTACTTGACCCAATAACATGGCACGGAGGCCAACAGTTTGATAGCAGCATCGCGAACCACAAGTCCAGGAGTTTAATAGTAATCGGAAACTCAAGACTTGGGGAATGCGCTACTCGAAAGTTAAGCTCATGGTACACACCTTATATCGGTTGATGCGCACCACTATAAAGGTACTAGTAGTTTCAGTTTAACGACACTATGTGATATCAAATATCATTAGCGTCTTTCTGAATCCAGGCTTGGGACTTGTTAACCGTGCCTTCTCGGTTTCAAGACCCAAAGAATGGAACAGCCTTCCAACTTCAGTTTGTCAATGCACATCTGTTGCTCAATTTAAATCAGAATTTAAAACTCATTTGTTCTCATTGTACTATGACTAGGAATGAAGCGAAACGCGTTCTCGTGCAAGCCTTGTTTTGTTACAACGCTCTATAAGTACCTAGTCGTTTGTGTTGTATTAGTGTATGGGACTGGCACTGGCAAAAGCGGTCTAATAAAAGGACAATATCGCTTGGTAGATTCTACTATAAAGTTGTCTAATTAAAGGATTAAAACAATCTTAAACATTATCGCACTAAACATCATTGGATGACATCAACTATTGACCAAAATTAAAATATATCGCTGTCTAAATGTCATATATTTAAATTTGGATATAAATGCCGTAACATGCAATTTATTCTTCTGCAGCACCGTTTTGAGAACGCACAAATTGTCAATCGATGGCCAACAGAACTTCAAATAGAGTTTTACAAATATTGAGACTTTAACTAGATCTACCAACTAAAACTAACTACATCGCAATCGCACAGCAATCGAGCCAAAGACACTGGTTTACACTTATCTTACCTTTTAATCAATGAACTCTTTTGTGTTTCCTCTTTTTTACTGGCGATCATGTCATATGTAAAGCTTGTGTTTAACGATGCTGCAGTGTCATAAGATGATTAGAGTCGCCCCCTTCTCTACCCTCCCTTGGGTCTGGCGCTACCCGAGGATAAGACTGTGATGGTGTCTCAAAGCCCATTCTCTTACCAAGTTGAATTCTTTGGTCTATACCGATTGAGAAATATAACGTCCTTCAGAAAAGAGAACTTTATTGAGAGGTAAGAATACAATGAAGTGTCGTCGATGTGGACTGATGGAGAAAAAAGAGTAATTATAATTGTAAATGTTGCATAAATGTAACATAAATGTCAGTGCAGTGAAATCTCACGAAGGAAAATTTTCGTTTACCGTCAAGCAGAATATGGTGTGTGAAACCGAAACTAAATAAGCAGCAATAGTCGGCATAGTTGGTAATATTTATACACCTCTTTTAAAAATGCCGATTCATTATTATAAGTAAAATAAACATAACTATATCTGATTAGTTTGTGGCAACCGATCATCAGGGATATTAGGTACTTAATACTGGCGAAACGTTCAATGAACGTTTTCAAAGAAGAGGATCTTTAAGCGAGGTAAGAAATACATTGAAATGTCGCCATTGTGGACTGATGGAGAAAGAAGAGTAATTGTAAATGTTACATAAATGTAAATGCAGCAATATCTGAAGAAGTAATATTTTGTTTTCCCTTCAAGTAAAGTCTAATATGTGAAACCGAAACTATATACACTAGACAGTCTGAAGAGTTGGTTATATTTACACACCTCTTTTTGGAAGACATATTTATTATAAAAGTAAAGTAAATAATAGCGCTTTTAACTATATTGGGAAATTATTATTATGTTAACAGCGACATTTTAATATTAACGCCAGGAAAAATAATTATAATCAATCAAAAAATCAATAAATCAATAGATCAATAAATCAATCAATCAATCAATCAATCAATCAATCAATCAATCAATCAATCAATCAATCAATCAATCAATCAATCAATCAATCAATCAATCAATCAATCAATCAATCAATCAATCAATCAATCAATCAATCAATCAATCAATCAATCAATCAATCAATCAATCAATCAATGGTTTTTATCCCAGAAATTCAACATATCGAATTTTACTTGCTGGTTTGCATGATACAAGGCTATTTACGTATGAGCTGTGTAAGAATACAGGGATTCAGCAGTAAGACCCAAAAATTCACAGCAAAGATTCATCGAGGATTCACAAGAGAAATAAATGCATTGATATTTCACTCCCTCACTCTCTCTCACTCACTAAATCACTAACTTTCCCACTAACCCACTCACACAGTCTCTCACTCATTCTCACGCTCACTCGCTCGCTCACTCTCTCACTCGCTCTTTCACTCACTCACTCACTAATTCATTAACTCACTTTCTCTCTTACTCTCTCACTCTCTCCTTCACTAGCTCACTCAATCTCGCTAAATCGCTCGTTCTTTCACTCAAGCGATTACTCGGTCATTGACTCATTCATTCTTTCGATTTATATAGTCCCTTTCAAGTTGCCAGCTCACTTTTTGTGAATGCGAAGATATGAAGAAAGACAAAGAACATGAAGAAAACCATTTCTGCCTGTCTTCATCAGGAGCAACTCTGATTTTGAATCAATGAATTAATTATTTCAGTCAATTGTTACAGTAGTTGAATAATTAATAGTTTGTAATTGCTTTGCAATATAATTATTATGTCCGCCGTTACGTTGACCAATCCAGACTTGTAACCACCGAGGCCTGGAAAAACTTGGTTAATCGCGAATGACGCTTAAATATAGCTTCTGGTGCATACGTTTTAAAGGTGTCTATAAATGTCAGACAAAAAGACGCTTCATTAAAGAATAAATATTATCATTATTTTTATTAATGACAAACCATCTTATCAAAATAACGCTAAACAATTGTGATAGAAGAACCGGTTCAAGTTCTCCACAGAATAACCGTCTAGGGTTGAAGGCTCGAACTCCTACTTTCCGCGTGACACGGCTGTCGGTCTAACCAAACGACCACCATACCCCACAAATATCTGTGTTTTCTTCAAAATTGTTAAGTAACTGATTTGTCAGCATTCAACAGTTCATTCTGACACAGCTTAGACTAGAAGAATTTTTGGTCCACTAGCTCTTTCAAACGCTGGACCTAGACTTTGAACGCTGTCCCTATATCCTTCCGTTCTGCTCAGTGCCTCGTGTCATTTCATTCTCAGCGTAAATCACTTACTTCTTTCAAGTAGGTTATCTGTTTTAGTGGACCGCCCTTTTCGATATAGACCTCATTAGGGTTGGGTTTAGTGCCCTGTGCATGAGACACCGATGCGATAGATCGAGTTAATGACAAGTAATTATAATTTTGCTCCAAATACTATCATATATTAGTCATTTATTAAGCGCCACTATGTAATGAACGAGCACCAATCGATGGCGCTAAGGAATTGTGAGTGAAGAACTTGTTCTGGTTCCTATACAGCAACCGTTTCAGAGGAGGAGAAGGAGACTCGAACCAGTAGCCTATGAGTTACAAGGCAAGCGCCGTCACCAAGTTATAGGAAGTGTAAATTTTTCACCAGCAACTTCTGCGAATTAAAGGATCCTTTGTTCGAAGCGTAGATATTAAAAGAAGTAAGTATATTCTTTAAAAACCAATTGCTAATCGCACTTTAGTGTACAGATATCTATTAAACACAGTTTTAAAAGTACATAACATCCTAACAGTAAAATATTTGCGCAAACCAATAACATACAGAACATAAAAATTCCATGAACCATCCACGATCTTTCGGCCGTTGGGATTTCAAGCGGTTTTTATACGGGTACCACGCAAGATGCGCTAACCAATGGAGCATGACTTTGCATCTGGGACGCCTTGGAAGATGAAGATATCGAGCGATTGGTGGAAGAAACTATCGCAGGACTAAATAGAGTTCTAGAGCAGTTTAAACGTAAAGGATCCTGGACTGTTTCTGACAGAAGAAACTAAATGAAAATTCAGACAGTAGAACTGCAGTTTTTGTTCAACTTACACCTTTAGGGCGAAGCGAAGTCAACTTAAGAGAGGTGATGAATCCATAGTTTAACGATATAATTATTATGGCAAGAAAGACCGTTGACATGGACAGAAATTATTTTAAACAGTTCTCATAGTTCCTATGGCATTTCACAGCTCTATATCATCTTCAAATGACAATAATTACTCCAACGTTTAACGTCGTCTTATTACATGAAAGGCCGTTGACGACAATACAGAATACAAAAAATACAATTCAATGAAAACGAGAAACTTATAGCGTCCAAACGACATTTATTGTCCGAACGTCACCATTAAAAGGCGACAAAACAAAGCTCTATAATCTAACTATTATTCAATTTTTAACGACATGAAGTTGTTCATTGTACGCTGTCTATGATACAAAGGCCTTGACAAAGGCAAGAATTGACAAATGCAAAGTCTGAATATTTATATATACAATTTATGAGAAACGTTTTAAGGGTGTCTAAAGACATAATTATTTACAACAAATTTCCACGGCGAACACTGTCACCAGTCCTGTCGCCACATATACCCTATCGACGCAACTTGGTCTAGGAGACTCTGAAGATCCATGCCATCCTCAGACAGAGATAGACGGAGCGAGAGAGATGTGGAGAAGGAGAGAAAAGGGTAGAGCTTGACAAATCTCTCATGATCAATCAATCAAACAATCAATCAATCAAAGTTTAAATAGCGCTCTTCAAGATTGGATGCAATGGGAGGAAAGGATGCAATAGGAGGATTGGATGCAATGGGAGGACTGGATGCAATGAGAGGATTGAATGCAATGGGAGGACTGGATGCAATGGGAGGATTGAATGCAATGGGAGGAAAGGATGCAATAGGAGGATTGGATGCAATGGGAGGACTGTATGCAATGGGAGGATTGAATGCAATGGGAGGACTGGATGCAATGGGAGGATTGAATGCAATGGGAGGAAAGGATGCAGTAGGAGGATTGGATGCAATGGGAGGAAAGGATGCAATAGGAGGATTGGATGCAATGGGAGGACTGGATGCAATGGGAGGATTGAATGCAATGGGAGGACTGGATGCAATGGGAGGATTGAATGCAATGGGAGGACTGGATGCAATGGGCGGATTGAATGCAATGGGAGGAAAGGATGCAATAGGAGGATTGGATGCAATGGGAGGACTGGATGCAATGGGAGGATTGAATGCAATGGGAGGACTGGATGCAATGGGAGGATTGAATGCAATGGGAGGAAAGGATGCAATAGGAGGATTGGATGCAATGGGAGGACTGTATGCAATGGGAGGATTGAATGCAATGGGAGGACTGGATGCAATGGGAGGATTGAATGCAATGGGAGGAAAGGATGCAGTAGGAGGATTGGATGCAATGGGAGGAAAGGATGCAATAGGAGGATTGGATGCAATGGGAGGACTGGATGCAATGGGAGGATTGAATGCAATGGGAGGACTGGATGCAATGGGAGGATTGAATGCAATGGGAGGACTGGATGCAATGGGCGGATTGAATGCAATGGGAGGAAAGGATGCAATAGGAGGATTGGATGCAATGGGAGGACTGGATGCAATGGGAGGATTGAATGCAATGGGAGGACTGGATGCAATGGGAGGATTGAATGCAATGGGAGGAAAGGATGCAATAGGAGGATTGGATGCAATGGGAGGACTGGATGCAATGGGAGGATTGAATGCAATGGAAGGAAAGGATGCAATAGGAGGATTGGATGCAATGGGAGGACTGTATGCAATGGGAGGATTGAATGCAATGGGAGGACTGGATGCAATGGGAGGATTGAATGCAATGGGAGGAAAGGATGCAGTAGGAGGATTGGATGCAATGGGAGGAAAGGATGCAATAGGAGGATTGGATGCAATGGGAGGACTGGATGCAATGGGAGGATTGAATGCAATGGGAGGACTGGATGCAATGGGAGGATTGAATGCAATGGGAGGACTGGATGCAATGGGCGGATTGAATGCAATGGGAGGAAAGGATGCAATAGGAGGATTGGATGCAATGGGAGGACTGGATGCAATGGGAGGATTGAATGCAATGGGAGGACTGGATGCAATGGGAGGATTGAATGCAATGGGAGGAAAGGATGCAATAGGAGGATTGGATGCAATGGGAGGACTGGATGCAATGGGAGGATTGAATGCAATGGAAGGAAAGGATGCAATAGGAGGATTGGATGCAATGGGACGACTGGATGCAATGGGAGGATTGAATGCAATGGGAGGACTGGATGCAATGGGAGGATTGAATGCAATGGGAGGAAAGGATGCAATAGGAGGATTGGATGCAATGGGAGGACTGAATGCAATGGGAGGATTGAATGCAATGGGAGGACTGGATGCAATGGAAGGATTGAATGCAATGGGAGGAAAGGATGCAATAGGAGGATTGGATGCAATGGGAGGACTGGATGCAATGGGAGGATTGAATGCAATGGGAGGAAAGGATGCAATAGGAGGATTGGATGCAATGGGAGGACTGGATTCAATGGGAGGATTGAATGCAATGGGAGGACTGGATGCAATGGGAAGATTGAATGCAATGGGAGGAAAGGATGCAATAGGTGGATTGGATGCCATGGGAGGACTGGATGCAATGGGAGGATTGAATGCAATGGAAGGACTGGATGCAATGGGAGGATTGAATGCAATGGGAGGAAAGGATGCAATAGGAGGATTGGATGCAATGGGAGGACTGGATGCAATGGGAGGATTGAATGCAATGGGAGGACTGGATGCAATGGGAGGATTGAATGCAATGGGAGGAAAGGATGCAATAGGAGGATTGGATGCAATGGGAGGACTGTATGCAATGGGAGGATTGAATGCAATGGGAGGACTGGATGCAATGGGAGGATTGAATGCAATGGGAGGAAAGGATGCAATAGGAGGATTGGATGCAATGGGAGGACTGGATGCAATGGGAGGATTGAATTCAATGGGAGGACTGGATGCAATGGGAGGATTGAATGCAATGGGAGGAAAGGATGCAATAGGAGGATTGGATGCAATGGGAGGACTGGATGCAATGGGAGGATTGGATGCAATGGGAGGAAAGGATGCAATAGGAGGATTGGATGCAATGGGAGGACTGGATGCAATGGGAGGATTGGATGCAATGGGAGGACTGGATGCAATAGGAGGATTGGATGCAATGGGAAGACTGGATGCAATAGGAGGACTGGATGCAATGGGAGGATTGGATGCAATGGGAGGATTGGATGCAATGGGAGGATTGGATGCAATGGGAGGATTGTTTGTCAGAGCCAATTGAAGTCCACTCAACGCTTCAAATAAGTAAGTAAGTATATTCTTTAATAAAACCATTTGTATATCCGCACTCTGGTGTACATACATCGTAACAATAATCAACAGTAAATGTCAATACGAGTACAACATTCTAACAATAAAAGTCTTTCGCTGTAAATTATCTGCAAGAGGTACACAATGGTCGTGCGATCGCGGTCGCAGGATATATTGTTGGGGCTTTCTGGTGGAAGTAAACTATGCAGTACATGGCCCTGGTTCATCAGGACCGCCGCAGAGAAAAGAGGGGTGTCAGCTTCAAGACAAAGTCGCTCAATGTTTGGGTAGTCTTCAGGAAGGTACCGGAGGCGGATTAGCTTGCTTATTACTGATTGAAGTCGGCATCTATCCTGTTGTCCCGCAAACCCCCACCAGGCCGGGGCTGCATAGAGTAAACGAGCCACTTTTGTTGCACGTACTACATCGTAAAGCTGCAGACCCTTGAGGCCATGTGCAACAAGAATGCGCAGGGCATACAATGATTGTCTTGCCTTACAACATATTCGGGTGATATGAGGCTCAAAGCTGAGAACTTCTGTAAATGTAACCCCTAGGATATTCAGACTCGACACCCTGGTCAATCCAGGGGTGACATCCGGAACAGTGTCATTCCATGCACGCCCCTCGGCCGTCTGATGACCATCTCAAAGATCTTTTTCTTATTTAGTTTAAGGTTACATGTTCGGCCCATTGGGACACATGATCAAGTTCGTTTGCCACTGTGGCAGTGTTTGATGAGGGTACCAGTAGATAGGTATCGTCTGCATATTTGATAAGCCTATTTCCGGGATGGGCCGCTTTAAGCTTTGAAATTGTTGTAATAAAGTTGGCTGGGCCTAAACCCGAACCCTGAACAATACTAGCACTGATGTGAACAATGGCAGAAATTAAGCCATTGTATTTGGTTTCAGGACCCCGATCTCCAAGATAGGCAATTATCCAATTGTACAAGCAGTCTGGAATTTGCAGCTCTGCTAGTTGTTCAGCTACGTAAGAGTGCCTCACCGTGTCGAAGCCTTTTGTAAAATCTAGGGCAATTAGATGTACAAATTTATTGTCTCTTTGTAGATCCGTAAGGTTGTCGGTCAAGGCGATTAGTGCAGCTGAGGTGGAAACCATTATTATGTCAACAACGACATTTCATAATAAAGCCAGGAAGTAATAATTATAATCAATCAAACAATTAATCAGTCGTCACTTTTATACCAGAAAATTCAACTTATCAAATTTTACTGCCTTCTGGTGTTCATAAATTACATGTATTCTACATAATCTTTTAAATCTTATGAGTTAAGGCTTTACTCCTAACTTTATTTCTGTAATAGATGACTTCGGTGCTTTTATTATTCCAGAAGGGAATATCCGAATAGGCGTGTGTTTCCTATTCGCATGGTTATGATTATAATTTAATTTCTTACAAGGTAATGTTTCATTAGCTACTAGTAATGATGTAAGCTATTCTGCATTGATTCATTCAACTACGAATTTAATGCCGCTGCTTATGTATAGCCTCTTTTGCAATTGTTTTAAAGGTGTCTAATAAGAGCGCTGCGTTATCCATCTGTGAACACCTTCCTATGTCTTCGGGGGCTATTGACGTCGATGGGAAAAAGTGAACCACAGTGGTTGCGTGGTATCGAGCTCTGTCTATATTCCACTGTCTACCAGTTCTAGTCTGACTAACGAACTCCGTGGTCTTAGATTTAGAATGCCGATCTTGCGCGCTTTAGATATTCGACAATTAATAATAAATAAATAAATAAATAAATAAATAAAATAATTAGTCGCTGCAACAATCAATCTGAAAAGCAATCAGTCGATAAATCAAGTCGATCAGCAAATAAATCAATAAACTAATCAATCAACCAGCCAATCAATGTTTCACTAAATAATGATGTAAGTGAATTTACTCTAGTTTTGGAAGTATAATTATTATAACTATCGCCATCTCGCAGCATTGAGCGCTTAGGTCATTATCTAGCGAATAAACGCGGCTTCCGTAATATAACATTGGTAGTAAACATTTTTAGGGTGTCCAATAAAAGCACTAAACCAAATGAAGTATTGTATTGTATGTATGTATGTATGTATGAGCACTTGTTATAGCGCCCCTTCAAGATTTCTACTCAGAGGCGCTCCCGACTACAGCGCGGACACTGAATTGGAGTTTCACGCCGAAGCGCATGAGCAATTGCGAGTGAAGGACTTGCCCAGGGTCCCTACGCGGCAGCTTGAGGTGGATTCGAACCCGCAACCCTCCGGCTGCAAGGCACCGAACATACCCCTACACCTCCGCGCCCCATTTATAGAGCGCCTCTCTCAGAATAGCTATTCAGAGGCGCTCTTAGCACGAAAACCCCGGGGGAAAAGAAACGTCTTTAAAGAACAGAGACCAAAGAAGAAAAAGTAGTCATTAGTTTAGCCCTTAATGAGGGGGAAGGTCATTCCAAGTAGAGGGACCATCCACAGCAAATGCCCGGCGTTGAGCCAAGGCAGTCCTAGTCCTAGGAACAAAAAGATCAATCCAATCAGCAGAGCGCAAGGAACGAGATGAGGTCGCAGATAACGGCTTTCGCATATAGTCAGAAAGAAGTCGTTCTGTCTATCAATCAATTAGTCAATAACTAAATCAGTCGAAGAATTAAATCAATCAATCTTAATAAAAAATCAAACGTTCAATCAATTTGGCATTTATGTTTGCATAATAACAGAAATTTATTCAAATATGTTAATTATTAATTATTTTTCCGTTAGTAGTAATAACACTATCGACATCAATGGCCTTGGATGCCATAGGATGTTTTGATCCGTTCATTTCACCCTTTGGTTAGAGCGTTCTCATTTGACACTTTTAAAACCTTTGCAACCAATGCTATATAGACAAAAGGTCATTGTGGTTGTTGCATAGTGACAGACTTTATTTACCATTTTTATACACCTTTAAATTGTATCAACCATTGCTATATAGATAGGGGACGCGGTAGCAATTGGTTTTTTTAAGAGCTGTAATATGTCAAAAATAATCTTTGCCGGCGGCAACGGCCAATGTTGTCATAAGCTGCCGTTAAACTGGGAAACCAACCAATTGGTTTTCCGTTTTGGTGCCGTAAAGGAACACATAAAGGTTGTTCAAATTTCGTCGCTTGAGACAGTAACTGTTATGCTGTTGGGACCTTGCGGAAGTCTTTCACTAACAATTGTTAGGCACTATCCAATAAATTTCTGATATTAGTTTTGGCCCTTTATCTAGTCTAAGCTATTATTTAAAGTGCCTTGGTAATCGATAATGGATCGAATCATTGCCCCGTAACCATCTGCTAAGTCCCAGGTGACGATAGCCATCGCTTGCCTGAGACTGAGATGACGGTTGCATTGATCTACACCATAATACAGCGAGTTCGTCAGTTGCTGTTTTGCGACACTGTGGAACAATAAAGGTGAACGTCGACGCCACTAGTCCTTTCTCAAGGCTTTCGACTAGCACTAACAATGTACGAGCAGTGGTGGAGTTATACACTTTCATGTCCATTAAATTAAGCAATACATGCTAGAAGCCTATTTATGTCTTTTAGTTCAGGGAGTCGTGCCGTTATCAACCCAATATATAACGCAAAATGACCTCATTTTAAGGGTGTCTAAACAATATCGCATCATGTAATGTATAACGACAGCTTATGACTTCCAAAACCGTTCAGCCTGGCGAGATTAGATCAGATTTTGAACAGTTTAACGACATCATTGGGAAAGCAGTTCGTTGATGTCGTTTGAAAGGTTTTTACTACTATCACCGTTGGAACTATTTGGGGTGACCAACAGGCTTAGGACTAAACAGGAATGCGTCATCTATCTTTTAAGACGCGGTCTACTTATACTAACTTTATCTAGACTTGTTTGCACACTGCACAGGCAAGTATGTGCGAGGCCTAAAGTCATGCATTATTATAATTATTAGCGCTATTATTAGCATTACTGCGATCCTCTGACTATACACCCTTAAAACGCTTCATAAGGTTGATATATATACCCGTCAACCGCAGTGGCTGTTGTATGTATCAGGTGGTTGCAGTTCCTAGTAGGTGATGAATAAATCAACGGAGTAACTTTCTCTAAGTAGAGAGAACTTTAAAATAATTATTATATAAAATACTATAATTATTACCCTTTCAAATTGTAGTCAACGGCCTTTGATGTCAAATGACGGCTTTAAAACCCGTGCAAATAAATAATCGTTCGCTTCGTCATTTGTAGGTTGTCTCTCCACTCCTAATCAGATTCCTGAGATCCAGTTCGATGACCATCGGTTTCAACGCCCATGATGGTTGTGCTGAGGCCTCCTCTGGATCAGTGCTACCCAATCTTTATGACACGGTGGGCCACAACAAAATGTATTCTTCAAGATGAGGCCCGAACCAGTAAAACTCAAAAGCAACGACTAAAATTTATTGAAAATTATTAACTGTTTTAAAATGTATTATGCAATAATCATAATGAATAGCAGCATGTACAATTGTATGTTATGTCATATAATAGTTCAGCGCTAGAAATGATCATCAGCCACGTTACAAACCATGCCATACGGATTGATCTTCTGCATTATGGATTGTTTCTGTACCTTTCAGACGATTTGATTCCCGAAAGACAGGAGGACGTCTGGTTACATTGTGAGGTGCCCGATAGGCGCTATATAAATCTCAATGTGCACAATATGCATTATAAATTATATATATATATATTAATTACGATGTCTATAGGTGCTTAAGAAGAGCTGTTGATTTTAACTTTCGTTGACCTTATAATAAAACTTACAAAAGCGGAGGCATAATTAACGATTGGGCGACGTGACAATTATATAGAACCACGTGACTCGTATTAAAGGTGTGAATGCCGTCGGTTGGTCTCTTGGATCTTTTCGCTATTTTCTTTCGGACCGGACCCTTCCTGTCAATAGTAGAACTTAGTAAATAATTTTTGTATTCAATGGGAGAAAATCTAGCAGCCGCAGACTGACGATTGGATTTTCTTAGCAGAATATTTGATTTTATAAAACAAACTCGGAGACATAATCTTCACCATGTATTATGTTTTACTCTGTATTATGCCAAACGATGAGAATGTTCAAAGTACTTTCCGTCGACAACAATGCCTTTGTTGAAATAAGAAGCCGTTGAACTATTTATAAATTGTACACACATACATTCTTAAAAGAAGGGGATCTAAATCGAATAAAGAAAAAAATTGAAAAGTTGCAAATGTAAACTGATCGAGTAAGAAATGTGAGAGTTTAATATTAAATGTTACATAAATGGAAATGTAATAAAATCCCTGAAAGCAAATTTCGTTTCGCCTTCAAGTGAAAATCTGATATTTTGAAGGCGAAACGATAATAACCAAAAAGACTTGGTAGAGTTGATAATATCTAGACACCTCTTTTAAGAATAACAAAATATTATATGAAAAATATAAATACAAAAAATCATTGGTTTCTACCTCTCTAATGATGAACACAGATATTATAAAAAGTCTTTTAACCAGATCAAGATTGGGTCGTGTGAATTTGTACAATCTATTGTACAATCTTAAAACACATCCAACTGGACTATGCGCAATGTCCAATGTTCGGAAAACCATTCCACACCTTTTCCAAAGATAATAATTATACTGCACTCTCTTCGTGTAATTCTGTCAGATTGTTTGAAATAATATATCGTGGTGAATTGTAAAAAAGGGGGAAAAAATGTAAGTTATGGTTGGCGTCAACAGCCGTAAGATGTTGTTAAACTCTGCATAATTCTATCCTCTTACTACACACCCTTAAATCGCTTTAAGACGTTGCTATTGTCAATCGTCAGCCGCAGCTATTATCAATCGTCAGCCCGTGGCGCATTGAATAACATCTGGCACAGAGACCGAGAGGTACCGAGTTCGAGCCCCCGTTGGGCGGATATGCTTTGCAGGCTGCTATTAGCGCCGTTGTATTGCAGGCTGTCTGTTCTGTTAGTAGTTAAGATTTAAATTGCATAACATGTAAATGTACAGCGCAGTGCGTTTGTCAGGCGCTTATTAAAGAAAAGATATTATTATTATATTATTATGTATTACAATTTTTAAACTTGCATCAGATATGATCTTACCCGTTACGATCCTTCTTCTTCTTGTGGTTCTCTGCCTCTTAGGCAGGTTCAAATGTCCGACGTCGCCACTCCTCTCTTTGTTGTGCCTCTTCTCTCAGCTTTCTGTAATCGTTTGTCATCATCCAATCCAGCATCATCTGTCTTGGTCTTCCTCTTGTCTTCCTCCCCTCCATTTTCCTTCAATGACCGATCTTAGTAGTGAGTCTCCTCTCAGCGTGTACCCGATCCATTTCCTTTGCCTCTCTCTTATTGTGCATATAAGGACTCTTTCTTCTCCAATTATTCCCAACACTTCTTCATTTGTTATATGTTCTGTCCAGCTGATTTTTTCCATTCTTCTCCATGTCCACATTTCGAAAGCTTCCAGTCTTCTTATACCAGTAGTATGACGTGATGGTCGCCTGGCATAGGCGTCCATCACGTCATACTACTCATTATACCAACGCCATCTGGCGAATGAAAGGCTGAGTTGACATTAGAGGGGGTAGGGGGAAGCGATTCCGCATCCGTGCTGATCTTCCGCTCTATTTGCCAGAGTGTTACCATTACCCTTAACCCTTCCCAGTATATACTTCAGTAACTAACTTCATCTCTGTAACACTGTACCACAACCCAACGAAGTCTCCATCGACGACCGACCACCGGCCTCGCAAGGGAAACCCTTTCAACCAGAAGCCCAACCAGCCCCTACCCCCACCCCAGGAAAAACAGGAAACGAGTAGAAACGTCGTTCAGGAGAAGCACGAAGAAGAAGCACAAAACCAGTATACCAGCTGTACCAACGTAACGTTCCACGCAACCACGAGTAGGACAAATCAGCGAATGAGTAAGACTTTGTTTTTTTAAGGCGCTTTATAATACAAATTGTATTGTATTGTATTGAAGTGAAAACAACATCTCTTCTTAAACACCTTTAAAATGGTTTACGCAGAAGCTATATAAATTTCACTTCGTCTATTCGTTTGGTTTAACAAGACCTTGTGGTGTAAGGTAGACGTCAACGGGAGCCATAAGAAACACGGATACATTAAAGTGAAATTAAAGCAATATCTCTTCTTGTTATTCCACGCGAACGGTGAGAATTATTTCTGTCCATGACAACAACCTTTATTATGAAATGATGTCGTTAAAACTCTGGATCCTTCAATCACTGCCCTTGAGCGTCTGCACTTGTTTTACAATAAAACTTAAGGTTTTCTTAACACCGTTACTCTCATTGGGCGTACATTGGGCGTACATTGGGCTAGTCTCACTATCAAGCCTGGATATAGGAGGAGGAGGAGGTCGACGCTAATCATCTTTGCTAAAACATAAACTACACACACTGGGCTAGTTGTTTGTGAATACCAAGGCCTACACCATTTAGTTAATAGGCTAATAAATCATTAAGTGAATGAACAAGATAAAAAAAATAATCAGATAACAAAGAGAGTAAGTAAGTAAGACAGTATTAAAGCATGAATTTTCTTCATTAAGGTTAAGTAAGCGTTTGGCAGGCTTATTTATAGCTGCGGTTTGAAAAGCTAATTAAGCGTTTACTTAAAACCCTAAAACACTGTTACAAAAAGTCCGTCCGCGATCCATTAGCCAAGGATTGTAATCGTTATAGTGAACTCTACATTGTGTAAAGGCGCTACTCGAAAGCAAAGCGCAGAGCACCAGCTTATTCACGAGCGCAGCGTTCGTGTCAGAAGGTTGTGTCCATAGAAGATCCGAGTCCGGTTGCTAGAGAGACCACAGGCTGGCTGTACACAACTTACACGAACAGTATGATTAATTTTTGGGGTTTCAAAGCATCATCTATACCTATTGTCATCCAAGGTGCTGAAAGGGTTGACACAATTAGAGTGCTAGGGATTACCCTAAGTTCTGACTTGCGCATGACAAAGCATACTGAAAAAGTCCTTGCCTCAAGTTCCACTTCTCTATACGCCCTCCGTGTTTTGAGAGATCATGGCATGTCTACTTACGCATTGCATGATGTTGCTATGGCAACCACTGTTGCACACCTAATGTATGCCTCCCCTGCCTGGTGGCGGTATGCAGTGAGACTGATAGGAATAAATTACAGAGTATGCTAAATAGGATGAAACGTAGAGGCTTCCTCTTATCTACTACCCCTAGCGTTGTAGATATGTCCCAAGCTGCTGATTCTGGCTTATTTCGGGCTATTTGTGGGGAATCATGTCATGTTCTCCGAGGAATTTTCCCGCCTACACAGCAAATCAAATATAACTTACGACCCAGAATTCATAATTTTAATCTCGTCCTTCGTTTGTCCTTGAACCGTCCTTCATTTGTCATTGAACCGTCCTTGTGGATTTCCAGCTTATCCGAATGCGTCTGAAGATGCTCTTCAATCGCCGTCTTTGTCATTTGTAGGTTGTCTCTCGATTTATATTCAGATTTCTGAGAGTCAGTTTAATGTCCGGCGGTTTCAATTTATATGGCGGTTGTGCTGAGGATTTCTCTGGGTTGATTACACTATGTATTGTCTCCCTGTTGATTTCACTCGGATCTCATGGCGTCCTTCCTTCAACCTCCGGCGTTTACAGACTCCGAGTATGTATTGGGTCGGGTGATTCATTATACAGGGTGGGCCAAAAAAAGTGCCCCCCTACGCATTTTTTCTGATATTTCGGGCCCAAAAATAAGAATTTTTTAAAACACGTTTTATAGGCTTAAAGGTAATTCATATCTACATAATGGCCAAATATCAAAAAAATTTTTTAAACAAACAAAAGTTATATACTTTTAGTGAGTCCATTTGCATAAGTTCAATTAACCAGATTAAAATTGGTCCGTTTGAATTTGAACAATAGATTGTACAATCTTTATAAAAAATCCAGCTGGTCTATTTGACACGTGCAATGTTCGGGAAACCATCCCACACCTTTCTTAAAATCGTCAGAAAGTATCTTAAACAGACACTGTAACTCATAATAAAAAAAACGAGCTGTAATATGCCAAAACTAATCTTTGTCGGCGGAAACGGCCTGTGTTATCATAAGCTGCCGTTAAACTGTGGATCCATCATTAACTGTGCGCTTTCTGACAGTGTCAGTCCCAAGCCTGGATAAAGGAGGAGAGCGACGCTAATGATCTTTGCTATCACAGTGTCGTTAAACTGAAACTACTACTACATTTAACTCCGCCACTGATCGTACTCTGTCAGTGTCAGTCCCAAGCCTGGATAAAGGAGCAGGGCAACGCCAATGATGTTGCTATCACACAGTGTCGTTAAACTGAAACTACTATCCATGCCTTGCATTGCCTACGCGTAGGCCTACTCAGAATATCTCAGTCAGTTCGACGTCAACGGCCCTGGCAGCCATAAGATGCCACTCAACAATGGAAACTTATTTCGTAACCGGCCTCTGCCTTTACTCTAGTAGTGCCAGTCCAAAGTCTGGATTAAGGTATAGGGCGACGCTAATCATCTTTGTTATAACACAGAGTCCTTAAACAGAAGATACGCGCTTGCTGTTTCGTAAGAAATATGATTAGATTTGCCCTCCTCATTTATAAGGCTTCGGACTGGCCCCACCTCTATGTGGTAGTGAAATAGTTCTGGCACAGAGTCTGATGCTTAGTCTCTTTTCTGCTGGTGTAGAACTCAGTTGACCGTAGCCAGGACAACAATTAAAAGTGAAGCTGCCTCTTCTTCTGGTCTCGCTGGCAACACTCTTCACTTGGAATCTCTGGACAACCCGTTTGACTTGACACAGCGCTCGTCAAAAAGCCCTGCGCTCAGTTTTATAGTAGCGATTTATAAATTTGGTGTCTACAATTGCAACATAATTATAATACATGTACATGTATATTAAACAGATGTCGTGTAATTCAAACTTAAGTGTACAGATTAAATTTATGTATGGATTCATGTCAGCGTTGTCAGGTTCACTGAGAGCGTAGTTTTACCAATCAAAGTGGTGAGAGGTGAGACCAATTCCTTCCTACTTCCCTTCCCGCTCCTCTCAAATGTCAACTACAACGAGATAGATACCTTAATTTATTAGTGTAACATAAAGCATTAAGCAAGTAAGCTAAAGTGAAGACACCTTTCAGCATTGCGATGGTGATTCGCAAAATATAATTTCAGTACAGGGTCAGAAAGTGGTGGTGACTGTCACAGTAGAAATTTACGCCTCTGAGATGCCCGAGTCATCGGAGGATTTTGCAAAACAGATGAAGCATATTCAAAGTGAAGCTGCCTCTTCTTCTGGTCTCCCTGGCAACACTCTTCACTTGGAATCTTATTAGGAGCTGCAGAAACCAAGATCAGTATGAAGTCTTGCGAAGAAGTCGGCGTTGTCTAAAATGTTCAGATAGATGCTGTTGAGACAAACTTTAAAAGAGATTGTAAAAAACAGTTTTCCAATCTATATGATAATTTCCAGCGGAGATTTCCATCCTCTGATTTTCAACTGCGTTCGTGTACTTTAGAACGCTGTAAAAGTTTCGACTCATTCTTCTCTTTTGACAACTCCAGCACTGGCTTGCAACCAAGTACAGTCTGTAACAACAGTTTATAACTAGTGTTCACTGTTTAAGAGGTTCTTATGACATGAAAAACCCTTGACGTCGATAGTACAAGTTTCCTATAGCAGGATGAACACCATAGCTACCAACCCAATGTAGCATGGATTTATATAGCATTAGAAGCCAACGATTTAAAGGTGTCTAAAACAGCATTTGCTTTAACCAAAATAACGGCGTGTTTTGACATGGACAATTGCTGCCGTCTTTAATAAGCATTTCTTAAAATTTATGCCTTTGATATACCTCTAAGATATTTGTAGATAATGTTCAGGAAGTTCCCATGTGCTAATATTGTCTGAATGCAGTTGATCAATTTTTGACGGCAACATTTATATCGGAGTGTGTAACCTGGTTAGGGCACTAAATAAGGAAATGTAACACAGAGAGCGGGTATCCAGACCAATGTGGCCACAGCCTGGCGGCCTCGACTGTAAATGTCGTGGGAACTCAACAAGTCCTTGTGAAAAACTGTCTTTGTTCGATGCCCTGCATGGCAAGTACAGGGTCTGAATAGATCACCAATTCATTGTCTTCCGCAGATTTAGCCAGGAGTGGATTGACGTGTTATCACTCAACCTGAAGCTCTTGTGATATGCCATCGAAGGAGCTTAGAACGAGCAGATTCTACGTATTATCTTTGTTTTTGATCTGTCCGTCATTTGTCCTTGATCCGTCCGTCAGTTGTCCTTGATCTGTCCGTCATTTGTCCTTGAACCGTCCGTCATTTGTCATTGAACCGTCCGTCATTTGTCCTTGAACCGTCCGTCATTTGTCTTTAACCTTCGCAGGACGAAGACATTTTACGATACACGGAGGACGAAGAGGGATAATTTTTACCCCAAAGCAATTTTTAATATCTCAGCCCATAGGTAAGGTACAATAAAAAATGAAGTATCAATTCTAATAGTTCTAAGGTCAAGGAATCGATCTATCCTAGTGAGAATAGTCTGTCAATACTACTTTCCAAGATGGCGGCCAAGATGGCCGCCAAAACACAGAAATATGCATATTTCCGCTCATCGGTAAGCTACAATGATAAATGAACCCTCCACTTTCATAGCTCCGAGGTCAAGGCATCCATTTATCGTAGTTAGAATAGTCTGTCAATACCACTTTCCAAGATGGCGGCCAAGATGGCCGCCAAAACACAGAAATATGCATATTTCCGCTCATAGGTAAGCTACAATGACAAATGAACCCTCCACTTTCATAGTTCCAAGGTCAAGGAATCCATTTATCGTAGTTAGAATAGTCTGCGAATACCACTTTCCAAGATGGCGGCCAACATGGCCGCCAAACACAGAAATATGCATATTTCAAAACAGAGGTACATGTATGCTACAATGACAAATGAACCCTCCACTTTCATAGTTTTGGGGTCAATGAATCCATTTATCGTAGTGAGAATAGTATGTCAATAATAATTTCCAAGATGGCGGCCAAGATGGCCGCCAAACACAGAAATATGCATATTTCAGCTCATAGGTAAGCTACAATGACAAATGAACCCTCCAATTTCATAGTTCCGAGGTCAAGGAATCCATTTATCGTAGTGAGAATAGTCTGTTAATACCACTTTCCAAGATGGCGGCCAACATGGCCGCCAAACACAGAAATAAGCATATTTCAAAACAGAGGTACATGTATGCTACAATGACAAATGAACCCTCCACTTTCATAGTTTTGGGATCAATGAATCCATTTATCGTAGTGAGAATAGTCTGCCAATACTAATTTACCTCTAAGGGATGGCCGCCATCTTGGAAAGTGGTATTGATAGACTATTCTCACTACGATAAATGGATTCCTTGACCTCGGAACTATGGCCATGAGGCTCAACTGTCGATAGCAGCATATGAGCTTAAATATGCATATTTCTGCGTTTGGCGGCCATCTTGGCCGCCATTTTGAAAATTAGTATTGACAGACTCCTCTCACTACGATAAATGGATTCCTTGACCCAAACTATTAAATTGGAGGGTTCGTTCGTCATTGTAGCTTACCTATGAGCTGAAATATGCATATTTCTGGTTGTTAACGGCCATCTTGGCCGCCATCTTGGAAAAGGTATTGACAGACTATTCTAACTACGATAAATGGATTCCTTGACCTCGGAACTATGAAAGTGGAGGTTCATTTATCATTGTAGCTTACCATGAGCGGAAATATGCATATTTCTGTGTTTTGGCGGCCATCTTGGCCGCCATCTTGAAAAGTAGTATTGACAGACTATTCTCACTACGATAAATGGATTCCTTGACCTCGAAACTACGAAATTGGAGAGTTTATTTGTCATTTTAGCATACCTATGAGCTGAAATATGCATATTTCTGTGTTTTGGCGGCCATCTTGGCCGCCATCTTGGAAATTGCACTCCCAAAATTATTGCAACTATTGAAATCGAATTCCGCGGTAAATTCAGTACTTTATTTCTGATTACAGGTTAGTTATGAAAAATATCTTTGAAAAATGCATATTCACCATGAACGAATTATTAACGACGTCGAGGACGAAGAGGGGTAAATTTTTACCCCAGGACACTTTGAACTCAAAAATCTTCTTCCCCAACATGACATTTTCCTGGCTTTGGTGTCAGAATATGTCAGAGGTATTAACTTGTAAACACATGGAACGTCAAATTATAACTGCTAACGGTTGCTCCGCAATCAGCATTCAAACACCCCTGGGGTAATTATTTACCCCTCTTCGTCCTGCGAAGGTTAAACCGTCCGTCATTTGTCCTTGAACCGTCCGTCATTTGTCCTTGAACCGTCCGTCATTTGTCCTTGAACCGTCCGTCATTTGTCCTTGAACCGTCCGTCATTTGTCTTTGAACCGTCCGTCATTTGTCTTTGAACCGTCCGTCATTTGTCCTTGAACCGTCCGTCGTTTGTCCTTGAACCGTCCTTCGTTTGTCCTTGAACCGTTCGTCATTTGTCCTTGAACCGTCCTTCGTTTGTCCTTGAACCGTCCTTCATTTATCCTTGAACCGTCCTTCATTTGTCATTGAACCGTCCTTCGTTTGTCCTTGAACCGTCCTTCATTTGTCATTGAACCGTCCTTCGTTTGTCTTTGAACCGTCCTTCATTTATCCTTGAACCGTCCTTCATTTGTCATTGAACCGTCCTTCGTTTGTCCTTGAACCGTCCTTCATTTGTCATTGAACCGTCCTTGTGGATTTCCAGCTTATCCGAATGCGTCTGAAGATGCTCTTCAATCGCCGTCTTTGTCATTTGTAGGTTGTCTCTCGATTTATATTCAGATTTCTGAGAGTCAGTTTAATGTCCGGCGGTTTCAATTTATATGGCGGTTGTGCTGAGGATTTCTCTGGGTTGATTACACTATGTATTGTCTCCCTGTTGATTTCACTCGGATCTCATGGCGTCCTTCCTTCAACCTCCGGCGTTTACAGACTCCGAGTATGTATTGGGTCGGGTGATTCATTATACAGGGTGGGCCAAAAAAAGTGCCCCCCTACGCATTTTTGCTGATATTTCGGCCAAAAGTAAGAATTTTTAAATCACGTTTTATAGGCTTAAAGGTAATTCATATCTACGTATAATGGCCAAATATCAAAGAAAATTTTCAAACAGAACAAAAGTTATATCACTTTTAGTGAGTCCACCCACTGTTTTTTGATGATTCAAAAACCTAACGCAGCAAAAAGCAACAAAAAACGATTTTACTAAGTCATTTGTCAAATAATTGTTATCAAACAAACTTGATCGTTGTTTCACAACTTGAGTTCAATGTGTCCACCACCAGTACCCATACATGTTCTGAGTCTTTTGGTAAAGTTTTGATGTCTTTGTTGATGGGTTCCAGAGGTAAATCTTCCCACATCAACTTCAATGCGACCTTCAATTCTCTTATCGTTTTTGGCTTTGATCGCAGATTGTGATATTTCTCCAGCATAGCTCCCCTTACGTAATTAACCATTTTTTGGAGTGCGGAAGATTTGGGCCTTCCACTTCCTTTACGACGATCCAGAGCCGATCTCCTTTCATCAATGCGGGGGCATATTTTTTAACGGTAGGCCTACTCAGCTTCCACTGTTTATCAGGGCAAGTGGCGATTAGAGCTTTAGCTCAAAGACCATGCTCATGAAGTGTCTGCATACGCATTTTGTCTGTCATTGACACCTTGCCCATCTTGATATTTAAAACAATTCAATTTCATTGTTTTAATAAAAACAATATTAATCTGAAAAATTCTTTATTTACCGACTTGATCGTCTTCTTGCTAAGTGACGTCACAGTGACGTACAGCTACGCTGGTACCCATTTCGTTTCTAAGTAATAATAATATGTATCTGGCAATATCAAGTTTGTTTGATAACAATTATTTGAGAAGTGACTTAGTAAAATCGTTTTTGTGTTGCTTTTTGTTGCGTTACGTTTTTGAATCATCAAAAAACAGTGGGTGGACTCACTAAAAGTGATATAACTTTTGTTCTGTTTGAAATATTTTGGTGAAATTTGGCCATTATACGTAGATATGAATTACCTTTAAGCCTGTGAAACGTGATTTAAAAATTCTTACTTTTGGCCGAAATATCAGCAAAAATGCGTAGGGGGGCACTTTTTTTGGCCCACCCTGTAGACTGTATATTATACAATTATATGCATACATACGTACGTAGATTAGATACCCCAAACATCTGTTATCTGTGGTGCAGGTGTAGAGGCATCTCTCTGCAGTCGACCTGAAGAACCGCCAGGGCCGTAAATCTGTTTCAAAATGTGGGGAGGGAAACTACACGTTCACTTAAGAAGCCCACTGAATTCAGATACCCATTAGGTTAACACTTTAACGACGAGCGGAATTTGTTTCCCAGTCACTTTCAGGGACGTCATTTCAGTTTTTTTCAGGGGGCAAAAAAGTTTTTACGGGGTAATACTTGGCCAGCTTGTCAAGTTTTGTATTAAGTCTACATGTGCAAACTGTGGTTATTTGGTCGAACGTGTTTCCTTCTTGTTCTTATTTATTTCTTACTATTTTTATTCTGTGATAGGAAGTATTTTAAATACAAGTATTTAAAATACTTCTTTAAATACTATATAAGTATTTTCTACCTGTATTTAAAATACAATGGAATCACAATATTGATAGCCTACTTTTACTTAAAAATGTTTTGAGTATTTTATACTTTAAATTATAATGCTAAAATAACAGTTAACAAAGCAATATTACTTGCTGCATGAACTAAGTCTGCAAAACGTATTATTGAGCTATTATTATTTATGGGGAAGCCCATGGTCAAGGCCCTCAGTGGTCAGAGGAGCGAAGCCCCTGAAGCTGACCAAAGATAACAAAACAGCAGTAAGCATTGAAAATTTACTTTAAGAAGTTAAAACAGCTGTCATACCAATCATTGACAATAAATGATTGATTCATTGTAAATGAACCAATTGTGACTGTGTGCCTTTACTTCAATCAGGGATTCAAATGGAGTTATGAAGACTCAATTAAAAGAAAAACTTGGAAGCCACCACACCACTGTCACTAATAAGAAAATGATCATGCTTTTTAAAAACTTAATAGGCTTATTTGCTCAACAAAGAAGCACTCCTGGCCCTTTCCCCCGAAATATCTGATGTCAGTTTCAAAATCAATTGTTCTGGCAATATTAGACGACTCAATGCTCAACCTGGTCAAATGCACCAGATGTTAATGAGACATTATAGACCCTAACAACTCTTAATCATCTTGAGTTTGCCGAATGGTCTCTCTGCAGAGGCTACTGTTGATGGAATTGTTAACATGTATAGTATACGTAAGCTGACACAAACGTTTGGAAATATCCAAAGGATTGTACTGTGTTAAAAAGTACAACAGGTCCAATGATGTTAAGTGGGTGCATCCAAAATTTGCCTTATGTACAGAGGATAAATGTTGCATTTCTGTTATGACTTATGAAATCCTGACCATTAAGGCCAGCCAGGATATTGCTTTGCTAAAGCTAAAGCTTTTCCTGCCAAATCACTTGCAGACGTGGTTAGATATTTCCACAAGAAATAAACCTTTCAACCAGATTTAAATAAAATATGCATAAAACAGAAAAACTTTGAATGCAAAAATAATAAGATCTAAAAAATAATAAGATCTATAATGTAAGACTGATGAACAGCGAATGTACTTACCTCCACAATGGTCACTTTATTATTGATATTGACATCTAAACCTACATGTATGTGGCATGACAGTTTAAGTCCAAAATGCGGTGTATGCCACAGCTGGATTTCGTTGAGGCAAGGGCTCCTATTAATATTATCCAGAGGTTCGTGGCTTAGACTAAATCCATCCTACATCCTAATGACCACTAACCTCCCCCTCTTCCTCCTCCTCCCCTTCCTCCTCCTCTACCTCTCTCCTCTTTCTTTTTTCCCTCCTCCTCCACTTCGTCCTCCTATTCCTTCTTCTGCTATTCCTCTTTGACTTCCTCCTCTGCTAGAAATTTGATATAGGGCCTACACTGCAAACCCTCGTCTCATGCATGCCAAGAATGTGTGTGGGAGGCTACTTGATGTATCTTCCTGCTGATGCTGGAGCCGAGTCACGTATACAGGGTATTATGTGCGGGGCCTATATGAGACTTCACAAGAAAGTTTGAGGATTGACCTCATTATGTAGAGGTTATCAGGGTCTATCAATCTTACAAGCCTTGACCGGTATAGGCCTACCTCTGCAAGCTCTTCCAGTCAGTCAGTCGGTATATCCGATAACCTGGGTGAACGGCAGAAAGGCTAGCAGTCTGTTCGTCTGACTGCCCGTCACAAAGGAACAGATTGTAGCGACTGGGGTTTAAATATTCACAGTTTAGACAAATTTGTGGGAAGGGAATTCCTTCACATTCCCTTCCCAAGCTGAAAAGTGGGGAGGGAATTCCCTCCCTTCCCTCCCAGGATTTACGGCCCTGAGAACCGCTATGCTTTTGAAACACACCAGGTGGCGCCAGCCATGGCTTACATGAAATCGAGATGATGGTTGCATTGATCTACAATAATTATAACAGAGCGAATGTATTTTAACGACGCCTTTGTAACAAGAACGATGGGCGTTGCTGGGCAAGATCTAGAATCTAACGCTATCACGCTTAATTAGTGATTAATGATACACTGATCAAAATTAATATACATTGTTTTTAGTGATTATTTATGCATTGTCCATGCAATTTTTGTTTCAAAATCAATGTTCAGTTGTGTTGTTGTGTTTCCTTTTTAACGACTAGCTGTGTGGTAACAAAGACCATTAGCGTCGCCCTCCTCCTTTATCCAGGCTTGGGACTGGCACTGTCAGAAAGCGAACAGTGGCGGAGTTCACCAAAGTTACTTTCTAAAGGACCTTTTATATTGCTGTAAGATAGGCTACATGACTTATGCTTAATTACCTTACAGTACAGCGAGTCATGCGGTTCATTAATATATAATAAAATGTGAAACCGTTTTAAGGGTGTCTAAGCAATGTTGCATTGTAGAATTATTTGCGGAGACCATCTTGCATAGGAATTAACAGAAGCACGTCATCGATCGTTTAAAACGCGTTATACCTCTGCTATGTATGTATATATATATATATCCATATTTATGTATATATTATATATATATGCATATTGTTGCCTTGTACATTAGACACCGGCGCAATAGAAGTTGCTAATTGCAATATATCACCCAGTCATAGTCAAGGTAAGTTCATTCAACTAATGTAAGGTCGACGTCAACGGCCACGCAAGCCATTGGGTGTTGTTAAACAGTGCTTACTTCTTCTAAGAAATACATTGAGTTGTAATGTATTGTATTCAAACAATTATAAAACGCTTCTAGTAGGGTGAACCGTTCAGAGGCGCTCCCATGCAGTGCGGATGGCCACAAGAGAAGAAATAGGTTTTGAAAAAGGCAAAGATGGAGACAGAGGTAGTAAGTAAGTAAGTAAGTAAGTAAGTAAGTAAGTAAGTAAGTAAGTAAGTAAGTAAGTAGTAAGTGTGTTCTTTATTAAACGCTGGCAAACGCACGGCGCTGTACATACAAAGTTATACAAAGTTATCAAATAGTAGCGGAAAAGTTAGTTAATAGTAAACTAAAAAAAAAAACACTATGGCCTAGCTGTACAACATCCTAGCCAAGAAACCGCGCCTGGTGAGGGACCAATTGAGGTAAATTTTATCTTCGCTTGGTTGCATAGGGGAGATTTCACCCATCGAATAAAAATAAAAATTAACAAGTTCGAAAGGAAAGTCATGGGTGGAAAGAAAAGCGGGTAACTATTCACGAAACTGATCGATTACATTCACACCTTTAAAACGCTTTTCACAGGTCCTATATAAACGTCACTTTTAATCCATTTGTATTATTGTTTGTAATCTACGAATAATAAGGTCGACGTAAATGGCAGTGGTAGTCATAAGATGCACGGATATAAACCCCGCCACTGCTCATGCACTGGTAGTGCCAGTCCCAAGCCTGAAGAAAGGAAGAGGGCGACGCTAATCATCCTTGTTTTGACACGGCGACGTTAAACAGAAACTTCAGACACAGAAGCAGCAGCCTACGAATTACAAGGTCTGTGCTATTTAGTTTATAAATAATTTAATAAGTATTTGAGTAACTAATTAAGTAAGTAAGTAGATAGATTGGTAGCCGACGATTTCTCTTTAAGTAAGTCTATGTGTATTTATAACGGCTTTTAGTAAAATCTACAAACCCGTTTACTTGCGCCGAAAACATGGCATAGAGGTACAACAAGTGTGCGCGCGAACCATTAGCCCAGTATTGTAATCGTAATCGAAAAAGAGATTATACAGTAATTGAACCGCAATAATTAGGCTACGAGCTTTATCATAGAATTGTAGAAGTTGCTTAGTGTAAATAAATCATGAATTCGATCAAAATATTTCAGCACAGGGTGGTGTGACCTGACCTCCAGCATAACAGAAAGTTATGCTGCTTAACCAGTCAATCAATCAATTTTCATTTATTCATAGAGACAAGGTTGACATAAACGCAACTTTGTTGTGGTCGACCCTTCTTCCTGGAATAAGATGCCTATAGCAACCTACTAAATAATCTTCTCAGCCTCTCTTTGTCTCTCTTCCACTGACGTTTGAATACCATTCAGTTTGATCGTGGTTTCATTGTGTTAGGTCGGGATCGCCTCTCATTAGTTTATCTTGAAGTGGCGCTATATAAATTTGCAATTAAAATTTACATTACGCATATGATATGCACGAGTCATTGGACGCGTTTCCAAAACAGTTGAAGAATGCGACCAGTGTGAAGAGACATTCAACGGACTGTCATGCTAAAATATGCCGATAAATGATGGTTAATGGAAATGATCTGTTAGACACCTTTTAAAACGGATGGCAATAAAATTTATATAAAACGCCGCTGCGCTTGATTGATATCTGGAATACGGCATGATGTGTCTCAGCAAAGATCCATCCTGGTTTTCGTTCTATGGTGTGAGGGACTCGAATCAAACAACCCAGGCAACTTCCGAACTATCGCAAAATGTCTCGTTCGTCTCGAAAGTCATTGAGAAGATAGTCACCCTCCACCGAAAAGACGGGTCAATCTTCTGAGGGAAGATGTTATATAAATGTGACTTCGTCTGTTCGCAAACTTTAGTCCCGTCCTTCGTGTTAGCTCTAATAATATTATTATGGCCGTATTAGTCATAAGATGTATGGAAGGACGACAGTGAAATCAGCAGGTCCTCTTAAGTAGTACTGGCCAAATTGTTGCTTTCTCATCTTATGAAGAACTGGAGTTACATTAAACAAGTTAACGCAGCTACTCTATATATAGCTATGCTCGACAACGTTTTTAAGGTGTCCAATAAAACGCATTATTTTATTATCCACGGTTTAAACCCTTTAAAGAGAAGTTATGACCGTCAAAGCGGTTGACTTCTACCTTATCTTTAATCGACAAAAGCTAACTTCGCATCTGTAAATGTCAATTTTGTATAGGCCTATATATATAGTTACTGCTTAACAAAGCACAGAGGGCGGAAGAGCATTCCAGATTTGTGGCGCTGCAGTCGAGAAGTCCCGAGGAGCATGGGTCGTGGTACGAAACGAAGGTATAATCAAGTCATTTCGCCAGGCAGACCGGAGAGCCCGCCGACCAGTTTGACTGCCAGCTGGAAGGCACGGTTCAGCAATGTAGTCCGGAGCAGTACCAGTCGTAGCCTTCCAAACCAGCGTAGCAATTTTGAATTGCACACGATCAGCAACCGGAAGCCAGTGGAGCTCACGTCGCATGTAGTCAGATATGTGTGAATATCTCGGTAGATCAGCCAGAAGTCTGGCTGCTGCATTCTGAACGAGCTGAAGTTGAAGAAGACGGAACTCAGGGAGACCCAGGAGGACCCCATTACAGTAGTCAAGACGTGTGAGGACGAAGGAGTGTATTTAGCCGCAGCACTTAGCGACAGCATTCTCCGTACAACTCGGATCTGCCTGAGCAGATTATTATTATTATTAGACACTGGCGCAATAGAAGTTGCTAATTACATTACATAAGGAGGCTGCCTACTGGGAACAGTTGGTCTCTCGTAACGCAAAGAATCCAAAGCGCCTGTGGTCTCCATCTGCGGTCTTCTTGGTCGACCGTTTCGTCCCTTGGAGATCCCGCGTTCTCCGCTAATGACAAAAAAACCTCGGTAACCTGAGGGTTAATTCAGATACGAACAACAAATTAGTTTCGAGAAGACTTAAAACCCTGTGTGTGTCCACAGTTTAACGGCAGCTTATGACAACATAGGCCGTTGCCGCCGACAAAGATTAGTTTTGGCATATTACAGCTCTCAAAATTACTTAAAACCCTTAACGCAGCTGCAGAATATATAGCTTCACGGGCAACGTTTAAAAGGTGTTTATAAGACGCATAGTTTAGCATGATATAAGCCCTTTCAGGACACCTTTTGCCCGTCACGGCGGTTGAGTTTAACTTCACCTTTTAATCGGCAAAAGCTAAATTCATCTCTGTAACTGACGATTATGTAGATAGTTTCTGAGCAACACAGCTTTGTAATAACAAAGATAGTTAGCGTGACCCTCCTCATTTCATCCAGGCTTCGGACTGGCGCAACCGAGTTTAAGGCAGTGACCGTTTTACAATACCTATCCTCTAATCAAGTGGCTTTCTTTGGTCTGTACTGATTTTAAAAGAGTAAGCTTTCAAAGAAGGGGATCTTAAAGCGACGTTAGAAATACATATTACATTGAGCAAAATATGGGTGGATAGTGGAATAGTATAAGCTTATTCGTACATGAGTAGGCAGTAAGTAAACAACTCTGGACAATAATATTATATACTTTGAGCAATTTTGGAAGAGATATTCTCAATGTGGTCGTTCCATGATAGGCTTTGATCCACATGGACTCCAAGAAATTTAACAGACGTTGCCTGTATTGGTATTGGAATATAATTTAATGTGATATTATTTTTTGATAGTATTATCTATTTACGATGAGAGCAGAATAGAATATAGTGATTTTTTATATTAAGAGATAATTTATTAATTCTAAACCAGTCATATACTTTTTTCAAGTTCTTGGTTTATTAGTTGGAACAATTTGTGTGAAGCAAAAACATTTGTATCATCTGCAAAGATCAAAAAGTGCAAGAGTGAGGAAGCATTTGGCAGGTCGTTAACCCTTTCCGTTTTAGTCCTGCTCTACAGTTCGAGAAATGACAGAGTTTAATTGAACTACTCCGCAAATAACACAAATAATTAAACCAGTTAACGCATCTGCTCAATATGCCGACTGCTGGGAACCGGTTTAAAGCAAAGATAATAATCGTTACCCTCCTCATTTATCCAAACCTTGGACTGGCCCTAACAAAATATGAAGCAGCGGCGGCGTTTAAAGGTGTATCCTCTATTTAAGTCGATTTCTTCGGAGTTGTACTGGTTGAAAAAGATGACATATTGAAAGAAGAGGATTTAAGTCGAAGTAAGAAATACATTGAAGAGTCGCAAATGTAAAGTGATCGAGTAAGAAATGTAAGTGTTATATTACGTAAGTGTAAGTGCAGTAAAATCCAAACGATAAAATATAATAATTTATTTTGCTTTCGGGTAATATCTGATGTGTAAAAACCGAGTGTAAATAAACAACAACAGTCACCATATTTGGTTATATTTATACACCTCTTTTAAGAAAGAAGATTTCCTTACATAAATAGAATGAATACGGTACAGCTATACAATACAACAATACAATTAGACATTTATAGCGCGCTTTAACAAGACAAGTCTTGCACGAAAGCGCATTTGCGCTGTGTTCTTAGTCATAGTGTAATGAGAATAGATGAGTTTTTAGTTTTGATTTAAATTGCGTAACAGATGAACATTGACGGATTGTAGCTGGGAGACTGTTCCATTCTCTGGGTCCAGAGACAGCAAAAGCACGATCTCCAAACTTCCTCTTGGTGCGAAGAACGGTAAAGTCTCCTCGTGTGGCCGATCTGAGTCCTCTAGGATTTGAAGCAGAGCATGGCACGACCATGGATTTCATATATGAGGGTGAGGTTCCAGAATGGATATGGTACATGAGGAGGGAGATTTTGAAAGCGATACGGGCGCGAATGGGAAGCCAGTGTAGTTGTTGAAGAGATTGTGTGATGTGGTCTCTGGGACCAAGGTCTTTTATTAGGCGAGCTGCGGCGTGCAGAACAGATGTTAGAGGTTGTAGCGTTGATGTGGGAAGACCAGATAGAACGGAATTGCAGTAGTCGATGCGAGAGATGACAAGGGCTTGAGTAAGAATACGGAGGCAGGTTTCATCCAGGCAGCGTTTCACTTGTCTAATTCGGCGAAGGTGGAAATAGCAGGCTCTGGCAATGGAGGAAATATGTTGAGTCATATTTAGATTGCTACCTTGAGTCTGTGTCTCATGCTGGCGCAAGCAGTGACAATGTCATTAACTTCGTAATTTACAAGAGTCTGAACATCCTTGCTATCTTTTAGCTGTCGACATGGATCCGATGGTTGGTTCTACGTGTGTGCGTGGATCCGCCACTGGTGACTCTTCCAGCATACTATGAAATGTTTTGCTAATTGATCGTAATTTTCGTTCTTAATTACACTTAGCATCACTTAGGCTACCGCAGAAAGCGCCTCTGAGTAGATATCTAAAAGGGCGCTATATAAATAGTCAATTACATTTACAATGCATTACTAAAAAGTGCTCCAGAGCGTAACTGAACTAAATGATGACGATGTGACTATTGCATAACACCTGTGTAAATCATTTTAATGATGTTTAAGAAGAGCTGCTCTTATCACTTTAATATGCCAAAACTAATCTTTGTCGGCGGCAACGGCCTATGTTGTCATAAGCTGCCGTTAAACTGTGGACACACACACACACTTTATTGCAAGATCTATCTTATGGCTGCCAGAGTATGAACAATGGCTGTCATTGACGTCGACCTAATAATAGCATTATTATTGGATAAAGCACAATCATGTTAAACGATTAGATGATGTTAAACTTATATATCATCTATGTAAGTCGTTTTGAAGGTGTTTGAGGAGAGCTGTTGTTTTTCACTGTAATATGATGTTAGAAAGCGAAGATCAACGAATCTTCTGAAATTTCTTCACATTATAAACAACCTTTGCCATATATTCGTCAGAGTTTTGCATCATTATAAAACTCTGCCACTGCTTGTACTCTGGCAGTTCCAGTCCAAAGCCTGGAAACAGAAGGAGGGCGACGGTAATCGTATTTTGTATGACACAGTGTCGTTAAACAGCAACTAATAAACCACTTATATTGATTAAGAAGTTGCCAAATACCAAGAAAAAAACTTTAAAATACTATGAACAAAATACTATACTTAGAAGTTTAAATTGTAGTCAACGCCCTCTGAAGCCATATGACGACGTTAAAGTTTGGAAATAATAATTATAATTATTTATTTTGTTTTAATGCGACCCTCTTAGTTCACACCCTTAAAACGCTTTCAAACGTTGCTATATAAACGTCAACCGCAATAATATTACAATCAAAATTGAAGGAACTCGTTTCACAATGCAGGGTAAGATCGACGTCAACATTGAAGGCAGTTAAACACCGTTTGCTTCTACTGCTTGCGGACAGAAACATACGAGAATAAACTGACTAGGTTTGTTACTGGCTTAACATCTGTTATTTTAATGGATGCATAAATGAATGACGTAATGAACGAATGAATTACGTAATGAATGAATGAATGAATGACGTAATGAACGACAGAGTGACGTAATGACATAATTTCTTTCTATGAAACCAACTCATAAACTATTCTCCAAGAACGCCCGACCAGAAACGGATTTACCAATCCACAGTCTCAGTTCCAGCTTTTCCCGCCTCTGATATCTAGGTTACAAGATGTTAACTTTATTATTTTCTAGTTACATATATTATTTTCTTCGTAACGCTTGTCTTCGAATGAATTTAATGCTCCATTTATAATTCTTTCGTATTTAAGTTTGGCTTCCTTTCTACCTCGGAGTCCGAGAGTCACACACTTCGAACACTGGATTTTTGGGAATAATACTGGATGAGCACCTTAAGTGGCATCCTCATATTAAAATAGTTCAAAATAAGATCGCTAAATCAATAGGAATTATCAAAAGGCTTAGAAATACTCTCCCTTCCCAGACCCTTGTAACATTGTACAACACTTTGATTGCACCCTACCTCAGTTATGGCACCATACTATGGGCAGGAGGCTATAAAACTTTACTTCAACGTATACACCTTCTCCAAAAAAAATAGTGAGAATTATCACAAGCTCCCATTACTTGGCCAAATCCTCTAGTTTATTTAGAAAGCTCAATTTACTAACCATCTACGACCTATACACTTACCAACTGGCTACTTTCATGTACCGTCATCAGACCCACACTTTACCCAGCAACTTTAATAACTACTTTAGAACTAATGCAACTATCCATACTTACAATACCAGATCACGACTTAACCTTCACCTGAACACCTGCAGGTGTTCGAACGAACACTAGACACTTCACTATCAGAATAGCAGGCCCAAAACTATGGAACGCTATTGACCCTAACATCCGTTCTCTAACCTCCCTTAACTCCTTTAAACTGGCATATAAAAAACTTCTACACACATGTGATTAAATTTATTCTGTGTACTGCTTATAATCTTTACATGCCGCGGTGTCAAATCTTGTTCTCCTTGCCTCTTCACTCTGCCTTACTTATATGGGGACGACTCGATAAGCTCTGTGAGCTTCTTCTCCCAATGAGTCGACTTAGACTTCTACCTACGTAGTTCCTATGCTAACTCACTGTTATGCTCTACACAGATTCCTATTCATTAATTCAATAACTGATTTATCACTTGTCGCCATGATTGCGAACTTGTTTTGTTTGTTTGTTTGTTTACACTGTTTCGACTCAAATAAAATTTGATTTTGACAAATTTGATTTTTGGATAGTGTGCACTACAGCACAGAACAGCTGCACTATGTACTATCGTACATTGCAAATAACACTAGCGTTATAAAAGTATTTACCTTTCAAAACACACATAATCTTATATTTGTTTATCCAAAAAGTACAAAATGTTCGCACTAATATAAAATATCGCTAATTATCGGTTCCGCTGTTAAAACTTATGTAATTTCAAGGTGCATTCACATAATGTACAACTAAATATACCATTTTGTTCACAAATGAATGCTGAATCCACTGCTATATTACAAGATATGATATGTGAAACCAAACCCGAAATCCAGGGGGGTGGTAACCACCCCCCTCCTTGGTAGCCAGTGTTACAAAAAAACCTCGGTAGCCTGAGGGTTAACGGCTTCTCTGTAGCAAAGTCAATGGGCGTTGCTGGGAAAGATCTAGAATCTTAAGCTAATAATGTTCTAATAGTGATTAATTATACAGTGTCCATGCAATTTTCGTTTCAAAGTTTACATTATGCTTTTACAGGGACTTTTGCATGGGTTTAAGATATTTATGGATGATGCCTAGGCAGTTAGAGTGTCCTAGTATTTTTCAAGATCCATTTTGGCGGAAAAATTCGTCTCTTTTGCATCATCGACTGGTTAGGGTACTGAATGAGAAAATGCATTAGGGTTTCTTATACCTTATATATATATATATATATATATATATATATATATATATATATATATATATATATATATATATTATGCAGGGTAGGGTGGTCCATGGTCCCATGGTAAAACATGAAGTTCAAGCTAGAGTTCAAGACACCCCTCAGTTTTTTACACCTGTTAATGGTACCATTCTGGCAAAATTTCAGCTTCCTACTCCCACTGGAAGACAGTGCTCACAGACCCTTCCCCTTTACCATATAGAACTAACAGTGCGATAGGTTAGAAAATACGCATAACGTCTTGAAATCTTAAATTATGATAAGATTATTAATTTACCAATGTACACAAACACAGTAGTTATGTCACGTTAGCAATATTATTTGCTGCAAGGAAACATAAACAATCAACAACTCTCAAATGATGTCCCAAGAAGTACATGTAGGCTATGTGTCGCAGAACTTCAAATCTTCAGCACTGCATCTATAGAAGAATTCTTCGTAGTATCAGTGGGATCAGCCGTTCTGTTTGCCTCAAAAAGTTGCAGGAGGAACTGCAAGTTGTTGAGGCAACAACTTTCCTCATCATCTGGAGGAGGCTGTTCAATTCTCCAAAGAACTTGACACCGTGTTCGGCAATGCTCTAATCCATTTTTCCACGTTCAGTGTTGATAGTCTGCGTTCTCACTCCACTCGTCTGGTGGAAGGGGGAGAAATGAAACACCTACTTTAGGGACTGGAGTAGCTTTTCACTTTGTAGCAAAATCTCTGAGGCTTGCTCCCTCATGAAGTCTGTTTGCCCTGCCTCTCACAATCCGTTCACTGGACTCATTGGACATTCTGCACAATCTTCATCTTCTGCCATTTCCTTCCCGCCATATTGTTGAGGAAGGTGATGGTGGATTCATGGAAATTTTCTGTTTCAGCATTTCGCTCCAGTCTCTGCAATTTGTCATATTTCACATTTCCAAAGCAGCCTTAAAACTCTTGAATATTGTACGCTATGCTTACGTAAATTAAAGGCACAAAAGTGAAGACCTTGGCTAAGATCGCTTCCATGATATGGTGACAGCAAGCCAATCACAGGAGCTCTCGACCAATCATATTTTCCAAAAGAACTCATGCTCCATTCATGCGACCAGTGTTCACAGAAGTACTGTCAAAGCTCATGACGTGAACTTTTTAGTCAACTTCAATGCCTCCAGCAGGTCATTAATAGCCTTGGCTTCATTAAGTCCTCTTCCAAAGGTCAACTTTAGAATTCCTAGCAGGTTATCCTTGTCACCTCCAGAAACCAGCACTGGCAGGCGGTCTAAGTCGTTGATTTAAATAATCTCAGAAAGCATTTTACCTACCCTGTTAACCACCAAGGAACAATCTGGTATAATAGATTCGCCTATTACGGAATCAGCATGTTCATTTTGCGTTCTATGTATGTATGTTCTATGTATGTATGTATGTATGTTTGTATGTATGTATATATGTATATATGCATATATATCTTTGTATGTATTTATCAATGTATGAAATGCTGCAGAATGCCGTTGAAATGCAATCAAAGATATGAATTCTGGACTTTCGTGTTGCGTTAACAGTACTTTTTGTACAAATATCAAAGAAAAAAATCAACAAAATATCTGTAAATGAACAGGAAGTAGATAGCAGGATCTGTAATAAGAACTGTGCATTGAGTCATAGATATAAAAAGTTAGTAAGAGAACATAACTGCATAATCCCATAAGAAAGTTACCAAGATAATCACAATTTGTAACACATTTATTTTGCTTTTACACAACGATTACAATGGTATAAGTTTATGTCATTGAGCATCATCTTCCAGTTGAAGTAGGAAGCTGAAATTTTGCCAGAATAATACAAATGACAAGTGTAAAAAATGTAGGGGGTGTCCTGGCCTCTAGCTTCACTTTTATGTTTTTGGACCACCTTAATGCAGGGCAGTCTCTAAACTATTTAACAGATCCACGCGTGTGCTTTAACTTATTCGGCGCATATTACACTTAAAAGAGGTTTGTAATTATAACTCGTTTGGACAGTGTTCACCGATCATACGGCTCAAAATACAACTGCGGAATGTTGAACATTGTAAAAGCAAGATGAGACAAGAATTCTTTCAGCAGAAATTAGTTGGCTGCGGAAGATGGACAGGATTTCAAGCCGAAAAATAAGAAACAATGACATTAGACAATCATTAGGACTCCAAATATCTCTGCTAGTCAAATCCGTTCAAAGAAGAAACCGATAGTTTGAACATGTAGAGAGAATGCCCGTTGACCGATTCCCACGCACTGCACTACATTTAAGATTCGAATGAAAAAGAAACAAGGCAGACCAAGACTACGCTGGATAGATAATTAATATAAATGACTAACACTAAGGGGAACAATGAATTTATCAAAATAACCGAGGAAAAGAGGATAATTATTCTTACCCATCGCCGTCAAATGACTGGCGTCAGGAAATGATGATAAAGGTGTTAATGATAATGATGTCGATGATAATGATGATAATGACGATGACGACGACGACGACGCTGATGATGATGTTTAGTCTTTTTTCTGTCAGGGTCGTTGACGTCGATCATGTGGAAAGTTTATGTTTCATGACGATGTGTCATACGATTATAATAGGCGTAGCCCCCCTTCTTACCCTCTCTTGGGTCTGGTAGTACCCGCATGTAAGGCAGTTACGATTTTTCAAAGGCAATCCTCTAATTAAGTCGGCTTCGTGAGGTCAATAATTATACTGCTTGATAATGGCAACGTCTTCAAAAAAGTGGATCTCAAAGCGAGATAAGGTATACAATGAAATGTCGTCAATGTGAACGATGTAGAAAAGCGTAATTGTAATAATGTTACATATTATGCTAGCGCTGTTAAAAATATAGAAGCAAGTAAACTCTGGTGTTTGAAACCATACACGTAACTAATAAGCAACAACAGTTGGCATAGTTGGCAATATTTGAACACCTTTTTGAAGGATGTATTATAAGTTATATAATTTAAAAAAATATAGTTCGTCCGATTCTTCTCTTCTACCGGATTAAACACAGATAAAATACCTAATACTCGCAAAAGTTCAATTAACAATAGATTGTACAAACTTAAAATACCTAAAACTGGTAATGTGGCATGTGGGGAAACCATCTGACTGTAATTCCATGCTAACTGAGTTATCCTAATTTTCAAGGTGAGGTTCACAGAGGAAACTATTACTATATCCGCCATATGCCACTGTCTGTACTCTAGTAGTGCCAGTCCAAAGCATATGTGAATGAGGAGGGCTAACAGAAAGAAACTCACGATGTGGCATAAGAGAAACGATTAGCGTCGCCCTCCTCATTACAAGATGTGTCTAATTATTTTTAGAGTTCCACTGTGTTCCGAACCGTGTAGCCGCACTTTAAACTGTGTGTGCGCGTTTCCTTTTTAACGACTAGCTGTGTGGTAACAAAGACCATTAGCGTCGCCCTCCTCATTTATCCAGACTTGGGCCTGGCACTGTTTAAACTGTGTTTCGTCTTCCACTTATAGAGCGAATGCAATGTTTAAAAGTGGTGTTTAATTATTTTGAACAGTTCTCACCGTTCGTATTGCATAATGCAGGGCATCAGAAAACAAGAGATAAATAAATTGTACGTTGTCTTCTATTTATTCGGCGAAAGTGACGTTTAAAAGTGGTGTATACTTACCTGGTTGTCTTTTCTTTCTTATAGAACGATTCTTCGATGCAGTTGGCTTCACATCCGGTGACTACGAAGGATCTGCTTAAGTTCATGAATCTTGATTCCATCGAATGACTGGATGATGTCATTTCCATTGACGAATGCATTGTCGAATACATCAACAACATCAACCGACGAAAATCAGCGATTTACAACAAGATGAAGGTCACTTATCTATTCAATTATTACTTAGGTTCATTAGCGACCATTAATTAATTAATTAATATTTGAGGTTCATAATTCGAACTTATTAACTGATTATTATTGCAGTTTGTTACTCGCATTTATTTATCTAATTATTATTTTTAAAAGAAACATTATGAGCTGAGATATACATATTTTTGTGTTTTGGCAACCATATTGGCCGCCATCTTGGAAAATAACTCTCGCACACTACAGCCACTACGAGAAACAGATTCATTGACCCTGAAAATATTGAATTCGACGCTTAATTTGTTATGCTGGCTTACTCATGAGCTGTACAATGCATACTTTTTGGGTTTTTTGCTGCCATATTGGCCGCCATCTTGGAAAGCAAATTCTCAACAATTATTGCAACTATTAAAATTCAATTATACGGAAGATTCAACACTTGATTTCTGGTGTCAGGGTACTTATGAGCTAGTCTTTTTCAAAATACGTCTTCATTATGAGCGAAAAACTAACGGCTTGAACGACGATGTTGGGTAAATTTTATCCTGTGACACTTTGGACTCAAAAATATTTTTCACACAACATGACGTTTTGGTGGTTTTGCTGTCAGAATAGGCCATGGGTCGAGACTTGTAAACACATGGAATCTCAAATCATAGCTACCGGCAGTTGCTCCGCAATCAACATCCAAGCACCGTTGAGGTAATTATTTACCCCGCTTCGTCCTACGTCCTTCCTAAAATGTAACCCTAACACAATGGTCGAATCATCTTCTCTCATTGCAAATCTGTGCTTAGTGCCAGCCGTTGACAGTCCCAAGCATGGATGAAGGAGGAGGGCGACGCTAATGGTCTTTGTAACCGCAAAAGCCGTAAAACTGTTAAAGAAGAATGAGTCACATCATCTCCGACTTCTAGCTTGATCCCGTATTATGCCATGAGAACAAAGAGAACTGTTCAAACTAGTTAACCCTAGGGCTACCAAGCTTTTTGTAACACGGACTACCAACGGGGGGGGTGGTTACCACCCCCATAACTTGTAATATATCAATGGATTCAGCATTCATTTCTGCACAGAATGGTATATTTAGTTGTACATTATGTGAATGCACCTCGAAATTACATCACTTTTAACAACGGAACCCATTAATTAGCAATATTGTATATTATTACGTACATTTTGTACTTTTTGGATAAACAAATATAAGATTATGTGTGTTTTGAAACTAATCTATGTATAAAAGATACAAAAAATCATCCCTACACATGTTTATATAGTATAAATGTACATCCATACATATATATCCATACATATATATCGGTTTACGTTGTAATGCTGTATTCGGCCATTTTCACACAGATTACGCGTATTATTATTTATTTTGATCACTTCCGGTATTCAAAAGACAAAGATGTAGGTATGCAAATGAAGCCCTTCATTCCCTCTAAAGAATTGTATCTTTGTTTCTCTTCCAGGAAGACAAATGAATACGCTACAGACAAAAAACTAAGGGGAGTCATTCCATTCGGCCATGTTTTCACGCATATTACGCGTATTATTATTTATTTTGAGCACTTCCGGTTGCCTCAGGTCAACTCAGTGACCATAGAAATGTAGCCCCACATTCCCTCCATAGAATGGTATAATTTGTGTCTCTTAATATTAAATGACGGATAAGATATAGTCAAAATCTAGGGGGGTGGTATCCACCCCCCTGGTGCCTCAGGTATATTGGGTATAACTTTTTGAACGGTGTGAGATATCATCTCACATTTTACCTCAAAACGTGTGTAAATGAACCCCCTATAGCTACCTAAAAGGTCAAATTTTTATTCCATACGGAAAAGTTTGAGATGGAAAAAAACCTAGGGGGGGTGGTGGCAGCCACCCCCTTGGTAGCCCGAGGGTTAATGTTGACGTCAATGGCCTTCGTTGCCATAATAATAATGTCGTTAGCACTTACTAACTGTATATATACGGAAAATAAAGTACTTCCTCGCTTCGTTTCCAATTATATTATAGTTACGCACTGTGAGAACCGCGCAAAATATTTTCAGACGATGTCAACGGTCTTTGTTGCGCAAGTTATGCTTCAGAAGTTGGTTAAGTTATTTATCAATTTATCGGTCGAAAATCGCCATCATATTGAAGACTGTATTCATACTGGATATATTAGTGACTATACCTAGCAGTAGTTTTCAGTGGTTAACGACATTTTATGGCTGTCAGGACCGCTAACGTCACCCCTTTTCTCTTGACCTGGAACTGGCATTTCCTGGCCCTGTTGGCACTACGGTTTGTCGAGGAGTTAATGACTACCTCTTCGAACAATTGCTTGGGCATTGTGTTCTTACTACATGTTTTTAGGTTCCGAAGAACGAAGACACATTTAGAGAAGGAGTCGACGTTTTTGCCAATTGGAAGGTCTGTCACTGCCCTGCCTGTGGTAGTGCTAGTCCAAAGCCAGGAGAAAAGAGGGCGACACTAATTACCTTTGTTAGGACACAATGGCGTTTAACAGCAACTAGCCCACCAACCCATTTTAGTGTAAAGTTGAGATGGAATTGTATGATACTATGCAATTCATACATCTAGCAATTCATACCTCTAGCCATATCCCAGACTACTTCGAATTTCGTCTGGTCAGTCAATTCAAAGCAGTAGGTTTCCCAATTAGCTTCTGCCGCTGCTTCTAAGATAACCCCTACAACTGCCTTCTGCGTGGTGTTTATATTCTGCGTAATCTTTTAACTTTCTTTGGCTTAAGACTTTATTCCTAACTTTATTTCTGATACAGATGGCTTCGGTGCATTTGTTATCCCAAAACGGAATAATCGAATAGCTCTGTGTTTTCTATTCGCATGGGTATTATTATTGTGGCGGACAGGCCACAAGACAGAGTAAAGGCTGAATGAAGAATGCATTAATTAACTTTGCGTGAGACTTTCCTTTCTGGATCATTGTCTTCATCTCTCTCTCTCCTTAAAACATATTTCTTCTCTCGGGGTTCTCGCACTGGGAGCGCTACTGAATGGCCTCGGCTGTGAGCGGCGCTATATAAATTACTAATTACATTACATTACATTACATTAATTAATATTGATTTTCTGCTATATGGTGTCGCGCCTCTGAGTCGCTAGGTGGCGTGTTACATACGCTCGATTCGAGTTAGAATTAAAATGATTAAAATTATACGGTCGCTTAATTTCTGCCATTTTAACGTTTTAATCTATTATTTAAATAAAAGTACATCTTCCCACGTCCTATAATTGATGACTAACGATAATCATCGCCTAAACTAATGCTTAAGAGTCTATCTCTTAGGGGCCGTCCATAAATGACGTCACGCAATTTTGGCCGATTTTTAACCCCCTCTCCCCTCGTCACACTTCGTCACAAAAAGTAACACCCCCTCTGAAAATGACGTCACAAAGCTCTGACCCCCCCTAAAACCAAATTTCCATGGTGAAGCAAAATGCTCCTTCATGGAACAAATAAAGAAAGCATGAATATTTTAAAATCTAACGGTGACCAAATATTGAAATAATTATAAAATTATTAATAATGATGCCTGTATACATTAAAATAATTAAAAAAATAATTAAAATTTAATTCTCAAAATTAGTCCTGTTATTAATAAAATTAAATTGTTGTTAATTGTTAAATTTAATAACATAGACCTGGTGTGACGTCACACTTCTCAGACACCCCCACCCCCATGTCACACATCGTCACAAATTTCCGACCCCCTCCCCCTAGGTGCGTGACGTCATTTATGGACGGCCCCTTAGACACCTTGTGCTAAGAACTTTGGGACGCATTTATAGCGATCAGATGCTACAGCCAGGGCCAATGAGAGAGGGGGTCAGGTGGGGTTGCTGCCCGGGGCCAGGTTCTATGGCAGGGGCCCATGGCAGGGGCGGAAATGTCTAACACTTTTTTAAACTGAAGAAACCTGGGGTTTTGGTCTAATGCAGTCTAATTGCTTCAGTTATATAGGTAATGAAGTAAATGAGGTAATAGACCTATTGAATTCCGTTACCAAAATGTAAGCCAATAACGAATGTGACGGTGGAAATGGGACTGAAAAGGTTAGCATTGTTGTTAACGAAAACGATTTAATATCCGTGAAACGTAACAGTCTCAGTTGCTCAGTCAGAAGATTTAGGAATGAGCACAGTAATAGAAGTTGTTCATCACTTATCAGAATGGCTTTGGACTATCTGCTGATGCAAAGTTAATTGTTGCAGACAAATTTCGATTCCTGACTGAATTCTATAGGGCCTACTCCACCAGATTCGTATGCGTTGCCAAGAACTTTTCATTACGGGGTGCGTAATGCAAAGTTCTAGGCGACGTTATAGTTTAGCCTATAGTCGAATAACTGGAATTTGAAAACACTGCTTATCAGTAGGCTTATTTTGAGAGTAACCCTAAACCTCCCCTGATAGGAACGGTCACCCTGTGTAGAGAGAGAGAGAGAACAGCCATTTACATTGAAGTAGACAAGGCAGAGTGACTCGGGCGGCTCCAGACGGATAGTGGGTTGGAGCCGACGCCGTCCCGTGAGCAGAGAGAGAGAGAGAGAGGTAGCGTGCGGGGCGGTGGTCGCCACAATATGATTCATTTTCTTAGAAGGTAATGATAATTTTTTCGCTAATGACATTATTAAGCGATTCTACAATGTTTTTGAAAGTATCGTTACTATTATTGTCAATATGGAAATATGGAAACCAACTGCAACTCAGCGCAGCTACAATATATCTCTTTGGTGGGAAACTTTTTAAAGGTGTCTAATAAGAGCAATGCGTTAACCAATCCTCCCATTGCATCCAATTGTACGTTCTTCCTATCCTATGTATTTGGGGGCTATAATTGACGTCGATGCCAAAAGTGAACCACAGTGACTTCGAATTCGAGACTGACTAACGGTCTAAGATTCAGAATTGCCGATCTTGCGTGCGTTATAAATTCGACAAATATTTTAACAAATAATAAATAAATAAAATATTCAGTCGATGCATCAATCAATCTGAAAAGCAATCATTCATAAGTCAATCAATCAAACAACTGATCAATCCGTTTCACTATCGAATGATGTAACTGATTCTACTATGTTTTTGAAGTAACGTTATTATTATTACCGCCACCTCGCAAGATCTATCTGTGAGATCTAGGACAATAAATTATCTAGCGAATAAGTGGCTTTCATATAATTATATAACTTTTATAAGACCACTAAATTAAATCAAGTCGCGCAGTCAATTATCCAATAACTAAAAAATCATACAAAGAGCTAGAATCAATCCGTCAATCAATCCGACAATCAAATTGGCATGTACGCAAGAAATAAGTTATTAACTATAATCAATTGTTCAATCAAACTGTCATTTATGTTTGCATGCAGAAAATGACTAATTAATCCAAAACCAACCAATTAATCAAAGAAGGTGGTAAATATGTCAGAATGTAGACTGCAGTATGCCAGGACACTAGTGACTTTATTTCAGCACTTCATACCTGTCAGCATTCTCTCTAGAGATCCTAATGTCTGATATCAACAGACATTTGTTGGCCGCTACAGTTTTCTCCAGTAGGCCACTTTGTTGAGCCAGACAAACGACGCGTCCTCGATGACGTATTTCTGGTCGACGTCACTTCCTGGCTGACAGTAGATCAGCTGAGAGACGCCATCTACCGTTCTGTGGTTGAACGACCAGCAGTTGATGTCTAGTAGGCAGCGCAGGCCACACTCAACCTCCGACGAACTGAGAGATGACGAGTCGATGCAGACACGCATGCGAATACCGTACGACGATGACCAGACAATGCCTGCAGTCAGAAAGTCTACGATCATTGTTGATGTAAATTATCAGAGGGTAGTGATCAGAATTACTATAGGAACAAAGTAACAAAACCACGAGTAGATGCTAAACACCTTTATAACCGATTTACCTGAAGATATATATAATTCAAAGACGTTAAACAGATGGCTTGTTGTCTCTATACGAGGCGGGAGACGCTAATCATTATAACATGTTGACCTGATGTAATAATATTATTCAACGGCGTTTAACCAATGGTATCAGATGTAATTGTACTAAGTTGTAATGAGCTGTATTAACCCTTTGGAGGTGAGGTGAAGCATTGGAACGTTAGAGTTGAGGTGGGGGTATGACATACCCCAATACATATTTTTACTTGCAAGTCAAAATAGCAGCTACATAACATTAATTGTGAGCTAAGGTATAGTTTTGTGACCAATTATCAGCTAAACTTGTGATTATTGGGAACAAATTACTGTTTTAAATCAAAATTGAAATGGAAATCAAAGCCGCCCTCTGCAATGGCGTCTTAGTGGCCGTTGCTTGAAACAGGTAACGTTTCCGAACACGTGACATAATACCCGTAGTAATAGATCAATTTTGCATCGATGCAAAAATAATATATCTAATATCTCATATCTGCAATATAGTCAATTATCGCCCAATTTTTTCTGCACTGAGCCGTTAATTTTTTAATTAATTAAAATCAACATGTATACGAAAAATTATAATTTCACTTGAATATGCAACAAAATAAAAATAATGTGCGTTCAAAAGTACCTTAAATTGTCCCAAAGTGTCCGTATTTCACAATCACTAAGGTAGACAAAAATATTCCAAGCTGGTTCCACCTTTTCCGTAGAAAACGCAGCGTAGAAGACCTGTGGGGTGTGTCATACCCCACCTCACCTCCTAAGGGTTAACCTTCAGGCTACTGAGGTTTTTTGTAACACGGGCTACCGTGATTTATTGATACCAGTAAGAAGCGAGTTATAATGCATTGGTTTCCAGTCGACTAGACTATTGTAACTCGCTTCTTACTGGTATCAATAAATCAAACATACTGAAGCAACAGAGGGTTCAGAACTCTTTGGCTAGAGCCATAACTAATACATCCAAATATGAACATATAACCCCTCTGCTTAAATCTCTGCCTTGGCTTCCTGTTCAGCAAAGAATTCGTTTCAAACTGGGGCTCATAGTTTGTAAAACTTTGAACTCTGGCCAACCACAATATTTAAAATCTGTTCTTATTCCTCTGACTCATCATTATTCAATGAGGTCATCTGATTGTCTTTGTCTGGTCATACCTAAATCAAGAACTGTTCTCGGTGAACGAGCTTTTTCGGTTGCTGGGCCTGCCTTTTGGAACTCTCTTCCTGTATCTGTGCGCTGTGCTTAGTCGCTTGTGTCATTTCGTTCTCGGCTGAAAACTTACCTTTTTCAAATTGCTTATCCACCTTAGGCTGCCTCTCTGTCTCTTACGGACTGATCTTCTGGATGTTGACCTGATTACGGATTGTTTTGATGCGCCATCGGTTGATGCCTTGTGCATTAGACACCCGCGCAATAGAAGTTGCTAATTACATTACATTACATTACATTACATTACACGATACACTAAAGGAAAACCCAACAGCTCTTCTTAAACACCTTTAAAATGGTTCTAGCGGATGTTATATAATCCCCAATTCAGCGGTTCGTTTAATGTTTTTAAGGTCTTGTCTGGTAATATCAAAGGCTGACGTCATGAGATAAAGGAATTATTAAAGTGAAAAATAGCGACTGTTCTTGTTAGGCCATAGTAACGGTGAGAACATTTCAAAATAATTTATGTCGACGTCAACGGCATATCATGCCAAAAGATGTCGTTAAAACTCTGGATCTTTCAAATCACTGCCCATGAACGTGTGCTCTTGTTCTACATTACAACTAAAGGCTGTCTAAACTCCGCTACTATCCATAGGCTTACAATGTTAGTGCCAGTCCCAAGCGTGCACAAAAGAGAAGGGCGACTCTAATTATTTTTGTTATTACAGTGTCGTTAAGCAGAAACTGCTTAGTGCCAGTTGTTTGCGAACACCTAGCCATATATATATTTTTTATTTAACCCAGTCTGGGTTAAATAAATAAACAAATAAATAAGTAAGTATGACATTCTTCTTAAGTAAGCGTTTGGTTAGGCCTATTTAAAGTGGCCGTATGGAAACCTACGAAAGTATGGATGGCATTGAGGCCTAAACTGTTTGTCTATAAAACTGAACAACTGTTATTTGATAATAACCCTACAAAGTTCAGATATGAACGTTGGAATCGGGCCTTTGGAAGCACAAACAGACTGGAAGAAGTACAGTTTCATTTCAGTGTAGTACGCTCGTGAATAAGTTGGTGCTCTGTGCTTAGCTTTAAAGTACTTACATAGTACTTAGTCTTTCCCAAGGAGGTCTGCACATCGCGCAACGCATCCCCTCCACTCGTCTCTGTCCCCCGCCACCACGAGTTCACGACATCTCCAGGCATCTTCAGTAGTCTCTGATTGTTTCCGGCGAGTTCTAAAGTAGCGCTTTAGAAATCTAAAGTGTACGATTACGATCGCCTCCTCTTCACGAGGTGGCGCCAGTTATCTTTTTTGGGAAACCCACGTATACGTTTGAGCATTAATTATTGGAGCATTAATTTCAAATCTATAATTTATGATAATTTCCAGCAGAGATTTCCATCCGCTGATTTTTATCTACATTTGTGTACTTTGGTAATCTGCCCAAAAAATTTTTTTGGGGGCAAGTTAACCAAATGTATAATCGTATATCAATTCAATTTCCTTGATTTCAGATCGTAACTTCTTCCTAATATCAATTTAGTTTCTTTCCATTTAAGAGTAAAATATATACATTTTATATATATATATAATTCCGGAATGAACGAACGAATGAATGATTATACATGTAATAGTTTATTATGTCGATAATTTGGCCTTTTACGGCTCTTTTCGGCGGCCATTAAAGCTTTTTCGGTGAGCTTATTAAGCTCTTTCAGGGCAATTAAGGCTTCTTTATAGCGCCCTTGTAACGGCATGTGCCGTGTTACGGCGCTGTAGAAATTGTCTTAGTCATTCATCATTGGCCAAAAAGGCTCCTTCACTGGCGATTAAAGTTCTTCTCGGTGACCATTCCTCGTAATTTTGTTGCAATACCTAGAACAATCCTTTCCAACAGTCTCTGAACTTGCCAATATAGCCGATGCGAAACTCCTTTTCTCCATATTACACAACCCCAAGCATGTACTTCACCAACTCCTACCTCCACTCCGACCCCTCTCCTCTCACCAATTAAGACCTAGAGCACACAACCATACTCTCCCACCCAAGGACAACTCTCAATTTATTCCCAGATCATCATATAAAAAATATTTACTAGTTTATTCTAAAATCTTCTGATGAACTTTAATTATCCATTATCACTCATGTTAGCATTTCTACGTTTTTGTCAGATTGTTTTTCTCAATTAAACGAATATGTATATTAACAGATGGCTTTATTCATTTTGAGAGCGTTTGGGCTTACTTTAGAAAATCATGTTCATAATGAACTCGAGATTAAAAACGCTTAATGCACTTGCCCTAAATATCGACTGTTAGCGACGTTTTAAAGGTGTCCAAATAAAACGCATTGCTTGCCCTTTCAGAACATGTTTTGCATGTCAAAACGGTTAATTTTAACCTTACATTTTAATTGGCAACAATCTAAATTCATCTCTGTTACTGACGATTATGTAGATAGTTTCTGTGTAACACAGCAGTCAAAACAAAGATAATTAGCATCACCCTCCTCACTTAAAAAGGTTTCGAACTGGCGCAACCAAGTTTAAGGCATTGGCCGTTTTACAATGCCTATACTCTAATCAAGTGGCTTTCTTTGAACTGTATTGATTTGAAAAAGTAAGCAAGTAAGTAAGTGTGTTCTTTATTAAACGCTGGCAAACGCACGGCGCTGTACATACAAAGTTATACAAAGTTATCAAATAGTAGCGAAAAAGTTAGTAAATAGTAAACTAAAAAAACACTATATGGCTTAGCTGTACAACATCCTAGCCAGGAAACCACGCCTGGTGAGGGAATCAAATCTAGAAAGAACACGGTTATGTGAGCGTGGGCGAAAAGATTAAGTATTCAAAGAAGAGGATCTTAAAGCGAGGTATGAAATACATTGAAGTTTCGGCAGGGTGAACTGATAGAGAGAGAAGCGTAATTGTGATTGTAAATGTTACATACATGTAAATTAGGCTAAATCTCGAGAAGTAATATATTTCGATTAGCCTTCAAGGAAAGTCTTATGTTTGAAACCGACATTAAATTGACAGGAACATTTCGCAAAATTGGTAGTATTTGGACACCTCTTTAAAGAATGCATATTTGATATATAAGTGAAAGGTTATGTGATACATGTGAGGTTACGGAAAGTATAGAACATATTCTATTGGAGTGTAAAAAGGAAAATATTTCAAATATTCTAAAAGATAAATGTAATAGTTATAAATCAGAATTTAATTTAAAATCTCTGCTTGATGTGGGATGTTTGCAGAGTGCAGTATATAATCTTGTTAAAATCATTAATAAAGGAAAAATACTATAATTATTGTCATAAATATTAGTATCAGATCAAATCTATTACAAACATATAGTTGAACACATTCCTTATGATTAAAATACCAATAAACACAAAATATGTGTGATTAATGGTCATTTCATTATTTCATTGCATTTTCTAATGATATTACATTGTTTCATAGGAAAATGTTTAATGAAATGTTTAATTAAGTATTCTGTCATGTAAATAATTGTTAACATGCATTCTTGTAAATAGATGTATGTTAAAATAAAATGTGTATATAATACATGTATATTATATATATTACACATCTGTGCTGAATTTCTGTTTGCAAATAGCATTACATGTTATTTTAGAAAACTTAAAGAAGTACTGTTAATAACTTTGTAAACATATTTGAAAAGAGCTAATATAGCCAAAAAGCTGATATAGCCAAAAAAAAGAGCTGATATAGCCAAAAAAGAGCTGAAATAGCCACCAAAAAAAAGAAACAAAAGGAGAAAAAGGAAAAAAAAAAGGAGGAAAAAGATGTTAAAAAGAATTACAATAAAAAGAGCCAATGGGCCAAACATAACGGAGATACAATACTTTAATATGTATCAAATCAAATAATATGTATCTATCAAATATTGTTAATATTGTTAATAAGATTGAGGAGAAAACAGTTATTAACATTATACGGAAATGATCTTAATCCGTCAGAAACTTTAAATACGTCTACATCTTATCAGAAACGGAATCAAAGCCAAGAAAAGAAAAAGAAAACTGTTGATAGAAATTATATGAAAATGAACTTAAATCGTCAGAAACTTTAAATACGTCAGCATCTTATCAAAAACGGAATCAAAGACGAGAAAGGAGAAAGAACATTTGTGAGAACATTACAAGAAAATGAACGGAAATACATCAACAACTTTAAAGACGTCAACAGCCTTTGTAGCTATAGGATGTCGTTAAATATTGGATTATGTATATGGTTATACATTACTACTCTAAATATCTGGCACATTATTCAGTAACTAAGACTCGAAAAACAAAATTATGACAGGGCTGTGTAAATTTGAGCAGTGGATTGTACAATATGAAAATGCATTCAGCTGGTCTAAGTGTAGGTTCTTCGCATCAGGCTATCAGCGGGAGGAATGACACGATCATGGGCCCTGGGGCGGAGAGAATAAACGGAAGTTTTAACAGGAGGAAGCAAGGCATGTAGCACATGACCTTTATCGGTCAGAACAGCAGAGAAAAGACGAGAATCCGCCTTTAACCCTCGGGCTACCAAGGGGGGGGGTTGCCACCCCCTAGTTTTTTTCATCTCAAACTTTTTTCCGTATGGAATAAAAATTTGACCTTTTAAGTAGCTGTAGGGGGTTCATTTACACACGTTTTGAGGTAAAATGTGAGATGATATCTCACACCGTTCGAAAAGTTATACCCAATATACCCGAGGTACCGGAAGGAGGGTGGATACCACCCCCTAGATTTTTGACTATATCTTATCCGTCTTTTAATACTAAGAGACACAAATTATACCATTCTATAGAGGGAATGTGGGGCTACATTTCTATGGTCACTGAGTTGACCTGAGACAACCGGAAGTGCTCAAAATAAATAATAATATGCGTGAAAAATGGCTGAATGGAAGCACTCCCCCTTAGTTTTTTTTTGTCTGTAGCGTATTCATTTGTCTTCCTGGAAGAGAAACAAAGATACCTTGAGACAACCGGAAGTGCTCAAAATAAATAATAATATGCGTGAAAAATGGAGATAATGTAGAGAGAATGTAGGGATTCATTTGCGTACCTACATCTTTGTCTTTTGAATACCGGAAGTGATCAAAATAAATAATAATACGCGTAATCTGTGTGAAAATTGCTGAATACAGCATTACAACGTAAACCGATATATATGTATGGATATATATGTATGAATGTACATTTATACTACATAAACATGTGTAGGAATGATTGTGTGTATCTTTTATACATAGATTAGTTTCAAAACACACATAATCTTATATTTGTTTATCCAAAAAGTACAAAATGTACGCAATAATATACAATATTGCTAATTAATGGGTTCCGTTGTTAAAAGTGATGTAATTTCGAGGTGCATTCACATAATATACAACTAAATATACCATTCTGTGCAGAAATGAATGATGAATCCATTGATATATTACAAGTTATGATATGTAAAAACCAAACACGAAATCCAGGGGTGGTAACCACCCCCACCTTGGTAGCCAGTGTTACAAAAAAAGCTTGATAGCCCTAGGTTAAACATAACTGCTCAAAGGACGGTGAGTCCTCAGGAAGGTAATGATAACGAATGAGGCGACGTATCAAGGTCTGAAGCCTGTTCCTTTTGCACTGCCCCGCGAAACCCCACCAAATAGGCGAGGCATAAAGCATCCGTGCTAGGGTTGTGGCACGCACGACATCAAAAAGCAGCGGACCTCGCAAGCCGTGAGCGACCAGAGTCCGCAAGGCATAGAGAGATTGGCGGGCCTGACAGCATATTCGGTGAATGTGGTTTTCAAATCCTAAGAAGTTGGAAATGGTGACTCCTAAAATCACCATACTAGTAACCCTAGTTAGGCCTGGGGTGACGCATGGAGTTGTTAAGTTCCCAGGATAGGATTTTAAGTGGAGGTAAGAAATACATTGAAGGGTTGCCAATGTAAACTGATCGAGTAAGAAATGTAAGTCTAGTATTAAATGTTACATAAGTTTAAATGCAGTAAAGTTGAAAAAGGAAATATTTTGTTTGCCTTCAAGCAAAATCGAATGCGTGAAACCGAAAGTAAATAAACCGGAACAGTTGGTATATTTCTTAATATTAGAACACATCTTTTAAGAAAGCATCATTCCTATAATTAGTTAGATAAATTTGGCGCTTCTATTGGGTCAATTTTTATTTCTCTGTAGCAATTAAGACTCTCAATTAACCAGATCAAGATTGTACATTCCTAATTATACATCTGACTGGACAGTGTGACATTCGCAATGTTTGGGAAACAGTCACACGCCTTTTTCAGAAATAATGTACTGCACTCACTTAGAGTAATTCCATCAGACTGTCTGAAATATGCTGTAGTGCATTGCAAAATGTACGAAAAATGAAAGGTAAGGTCGACATCAGCAGCCATAAGATGGCGTTAAACACTGCATAATGCTACTGTCTTTCTATACACCCTTAAAACGCTTTCAGACTTTGCTATATAAAATGCCAACCCCTGTGACGGTTACATAGATTTTGGGATCTGCATGTAGCCACTTTGTTATTTCGAATTCCCGTCAACGGCGTTTGATGTCATAATTATGACGATTGACGAAATCAAGCTTTGTAATAATAGACGCTTATTCATTTCATTTCAGGGATTTATAAAGCGCCCCTTCTAGATTATCTGTTCACTCAGTTGCACTCCCGACCCAACACCGGCTAAAGAGAACAGTCTTAAGATTAGAGTTAAACGTGAACGCAAGGGTACAAGGCGCTAAGCGTAGTGCCACAGGGAGTTCATTCCAGATTGCAGGGCCAACGACAGAGAAGGCGTTGCTTAATAGAAGTCCGCGAACGGAGAACAAGGAGGCCGGCCTGTCCAGAACAGGAAAGAGAACCACGGCGCCGGAGGCTCAGTGTGGACACCCGCGAGATAGTGACAAACCAAGGCAGAGATCCCACAAGTGATCGGCTGTGGGAAAGCAGTGTGATTCTCGTTAACGATAACGATAACGAAAATGTTCGTTAACGAAAATAAAATGACTTCGTTAACTAACGAAAAATCATCTTATTTTTCGTTAATGCAAAAAATAAAAATAGGAAGTGCAATATGGACGATTCGACATAAATGAGAACGAAAAATGCGATATTTTTATTGTGCAATTTGTCAGTTACTTTGGAAACTTGTGTATTCATGAAGTTGAATGCACCCATGCTTCAAAGGCTTTTAAAGCTCTGAGCAAATTGTGAAACAGCGTGTTAATACGAACAATTTTGCTTATAGCCTTAATTATTGTAACTAGGTAGTAACTAAAATTAACTAAAATAAAAATCCATTAACTATAACTATAACTATAACTAAAAACAATACTAACTATAACTATAACTATAACTAAAATAAAACCATTAACTATAAACTGTAACTATAACGAAAATAAAATCTGTAAGGAGAATCACACTGTGGGAAAGTGATCCAATGCCACACATCCCGCATATAATTATTCAGCGACATGGCCGAATCTCGGGGTGCGACCAATAAGGCAGACCGCAATGCGCAAGACCAGATCCAATAACCAAACCCGAGTCTTCGGAAGACCCACATAGAGGGCGCTACAATAATCGAGACGGAGAATGACAAAGGAGGGTATTGCGTTAAGGCAGCATTAAAGGTTAAGGAACGGAAGATCACTCCAGCTGGTATTAGCATTCACGGCATGATGTGCCTTGTAAAGGTTTGTTCCTGATCCAATCTGACACTAAGATCCAAGGTAAAAAGGGACGTGAAAAGAATACAGTTTCGGTTGACGCTTTTCACGTAAATATAACTTGGATAAAGCCATATTAAAGGTGTCCAAAGAGTTTTGTATAAAATAAAGTTTATCGACAGCATACTACTGCAAGAACCTTTTAACCTGGAGCTTGGATTGGATTTCCAACAGTTTAACAACACCTTATGACAAAAAGGCCGTTTACCTCAAAAGAAAGTTTTTTTATAGTTTCCACCGCTTGAATTGCTTGAGTAGAGCATCAGGCTTAGGACTTACGTTATTGATCGTTTACGCTCTTTTAAGACACCTGTAAAACGCTTTCTACAGGTACAGAAATAAATAAGTCAATAATTTTTCTTAGAATTACTTCGCCACTAATCGTACTCTGTCAGTGCCAGTCCCAAGCTTGGATAAAGAAGGAGGGCGACGCTAATGTTCTTCATTATCACACAGTGTCGTTAAAGTGACACTACAACTACGGGAACTGCGCCACTAACCTAAGTGTGGTAGGGCAAATCCCAAGCCTGGAGAAATGAGGAGGGCGACGCTAATCATCCCAACAATGTCATTAAACAGCAAGTAACCAACCGGGTCGTAATAATTTTCTCTGGTATACTATGTATGTATGTTTTTATCATCTAAGAGCGCCCTTTCCTGAAACGGATTTACCAAATTATTGTTCAGCCTCAGGCCAAATTTTCCGCCTCTAAAGTTTTACCTTCATTATTTTTTTAATTACAAGTATTTTTTATCGTAACGCTTATTTTAAATTTAATTTAATGCTCCAATTTCAAATATTGATATTTACGTTTTGCCGCCCTTGGAACGCGATGCCCTTATGCCATGATCTCGTTCGTCCTTGATGGTCTCAGGCAAGTTCTTTCGTGGATTTCAAGTTTTCCCTTATCTGCAGCTGGTCCAGTTCTTCTCCAGGTGGCTCTTCTGTCCTTGTCCATATGAACCATCCATTTTAATCTTCTCTCTCTGATAGTGTTCGTCCGTCCGCTCTGTTATAATTTTTTCGGATGTGTAAAAAATTCACACCTACTTTAAAAATGCATAATTTATGGACATCTTGTGGCGTGGATTTTAACACCAACCGGATCTTAGCTTCGATATTAAACTCGCTTTCAGAACACATTTATATTAATTACACAATTACATTCTTTTATTTTTAAGACTTCTAGTGTCTGAAAATTCCTGGAAATTAATTGTTTTAAAATTTGCATCAGATTTCATGTTAGGAGGCAATTGACACGGACGTAGACCGCTTCACGAAGAAATTGTATATATAGATTGATGGTTGACGTTTAAAAGGTGTCCAAGAAAACGCATCTGCTTAGGCTCCGTTAGTCCCTTTAAAGACATCTTATAACAGTTACTGTTTAGGTGGTTGACTTTAGCATAACCTTTTAAATGTTAAAATCTGGCTGTGAGTGGGATTACCGAAAGGATTCTGTTTAACGGAGCTGTAATAACAAAGATGTAATTAGTGTTGCCCTCCTCATTTATCCAGGCCTTTAAGTGGCGCTAATCAAGTATGAAGCAGTGGCGGCGTTTCAATGTGTACCTCTACTGTAGTCGCTTTCTTGGAGTTTGTAGCCTACTGATTTAAAAAGATGACGTCTACAAAGAAGAGGATCTCTAAGCGAGTGCAGAAATACACTATCAGGGGCGGGGGCGATAGCGCATTGGATAACATCTGGCGTCGAGAGCGAGAGGTATCGAGTTCGAGCCCCGTAGGACGGATATGCTTTGTAGGCTGCTCTTAGCGCCGTTGTATTGCAGGCTGTCTGTTCTGTTAGTAGTTAAGATTTAAATTGCATAACATGTAAATGTACAGCGCAGTGCGTTTGTCAGGCGCTTATTAAAGAAAAATATTATTATTATTATTTATTATTATTATTATTATTATTATTATTATTATTATTATTATTATTATTATTAGTATTATTATTATTATTATTATTATTATTATTATTATTATTATTATTATTATTATTATTATTATTATTATAACTTTTGAACGGCGTGAGATACCACCATGATGTTTACCTCAAAATGTGCCCAAATTACTCTGCTATAGCTACCTATAATGTAAAAATTATATTCCATATGAAAAAAATGTTATGCGTAAAAACCTAGGGGTTGGTAACCATCCCACCCCTTGGTAGCCCGAGGGTTTAGGCTTTATTCTTAACTATACATGGCTTCAGAGCCTTTGTTATTCTAGAAGAGAATATCCGAAAAGCTCTCTATTTCCTATTCGCATGGGTCTTATTATGATTCATTTTCTTACAGCGTAATGATAGTTTGTTAGTAACTGTTAATACTGTTAATGATGCAAGCGAATCTACGACAACCACCTTACACACCAACTACAATTTAAAGCAGCTGCAATATATAGCGTTTTTTTGAAACGTTTTAAAGGTGTCTAATAAGAGCAATGCGTTAACCAGCGTTGAACGCGTTCTGTGCTTTCGGTTGCTATTTTTTAATTTTGTTTATTATTGTAACAATATGTATTCTCTCCATTCTATCCATCAATCAACATCAATACTGAAAGCTACAATACACAAGGAAGCAGTAGCTGTCGTCTAAGATGAACGTCATAAGTGGCGTTAGCGTCACATCTCCCTTAGCCCTCAGAGGCTAACCTGGGGTGAATTTTTCACCCCACTGTCAGTATTTGCGCTGAATTTTTTACAGCTTTGGAGTTATGCCGTGCGCCTTTGTGTATCTGTTCATAGATGACTTTTGCTTAATTCCATATATTTTGTCTTACTTATTTTGGATGAATGGTCACGTGACTGACGTCATACCGTGGCCATTTCAGCCATATGTGAAAAGAGCACTGGAATATGTAAAGGGAAAGCCGGTCAAGAAAGCAAAACGCGACACACAGCAGATGAGCAGTTGCAAAGGTCGTTGCCATAAATGCAGCCGCCAGAAGGACAATCAAACCAGTATTCGCTGTCATATGTGTAGCAACTTTGTCTGTGGAACGCATGCAACAAAGCGTTACTTGTGTGTAGATGACTGTAGACTCGATGAATGTGCTGATAGTTGACTTGAGTTAGGTTTCCTAGTTGTGCAGTTTTATGTTGAACTTGGTACAATTACCATTGTTGATCGAACAAGGTTTAATTTTTTATCACATGCCTCAAATAGTGAGGGGTGAAAAATTCACCCCAGGTTATCCAATGTGTGATTTTTTATAGGTTACCCTCTGAGGGCTAGGTCTGGCTCCGCTAAAGTGCCGCGGAAAGCCACCAAGTGGAACCGCTGGACAGTAATATACCCTGCGACCGTGATCGCACGACCATTGTGCACCTCTTGCAGATAATTTACAGCGAAAGACGTTTATTGTTAGAATGTTGTACTCGTATTGACATTAACTGTTGATTGTTGTTAAGATGTATGTACACCAGAGTGCGGATATGCAATTGGTTTTATTAAAGAATATACTTACTTACTTACTTAATAGAGAACCGCTGCAGCAAGAAGCAGGTCTCTCTCTTGTCTCCTGTGGACAGCGTCAGACTACGACCTAGATCTGATATAAAGTTTTGGCCAGTTATGTTAATTGGACCTAAGGTCTCGAGAGCTAGAGGCACGAAAAAGTGCGTGTTTGAAAGTGCATTGTACTTGGTCATTTTCCTGTCCGTGGCGATCTCGGTTGTCCGCCCGCCGTCTCTGCCATGGCCTGGATGTATGATGGTGCAAGGGTATCTACCACCGTCGCGTCCCACACCAGATGTTTGTGTTTATTGTTTTAATTTTAATTTTTTATTTTCATTTTATTTTATTTTTATTTTTCATTTTTTATTTATTTATTTTTTAGTTTTATTTTATTTTTTATTTATTTTTATTTTTTAATTTTTACTTTTTATATTTTAGGTAGTTGAGTTCTTGACTCACCGCTTTATAAAGAGTCGGTCGAGAGCGTTTAAAAGATGTGTAACGAGACCAGAGGCTTAGGCTAGCCAGGTAAAGAATTCTTGGCGTTTTTAGCTTTCGGGAGTTTTTATTGGGCATAGTCGTATTTTTCTACATTTTATTGTCTAATTACATAAATGCATATATTGAGGGAGAGGGTGGGTTGAACAAGTAAAACAACCCATATCTACTCAATGATAGAGATCATCAAATTCCCCAAAGGATAGAGACATAGAGACATTTGACGGCAACCAGATACGCTGATTTGACCGTATATATATATATATATACGGATAATTATAATGTAATATATATATATAATTATATATATATATATATATTTATGTATATATAATTATACGTATCGTCTGCTTGTGATCCGCATGACGTCAACGCATTATTCGTATAATGAATTGGAATGATTCGTCTTTTTTCCACAATACAGTCAAACCGCCGTATGAGTAGGCCTACAGTCGCAGTTGACATTATGTTATTGTAGCTTCTAGGTTGCGCTTCTGTTACTAGTATTAGACCCTCATATTTTATAAATAGGCCCTATATAAATGTCGCGAGCACCCGATTGTAGGCCCATCTATCTGGAATGACTTCACGACAGCAACAATAATGATGAGAATAATAAATAAATAAAAAAATAAAAAAATAAAAAAATAAATAAATAGAGAAATTCTCGGTCCAAATAATTAATGTTCAAATGTTCAACGTGAGATCGACCCTAGCATTGTTTAACGACATCTTATGGCTATAGGATGTCGTTAAACAATAATGAACTACTATGGTCTCTCTCGCCATACGTCACTTTCTGTACTCTGGTAATGCCAGTCCAAAACCTGGAGAACGAAGAAGGGCGACGCTAATAATCTTCGTTATAACACACCGTCGTTATACAGAAGCCACGCATACGTTGTGACATACGAATTATGATTATCGTCGCCCTCCTCATTATCAAGGCTTCGGACTAGCACCACCTCCACGTGGCATTGAAGTAGTTATGGCACAGCGTCTGTTTCTTAGTCTTTTTCTGTTGGTGGCGAACTCAGTCGAGCGTAGCCAGGTTAACGATGCGAATTGACGCTGCCTCATCTCTATGGTCTCTCTGGGAACTGGACTTGGATCTTCACTTGGAATCTCTAGACAACCCCTCTGACTTGACACAGTCAGGAGAGTCTAAATTTTCTGTCGCTGAATATAAATAAAAAAATAGTGATATCTGCTATCGAAAGAGAAGTTGCGAAAGATCCTGGCCCAAAGAAAATAACGCAAAGATTCAGTAAGCTAAGTGATGGCTTTCACACCTTTAAAACGGTTTACGCGGATGTTATATGAATGTCATTTCGTCTATTCCATTAATCTTTCCCAATTCTTGTGGCCAGTACTAATAATAATCAAGGTCGACGTCAATGGCCGATATAGCCATAATATAAAGTGAAAAACGACATTTGAACACAAATCAAATAGAAGAGGCTTTTGATAGATGCTATATCATCGTGACTTGGATAATTGCCTATCCTTGAGATCGGGGTCATGAAACCAAATACAATTGTTTCATTTCCGCCATTGTTTACATCAATGCCAGTATAGTTCAGGGGTCGGGTCTAGGCCCAACCAACTTTATTTCAACAATTTTAAAACTTGAAGCGACCCACCCCGGAAATAGGCTTATCAAATATGCAGACAATACTTATCTGCTGGTACCCTCATCAAACAGTGCCTCAGTGGAAAATGAACGTGACCATGTGTACCAATGGGCGGAAACTTGTAATCTTAAACTAAATAAGAAAAAGACCTTTGAGATGGTGATCAGACAGCCAAGGGGGCGTGCATAGCATGACATTGTTCCGGATGTCGCCCCAGGATTGACAAGGGTGTCGAGCCTGAATGTCCTAGGGGTTACATTTACAGAAGTTCTCAGCTTTGATCCGCATGCAGGTCTAACCAGAATATGCTGTAAGGCAAGACAATCAATGTATGTCCTACGCATTCTTGTTGCGCATGGCCTTACGGGTCCTCAGCTTTATGTTGTAGTACGTGCAACAACAGTGGCTCGTTTACTCTATGCTGCCCCGGCATGGTAGTGGTTTGCGGGACAACAGGATAGATGCCGACTCCAGTCAGTAATAAGCAAGCTAATCCGCCTCCGGTACCTTTCTGACGACTGCCCAACATTTGAGCGACTTTGTCTTGAAGCTGACACCCGTCTTTTCTCTGCGGTCCTGATGAACCAGGGTCACTTACTGCATAGTTTACTTCCACCAAAAAGCCCCAACAATATACCCTGCGACCGCGATCGCACGACCATTGTGTACCTCTTGCAGATGATTTACAGCGAAAGACGTTTATTGTTAGAATGTTGTACTCATAATGACAGTTGTTTGTTATTAAGACGTATGTACACCAGAGGGCGGATATGCAATTTGTTTAATAAAGAATATACTTACTTACTTACTTACTTACCTCGGGTCGCAACATTTAAACAGCCAAGGATCTGCAGATGGCTTTTGCAAAAAAGTCGTCCATTTCCAAAATATTCCGCCAGATTTTTATGAATCAAATTTTAAGAGCATAATAACGCGGTTTTCTTTGCTATAATTATGATAATTTGCAACAAAGATTTCAATCCGCTGACTGTGTTTAACCTGCGTTCGTGTACTTTGGTTATCTGTCAAATTTTTTATCCCCCAGTTCTTTTCAGACAACTAAAATACTGATTTACAACCTTATACAGTCTGTCACCAACAGCTCATAATTCCTTTTCATTGTTTAAAGGCATCTTATGACATGAAAGGTCTTTGACATCGATGGGAGAACTTTTCCCCAGCCACAATAAAATTATCTGTATATAAAGTAGCGGCGCCTTATATAACGTCGTTCGACAGCGTTTTAAAGGTGTCTAAACAGCAGTGCCATTAACCATCATTTAACAGCATATTTTGGACGAAGGTTTATAATTGTAGTCTATAGAAAACACTTCCTACCATTTATGCCTTAGGTTTACCTCTAATTAAGATGCTGGTACATTATATCCAGGCAGTTCTGATTTTTTAATATTGTCTGAATGTCGAAGATCAATTTTTGATGGCAGCATTCATATCGGAGTCGTAATTTCCATCAATTTCCAAGACGCCAGCGATTGAGTCGGCCATCGCAAAACTTTCAGTCCAAAACTTGGATTAAATAGGAGGACAAATCCGAATGTTAATGAGTAGGTAAGTTAGTAAGTTAGCGAATGCATGATAATTTATATAGCGGCTTTCAGGAAACTTCCAATTGCGTATACTTCCAAGTCTGCGCCTGAAACATGCCTGCTTCTCTCGCTAACGTAGGCCTACTGATCTTCTGGATGTTGACCTGATTGCGCCTTAGATTTGGTGTGCCATCGGCCGATGCCTTGTGCATTTGACACCGGCGCAACAGAAATTACTAATTACAATTAAATACAATCACAACTCTAATAATTGCCAATTTATATATCGCCAATCAATAGCAGTTATGTTAAACGTTTTCTGCTTGGTGATCAACTGTAACTTGAGGAATATGTTATAGCTGGTCGTTTTAGAACGAAGTGTTAAATCAGTTAGGTTTTTGCCAGAGTCCATAGAAGGAGTGTTAGGTCTGCTATGTTTTGCAAGCGTTCAAAAGGTGTATTAAGACATCGGCCATCTGGCGAGAAACTAACTCTCTATAAGCCCAGTGACGCCCATATTGATCGGTGTCAAGATACGCAGACATAAGATGTCGTTAAACAATGGAAACCTCTACGCCATAAGCTGGTAGTGCCAGTCATCCAGGCTTGGGACTGGCTCTGCCAGAGTCCTCCAACAGTGGCGGAGTGCGCCTGCCGAAAAAATTTGTCTGGAGTCAAATTAAATCACAAGTTGCTGTTTTGCGCCACTGTTTCATAATATGGATGACTTTCGTCACCCGCCTCTTTCTTAAGACTTGGTACTGGCACAGTGGCACTACCACTCCTGCGAGTAGTGACAAAGTCAAATTCTACCACTTTCCGCGACTTTTACTTTTTACGTTTATGATTCTTTTGTCTGACCAAATCTTTGTGCATTTATTTTAAAACTTGAATCAGATTTAATGTTATAACGAAGGTGTGACAGCGAATAAACCACTTATCGCAGTTACTCTATATATAAATTGGAGGACACAGTTTTAAAGGTGTCCAATTAAACGTCATGCTTTAGCAATCTTTAAGCCCTTATGTATATCAAGGTTGTTTGCTACCTTAATTTTAATCGACACAATTTAACTGTAACTGACGATTTGGTAGATAGTCTTTGTTGAGCAAAGCTGTTTAAAAAAAGATAATCTGGCTTCCCTCCTCATTTATCCAGGCCTCAGAGTGGTGCTACCTGAGTATGTTTCAGTGGGGTCCCTTCAGTGCATCTCATCAATTGAAGTCGTCGTCTTCGGTTTTGTGATGTTTTGATAAAAAGATAACGTCTTCAAAGACGAGAATTTTAAAGTTAGGACTGAAAAACATTGAAGTGTCGCCCGAACAATGTGTTCTGACGGAGAAAGATAAGCGCAATTTTAATCCTAAATACTGCGTTAATTTAAATGCTTTAAAATCACAAGAATCGAAGTTTCATTTTGCCTTCTTCTAGTTGAATCGGACTTCGAAACCGAAACTAAATACGCAAGAACAGTCGACATAGTTGATAATATTTAGACACCTTTTTCAAGAATGCCGAATCTTTATATATAAAAGTAAAATAAATCTGGGTGAGTTCCAAATGATGACAAGCCGAACTTTCATTACATACTTGTTTTAGTTATTCCTTCCCATACGGATCTTTACATCTGGCAAGAGGCAACGCATTTTCTCTATTCGTCTCTGTTCAACGCCAGTCTTTCAGCCTCAGTCCACATCTCCAGCACCTCAAGTCATCCCTGTTGGTCTCCTGCCAGGTCTTCCGTGGTCTCCTACTTTTCCTTTTTACCTAAGGGATCCAGCTTTTCCCCTCTTGGTTGGCCCTTCTATCCTTGTTTATGGGAACCACGTGTTTAATCTAGTCTAGTCCTCTGTTACTAATAGTATGTTTCATAACATGGATGATTATCGTCAACCGCCTCCTTCTCCATGCTTTGGTCTGGCATTATGACTTTGCGAACAGTTGCAGAGCTAAATTAAACCTCTTTTGAGTGTTTAAATTTTTACATTTAAATTTGTGTATAGCAAATGCTGCAAAGTTTATCAAATTTCCATCAGATTAAGTTTCATCTTATAACAATGTGCACAAAGCAATTAAACATCTTATTATTAATCCAATATTTAACGACATCCTATAGCTACAAAGGCTGTTGACGTCTTTAAAGTTGTTGATGTATTTCCGTTCATTTTCTTGTAATGTTCTCACAAATGTTCTTTCTCCTTTCTCGTCTTTGATTCCGTTTCTGATAAGATGCTGACGTATTTAAAGTTTCTGACGATTTAAGTTCATTTTCATATAATTTCTATCAACAGTTTTCTTTTTCTTTTCTTGGCTTTGATTCCGTTTCTGATAAGATGTAGACGTATTTAAAGTTTCTGACGGATTAAGTTCATTTCCGTATAATGTTAATAACTGTTTTCTCCTCAATCTTATTAACAATATTAACAATATTTGATAGATACATATTATTTGATTTGATACATATTAAAGTATTGTATCTCCGTTATGTTTGGCCCATTGGCTCTTTTTATTGTAATTCTTTTTTAACATCTTTTTTTTTTTTTTTTTTTTTTTTTCCTTTTGTTTCTTTTTTTGGTGGCTATTTCAGCTCTTTTTTGGCTATATCAGCTCTTTTTTGGCTATATCAGCTCTTTTTTTGGCTATTTTAGCTCTTTTCAAATATGTTTACAAAGTTATTAACAGTACTTCTTTAAGTTTTCTAAAATAACATGTAATGCTATTTGCAAACAGAAATTCAGCACAGATGTGTAATATATATAATATACATGTATTATATACACATTTTATTTTAACATACATCTATTTACAAGAATGCATGTTAACAATTATTTACATGACAGAATACTTAATTAAACATTTCATTAAACATTTTCCTATGAAACAATGTAATATCATTAGAAAATGCAATGAAATAATGAAATGACCATTAATCACACATATTTTGTGTTTATTGGTATTTTAATCATAAGGAATGTGTTCAACTATATGTTTGTAATAGATTTGATCTGATACTAATATTTATGACAATAATTATAGTATTTTTCCTTTATTAATGATTTTAACAAGATTATATACTGCACTCTGCAAACATCCCACATCAAGCAGAGATTTTAAATTAAATTCTGATTTATAACTATTACATTTATCTTTTAGAATATTTGAAATATTTTCCTTTTTACACTCCAATAGAATATGTTCTATACTTTCCGTAACCTCACATGTATCACATAACCCATTAGGGTGCTTTTTCATTTGAAATAGTTTTTTATTAGTAATGGCAACACCTAGTCTCAATCTACTAATTTGTACTTCTTTATGCCTATATGGATCAGAAAATTTTATATTAGTAGAAACAAGTGGGCATATGGTTTTATAGAAGTTCCCTTGCTTTTCAACGTTATACTCTATTTGCCATTTATTTATTATATAGTCTTTAATAAAAGTATTCATCTCTTGTGATTCTAAGTATTTTGTGGAATTAATATTATCTAAATTGAGTGCTTCCTTTGCTAATTTATCTGCTCTTTCATTACCACTTATGTCTACATGGCTTGGAATCCATGCCATTTTTATTTGATTAGGTTCCAATCTATTCAATTGCATCATCAGTTCGTTAAATAAATTGGGTCGTGAATCAGATTTATTTTTCTTAATAGAAGTAAGTACACTTAGTGAGTCGGATAATATTACATATTGGCAGTTCTTATTATTCTCAGTGTTTAGTATCCATGTTACTGCTTCTTTTATTGCAGTTAACTCTGCTGCATAGATGCTGGATCCATTACATAATCTAAACTTTCTATCTAAATCTATACTTGGAATTGTAAAAGCTGCAGTAACAACTTCGTCTGCCTTTGACCCATCCGTGTAAATAAGTGTTTCTAGTTTATATCCTGATATCATTTGAAGTGCAACTAATTTCAGAAGTTCAGGGTTATCTCTTTTTTTGCTAATCTGCTTTTTGAGACTGATATCTATATCTATTTTGTTATTAGTCCAAGGGGGAATTTGGGGAAAACAGGGTCCAATAAAAGATGTATCAAGAGATGATATGAATTCATTTGTTCTGTAGTGTATAGAATGATTCTTGTTTTGTGGTGTTTTACTGACATCTGTCCAATGTGGTTGGAAATTCATTTGACATGGATGATTCTTATTTCCTAATATTTTAATTCCCATTTTATTGGAATTATACAGTCTTCTCATATGGAGGGGGAATTCCCCACATTCGTTTTGTAGTGTTAAAGCTGCTGTGTTCTTTGGGGCTCCACAACATAATCTTAGGGCTTCAGTTTGAATTGTACATAATTTATTTAACAGCGATTGACTAGCCGAAGAATAGGCCACATCTCCATAATCTAATATTGAACGTATTAATGCTTTATATATTGCTAATAAAGATTTTTTAGAAGCTCCCCAGTAATAACCTGAAACCGCTCTCATGAGATTCAATCTTTTTTTGCATTTTTCTATTATATATTCTATGTGGGGCTTCCAACTTAATTTCTTATCAAAGATCATTCCTAGAAATTTAGCTTTATTTTCCATTTTTATCAATTCTTGATCAATTTTAATGTTTATTATTGGTAATTGATTTTTATTAGTAAATAGAACTCCTACAGTTTTAGCTATTGATATTTTAAACCCATTTTTATTACACCAGTTATTTATTTCATCAATTGATTGTTGGATTTTTTTAATTAAAGTTTTAGTTTTTCTATGTCCTATGTAAACTGCACTATCATCTGCAAAGAGTGACATATTAACACCTTCTGGGCCTGATGGAATATCATTAATCATTATTAGGAACAATAGGGGAGAAATTACTGAACCTTGCGGAGTCCCATTTTGTTGTACTAGTTTATCGGATAATTCAGTTCCAACCTTTACTTGAAATGTTCTGTTAAATAAAAAACTTTTGACCCAATTTGCTACGTTTCCCACTATTCCTAATTTTTTTAGTTTTTGTAAAAGTGTAGGTACATGTAACATGTCATAAGCACGTTCAAAATCAATGAAAACTGCCAACACTTGTTCCTTATTTTTTAGCTTTTTAAGTATTGTATCCTGCAGTTTAAGAATTTGATCGATTGTGCTTTTATACTTACGAAATCCAGATTGATTTTTTGTAAATATAGCATTTTTTTCTAAATACCACTGGAGACGGTTCGCAACCATTTTCTCCATTACTTTGCATAAAGTCGCTGTTAATGAAATTGGTCGATAGGATTCTGGTTTTGTTGCATCCTTATTTGGTTTAAGTAAAGGCAATATAATGGCATGATTCCAATCACTTGGTATATTTCCCTCAATCCATACTTCATTATAAAAATTCAATAGAGTTTTTAGTGCATTTTTATGTAAGTGTTTCAGTAATTCGTATGGTATCCTATCATCCCCCGGTGATTTATTATTTTTTGCCGATTTGATTGCTTGTTTTAGTTCATTCAGATTAAAAATTTTGTTCATTAATTCTACTTCTTCATTACGATTATTTTCATTATTAATATGGCTATTATCTATGTTATTACTTGTAATATAATTTAAGAAGTTTTTATTATAATTTTGAGAGTTACTAGTTTTTTCGTAAGTATGAGCTAGTATATTTGCTTTATCTATGTTTGACTCAGCTAATAATCCATTATCATTAAGAGTAGGAATTGATGCGTAAGCTGCTACTCCATTCATTTTTCTAGCCATGCTCCATACTGATCCTAACTTCGTTTGATTAGTAAGCGTAGAGCAATAATCCTGCCAACTAGATTTTGCTTCTACCTTAAGGGTTCTTCTAACTATAGCTTCTTGCTTTTTGTATTCCATATAATCATTAAGTTCTTTGGTTTTTTTCATTTTGTTTCTACATTGATTTCTTTTATACACAGCTTCATTACATTTATCATTCCAATATGGTAGAGGTTTAAATTTCTTACGCTTTTCATTCTTTCTTAGATTTTGTTTTTTAAGAGGTATTGATTGATTAGCTAAGGTATTTATGCATTCTAATATATCATTATATTTATCATCTATATTTGTTTTCATTAGGACTTCATTAGTTAATGTTAAATTGCTAGAATCTTTATAATTTTTCCAATTAGCTTTATTTAATTTCCATAATTGCATACTTAAGTTATTTTCTATTATGCTTTCCTCGTTAACAAAAGTAATGGATGCAAAATGGTCAGATCCCATATTATACTTAGTAACAGTATGTCTAGTATTTAATGCTACATCTTGTGAGCATATACTTAGATCTATAACTGAGTTATTATTTAGCATGTTAGAAGTAATATAAGTGGCCTGCCCTGTATTAAGGACAACCATATTCTTTTCAACTAATATTTCTTCTAATAATCTTCCTCTTATTTTCGTATATGAGCATCCCCAAAGTTTATTATGCGCATTCAAATCACCTACTATAATTGTTCTTTTATTTATGAAAAGATGTTCAATTTCCTCTTTAACCAATTGATGTGAAGGTGATATATATGTATTAAAAATTTTTAAGTGACCATTACTGGTTTTAATTTCAATTCCTTGAATTTCAATATTCGGATTATCTTCTATATCTAGTAAAGTGAAATTTATTCCTACTTTTATATAAATGACAAGGCCACCCTTTGTATTAGTTGTACAGTCTTTACGGANAGTAGTAAACTAACGGTCGACGTCAACGGCCTTCACTTGCCGTAAGATGTCGTTAAACTCAGGATTCATCCAACCAGTCAAATTATTATAGACATATCTATGCTTAAGTCTTAAATGGGAAGTAAGTGAATTGAAATAAGAATTTCAAAGAGATGTCGACATCTTAGCTACCAGACGGATAATAGAATTTCTTTCGACTTAATTTATCCCCACTAACACCATGAACCCAGAAGCCACGGAAATAAACGCATACAAACCAATGACGACCTGGAGCTAATAATCGGCAGTCAAGAAAATGAACTGATATACAATGTCTTTTATTTGAGCGTCTTGATTACTTAATATCTGTGCTTACATTGGACAAAGGAAAAATCGTATGCAGTTGTAACTGGAGGTGGGTCAGAGTCTGTATAGAAGTTAGCAAAGGTTGTTGCGTAGAGGGTTAACGCGCATCATCCTTGTTACTGAGGCGTCGTGAAAATAAATAAATATAATAACACTCTCGGTATTATACCAAAATAATTTTCCCGACGCCAACAGACTTTATTGACATAAGATGTCGATAAACTCTGGATACATGTATCGCATGTTTAATTCTGCTTCGTGTTTTGAGGTCGACGTCAACAGCTCTATCAGCCAAAAGATGTCAAAGAATGAAAGCTACGATCCTTAGTTAAATGTATATCCAAGGAATAAATGGCAGGAAATGTTTCCTATAATAGGCGTCAACAACATTTCATGTAAAAAGCCGATAAAATTCAAATTATTTTTAGACACCTTTAAAATATTACCCACCAAAGCTATATATAATAATTGTTGCAGAGTTTTATAAGTAGCTTTAGGTCCTTACGTAAGCTGTTGATCCATAAAAACATTTCCTGTCGACGTCGAAGGCTTTTTATACCAAAAGAAGCCGTCAATGAAAACTTATTATAGGCTGTAAGTTGGTGACTGAATTTGGGTGTTAGAAAGCGTTTCAAGGGTGTGTAGAAAGAGGGTCGCAATAAAGACAATAATAATGCTAATGATATTAAAAATAATGCATGGCGTTAGGCCCCGCAAATACTTGCCTGTGCAACCAAGTCTAGATAAAGACTATTTTTAGACGTGTGCACTGATAGCATAAGTAGAACGTTCTTTAAAAGATCGATTACGTATTTTCTGTTTAATCCTAAGCCTGATGGTCTCTTCGATTCCAACGGTGATAATTGTAAAAAAATTCTATCGCCATCAACGACCTCTTATCCCATTAGATGTCGCTAAAATGTTTTAGATCTAATCTAATCTTGCCAGGCGCAACCGTTGTGGCAGTCATGGATTGTCATTATTCAGTACATTATTGCGTATTATTTAGACACCTTTAAATGGCGTCACTTTGTGCTATATAAACTTGAACCGCATGACTTGCGCTATTGTTGTTGTCATTAAACTCTGGATCCATTGTATTGTATTGTATTTGAACACTTGTTTTAGCGCCTCTGCCAGATTTCCCATTCAGAGGCGCTCCCGACTACTGCGCGGACACTGAATCGGAGTTTCACGCCGAAGCGCATGAGCAATTGCGAGTGAAGGACTTGCCCAGGGTCCCTACGTGGCGGATTGAGGTGGATTCGAACCCGCAACCTCCAGCTGCAAGGCACCGAACATATCCCTATACCACCGCGTCCCAGTATATTGTGTTGTGTTGTATTGTGTTGTATTGTACTCCACGTTTATATTGTGTTGTATTGTATTGTATCTAACGATTTATATAGCGCCTCTCTCAGAATAACTATTCAGAAGCGCTCTCAGCACGAAAACCCCTAGGAAAAGAAACGTCTTTTTTTGGTCATGCGAAGGCTAAGCATTGCGATAGTTAAGCTGTCATTGGTTGAACTTACTTCAGACCAAAATAACGCTGTCATGTAGCAAAAGATATTTTAGAACATGCCTAAAAAGTGATTGTATTTGTCACAACCATTTTTAAACATCTTTTGGTTGCCCAAACTGTTGACGTCGACCTCAGAACACGAAGCAGAATTAATAATGCGATGCATGTATCCAGAGTTTATCGACAACTTATGACAATAAAGTCTGCAACAGTTGGCGTCGGGGAAAATTATATTGGTATATTTATACCGAGAGTGTTATTATAATTATTATATGTACACCATCGTCAATAACAGTTACTTTGTCGATTTAAAAGAATGGTCGAAGTGAACGACTTTGTCAATATCATTAGAAGTCAGGAACAAATTATTTTTAATTATTTATTATTAGTACAAGGTTTAACTTCGTCTTTAGACATGAAAGCCCGTTGACGACAATTTAAGGCATATACGGTGCAGTGAAAAAGAATTCTTAGCGTCTGAAGGTCACCATTTGAAGCTGACGAAATGCTGACGTTTTATGATCGTAAACTAAACGAAAAGACGAAGTGACTTCTACATTGTACTTTGTCTGTGTGAATCGTTTTAATGACGTCGTTTAGCTTCGTTGAATTAAACGAATTTTTATTTGATTGTTGCGTTATTTTCTTTCGTGACATTCCTTAAGATAGAGGAATTGGCTGAATTTTATTTATACTCATTGGCAGAAATCTAGCTCCCACGGACACTCTTGATTGGATTTCTGAGCAGATTCTTGGCATTGTTTCAACCAATTCAAAGGTATCTTTAATACAGAGCTTCAAACTATACTTAAACAATCACATTGAGTACACATCGTTGTGCCTAAAAAGGTGTACACTGCACAACTGATCGTCAGGCCTCACTTTCATCCTGTGCAACTTACTTAATCAAAATGAAAGACGAATAAATTCGCATTAGATGCAGATATATTGCCTGTGCAATCAGGCCAAGAACCTAGGCATTCCTTGAACGGTATTTTGAAGAAACTGCACTGACGTCGACCTAACCTGAAGAGATTGATCCTTCTTTATTACAGTTGCTGTTTAAGGCACTGTGTCAACAAAACAATGATTTCCGTAGCCCTCCTCATTTCTCTAATCTAGGGACAGCCACTACCACAATTTACGGTCCGTTGAGTGTTCATTTATCTATTTCTGTACAGATAGAAAGCGTTTAACAGCTGTTTTGATAGAGCACAAATAATTAAAGATGACGAATTTTTCTTAATTCCTCCTTAAGAATTTCAATCGGCGGAAACTGTAGAAAAACGTTAGTATTGAAATCGACAGCCTTTAATGCAATAAAATGTCTTTAGACTGTTTGAGATTCAATTCAAACTCCATTCACAAGTTTCATTTAACTAAATTTGATACAACATTTCTTAGACACCTTTAATAAGGTTCCATTGTAAAATATATATATATATAGTTGAGAGGATTGAAAAATTGTTGCTAAGGCAAATGCGTCGTAATCATAAACTCCGTATTTCAAAAGACAAAATAAATCGCAAGGAATCAGCTTACTCACGAGCGCTGTGTCAAGTCAGAGGGGTCCAGAGAGTCAAAGAGAAGATCCCAGTTATCCTGATGGGGAGACCATGGAGAGGACGCAACCACTCTTCGCATCGTTAACCCAGTTACGGTCAACTGAGTTCGCCAACAGTAGAAAAAGACTAAGAAATAGACGTTTTGCAATAAATACTTCACTGCAACGTAGAGTTGGTACCAGTCCGAAGCCTTGATAATGAGGAGGCCGACGCGAATCTCCTTTGTTATGAAACAGTGTGTGAAATTATTTAGCCCCGCTGTGTTATAACAAAGATGATTAACGCAGCCCTTCTTTTTTTTATCGTATCGTATCGTATCGTATTTAAGCATTTGTAAAGCGCCTATCGTAGGGTGAACCGTTCAGAAACGCTCCCAGTGTGCTAAGCCCCGCGAAAATAAACAGGTTTTGAGAAAAGCGAAGGAAGAAGAGAGAGACTACCAGAGAGAATTTTAGAGCGAACAGAAGGAGAAAGAGCATTCCAAAGAGAGGGACCAATTGAAGCAAAGGAACGAGCCTGAGCCATTGCAGTTCTACTACGGGGAACCAAGAGGTCAAGTCTATTGCAGGAACGAAGTGGACGGTGGGAGGAAGCTGAGTGAGGCCGAAGTAGTACGCCAACCAGATATTGCGGGGCAAGATCCCTCTGAGCCTTGAAGATCAGAGAGGATTTTAAATTGTATGCGAGCATGCAGAGGGAGCCAATGAAGTTCGTCAAACATAAAGGTAGAGATGTGAGAGTACGGGGAAGGCGGGCTATCAGTCTAGCAGCTGTGTTGAGGACCGACTGAAGAGGAGAGAGACGAACCTTAGGAAGACCAACAAGAAGGGAATTGCAGTAGTCAATCCGAGAAAATACAAAAAATCTTTACTCATGCTTTGGACTGGCACTACCAGAGTACAGGCAGTGAAGTATTGCGGAGTTAGTAGAAGTTTCCATTGTTTAAAGACATCTTATGGCTGCCATTGACGTCGACATCACCTTCATTGTGTTAGGTTGGGAGCGCCTCTGATGAATCTGTCAAACGGTGGCGCTATATAAATTTACAATTACCATTACCGTGATCAAAAGAACCAAAGATTGGGCCAATGATAAACTTCAGTCTCACTGTGCATAGTTTACAAACCTATCAAGTTACAACTCTGTGAACTGACCCTCTGTCTCTGTCTCTCTGTCTCTCTTCCTCCCTCCTCCTCTCTCTCTCTCTCTCTCTCTGTCTCTTTGAAGCCCACGCACCGGGTATTATATGCTTAGCATGGGCGTATTTAGGGGTGGTTTTTCGGGTTCAAACCCCCAAAATAAATGCATTAGGGCCTACTGTTATAAAAAACACTAAAAATGTAGAAAAATATGACAATTTCCAATGGAAACCCCCGAAAACTTAAAACCCCTCGGAAAAGTTTTCGAGGCGACGCCCATGATGCATAGGCATGGACCTCTAATCCCTTATAAATAATATTCGAACTCATGAAATATGTTACTGTAGGCATATATCTGTGCTCAGTTCGAAAACCGTTATCTTCTATCTAAAACTGGCCAGTGTCTTCCAGATCTGTAGGCCTAATCGCCCGCTCTAAGAATGAAATATAGCAGCTGTCGCGTCAAATCGTCCTTCCACTTTGGATTAATGAAGAAGAAAACCTATAATTATTTGAACACCCAAATTTACATCTGTTATACTGTTCTCAAGCTGAAAGTGTCAGTCGCCTTGCTAACCTCTCGCTTAAGGTGGGAACATTCTATAGGTACGAGATTCCTTAATTCGTGGCCAGCGATTCTAAATACCAGTCACCATCGGTATTATAAAGAAACACAACATAACAATTAGGCCTACAGTAGATTTTGGCCGAGAAGACAATTTTAAAACAAATTTTTGTCACCTGAGAAAAACTTGCCGACAAACGACAACGTCCACACCAACAGAAGAAACCACCGTCTGCCTGACATCCACCATGGTTCAGGATTGGATAGAACCTCAGGCACTAGCCAATAAGCAAGAACGTTTGGGTCGCAGAAGTCGGTAACGCTGCTCGGGGTAACCTCGGAACAAATTCAAGCATTTGTTGTGGTCCTTTCTAGACTATCGGCCCTAATGATCTGTTGTCGCTTTCCGACTCCTTGGCGCGTCGTCTCTGGAACTGATCCATTGTCGTATGATATTCCGACCTGTTACGAGTTGGACTCCATGTCCCGGTCATCTTTCCAGTCCCGAGCAAAGCATTCACCACCCAGTTCTCCAAAATGCTTAATCTTCTCCTCTACTGCCCACCGTTGTGCACTGCCAATTTTAAAACTCCCCGACTCTTGCCGTCCACCTGCTCATCTCGTCCTTGTCCTGTACGACCTTATTGACCCAAGAGGTCGCCGGGGTTGTGGGAACGGCGAAAAGCGATACCACTCCGCTCAGAGGTGGTGAGGACGGAGGTAGGCCCTACTCCGCTGTCGTGGGGTCGCAGAAGAGGTATATATATATTTTATAATTATATATATATATATATATATATATATATATATATATATATATATATAACTTTAGAACTAATGGCATCTACGTAGACGAGGAATGCAAATTTCAATACTCTCCGAGGGAAGAGTTTGCGGCGATTGGGGCGCCATAATATTTGACACCTTAGAAAAATGACACGGCTTAGACAAATTTGTGGGGAGGGAATTACTTCACGTTCCCTACCCAGGCTTAAAAGTGGGGAGGGAATTCCCTCCCTCCCTCCCCGTGATTTACGGCCCTGGGAGTGCGGCTCTTCTGCAACCGGTTTAATAAAGAATATAATTATTTGATTACTTACTTAATTACCTACTTACTTACTTACTTACTTACTTACTTAATTAATTAATTAATTAATTAATTAATTAATTAATTAAAGGGCAATGCGCCTTTTTGGACACCTTTACAACGTTGTCCACAATCTACATAAGATAAGTTGCCTTAAAAGGTTTGTTTCAACTGTTTCTTTTATAAAATTACCATGTAACATTAAAACCCTGATTTGCATGGGTTGCATGCAAAGTGAAGTCCTTAAGCTGGTAAACCTTATAAGTAGGCCTAAAGGTTTGATTTTGTAAGTAATGTCATGTTTACGACTCTATGTAATGCTCGTAAGTTTTGTAATTTAACGCTTGCATTAATTATCAACTGAGTATATTCTTAAAGTGCAAATGCGTTAGTCATTGCTATCATCGGTCATGTCCAAGTGCCCATACCAAAATGGCCGATCTCTAGTCTAGAGGAGCTCTGACGTCTCAACATAGATTATATATTTCAGTGTGAAGATTCTAACGACTAACTATGCAGAGTCCACAATAATGTACAGTCCATAATTATGTACAGTCCATGACAAGTAAAGTTGTTTATGTTGTTGGTGAGTGGATTTGTCCTTATGTAGACCTTTCGTTGTTCAGTTGTAAATTTGTGCATCAATCGGACAATGACATGTAATCCTACTGCGTACTTGTCAATTTGAATCAATAAAGAAGATTGTTTTTAAAAAGAAAACTTTTATATTACTATTATAATCGCCATTTAGAGTTAGATTTTGTCGAATAAAAATCGATGTCGGTCAACCATCTTTTACCTTGCTAAAGCATTTCTTTTTATTGGACACCTTTTAAAGCTTTGACGTCTGATCTATATATAGTGCAGTTACGCTAGTTGTTTAATTCAAATTTCCACTCCGATAAGGTCTGATGTAAATTAGACAAAAATTGCAGCAATTTTAAGACACAACAAATTCTATTTGTAAGAAGGTGTAAAAAGGCAAATTTGATTGGAAGGCGAATTTATTACCAAGGCTTACACACGGTGGTGTCAATGTTCCTGTTAACCACAAGATGTCGCTAATGTTTGCATTTTTTACACTATGAATGTTTTATAAGCGCATAAAACCAACGAAGAGAGGAAGATAATAATAATATCTTTTCTTTAATCAAGCGCCTGACAAACGCACTGCGCTGTACATTTACATGTTATGCAATTGAAACAATCTTAACTACTAACAGAACAGACAGCCTGCAATACACGGCGCTAATAGCAGCCTACAAAGCATATCCTCCATACGGGACTCGAACTCGGTACCTCTCGCTCTCTACGCCAGAGTGTTATCCAATGCGCTATCGAGCAGAGAGAAGAGGATATAGAGAACACTGTCAGAAAGAGAAGAATAAACTGGATGGGACATGTGGTTAGTATGGAAATGATAGAAGAGCCAAACACGAGAAGAAGAGCTCGAACCCTGGGTAAAAAAGAAATGGTGAATACCATGGAGAACTGGCCTGAGACCATCATAGGTGACTTGAGATGCATGGAGATGTCGTGGGATGAGGCTGAAAGACTGGCGATGGATAAAGACGAATGGAGAAGATGCGTTGCACGATGTAAAGACCTGCATGGGAAGGAACAAGAAAGTAAATTAGTTTTGAAAGTTCTCTTGGTCATTGATTGACGCTCTGTGTTCAACACATCTGCGCTTTAGATAAAGTAGATTTGAAATCTAAATCTAAATAATTTGAAATCTAAATCTAAATAATTATGTGATACAAAATAGCGATGATATCATATTATTATCATATTATTAAACTTATTATTTTTATTAAGACGAACTAAATTATGTTTTAATGTTGTTTTAGAGTTGATGTGATCCAGTAATGGTTATTGCGATAGTGTAAAGATTGTTTTTCAATCGAATAAAGTGATCGAAAAATTAGCCTAATTGAGAAATCAACAATTTGGCCTTGACTAATTAAGCAAGCATGGCACGACTCCAGAAAAATTAAAATCGCTTAAGCTTATAAAATATTATAATTATCTCAGGTAAATACTGTAATAGCGCTATGGTTATTGGTAATGTACGATGATATACCGTTTAAAGTTTGAGTCTCTCCTGCTCAGTGGCGGATTTTGGTACAAACATGGCTATGACCTATTATAGGAATGTCATGTTCCAAGGGCAGCAAAACTTAAATATTAAACAATTAAAACTGGAGCATTAAATTCATTTTAAAACAAATGTTAATAATATTTACACCCCCCTTTTAATGTTGTTATTTGCCCTATAAATTGAACCAGACGCGTGGTATTCTATTAATGTTACTCAAGTACATGTTAGGCACAACAAGTTAGGCACAAAAAACCTGATGACAAAAAGTTTAAAGACAAATGAATTGAGATTATATCAAAGACTTTAGGGACGTCAACGGTCTTTATTGCTGGAATAATTTTGTCGTTAAGCATTGGAATACATACATACGCCTCTATCCTCTTTCAAACCTTTTCGGTCCTGTCCACAGCTTTATAATAGCAACCAGCAAGAAAATATGATACACGCGATAAAGTATCTCCAACAGTAATCCATATTTCTGAAGTCCCAAATAATAGTCTTATTATAATTACCATTAACTGTACGACACCGTTTGCACTAGGGCATGGAAATCCGATACCTTTTTAGAAACCCGGAATTCCGGTGTTGGCGGCAGTAAAACCTCGGGTAATCAGGTTTTGACGGGTTTGCAAACTATGCATAAGCATAGTGCACTATGATAAGTATTACTGTAGCATGTCTTGCTAAAAGAACATCGTCGTCGTATGCAGCTACAAAGTCCAAAGTTCTCTAGCAGTGAAGAATTTAAACAGAAAACTAACTTTATTAAAATCGTGATAAACGTTGTTTCAAATAAACAGAATTGTCAAATATCACTATAAATGGTTTACATCGCAGCTTTAGACCCTGCAAGTGCCAACCCTGGGCCTACATTCTGGTAAAATGTGCGCATCAAACACATTGTCTTATCTCACAACCGGGAACGGATCTTCGTACACAGAAAACGCGCGCTGGGTGTATGTAGAGTAAGTAATGGCAGTATTTGAGGGATCCAGAGATTTACGCCGACATAAATTATTTTGAAGTGTTCTCACCGTTCGTGTGGCTTAACAAGAAAAGTTGTATTTTAAATTTAGTAGTGTATCCGTGTATCTTATGATTAACCACGGCCATTGACGTCGACCTTATAATTATAGAGCTCGCTTCAAACAAGGGATGAACTGAACAAAAAGACAAAATGAGGCTTATATAGCACATGTTTAAACCATTTAAAAGGTGTTTAAGAAGAGCTGTTGTTTTCACTTTGGTGTAGGCCTACCTGTGTATATTATGGCAGCCACGGCCATTGACGTCAGCGTTAGTAATTCATTCGTTCATTCTGAGAATTTATATAGCGCCTCTTCAGGATATCTACTCAGAGGCGCTCTCTCCGCTAGCCTATTATGATGACAAAAGTCATTAAGAACGAGAATATTACATCAGTTAGCCAAACACTGCACAGTTAGCTGAAAGAGTTACCTCTGGCGAGCAAACGCAGATACGTGGAACCAAACAACGGATTCCCATCGACAGCTGAAGATGGCATGGATGTTCAGAGTCCACAGACTAGAGCGGCCACATGCAAGTGACATCGTTCGCAAACACGGTGACGCTGCCGACGAGCAGACCCTCACTGGTAGAAGGTGACGCACGTCCGGCTTTTCGTCGAGGCAAAAGGATCACGCAGAAGAAGGCATTCGTCGTGTGTCGGTCGGTAGATTGAACCGCGTCCAGTGACTGAAGGTCGAGGTCACTCCAATGACCCGCATCGGTCGTCCTCCACCGAGACAAAAACTCTCGGCTACAGGCGGAGTACACGGTTCGTATGGCTGACGGTCGACCGTATACGTCAGAAGGATGGGCCTGATGCAGTTACATAGCGACAAGGCGACTTGCGAAACAAAATACCCTCAAACGCACAAAATCCTTGGTAAAACCGACGAATTTCTCCGGCACGAAAACCTAGCACGAGAAGATTTCCAACATATCCGAAGTTACTGAGAAAATTCTGCGTTTAGATAATTGCAATCCTTCGAAATGACGGAGAAGTCGATCAGCGACCGATATGTTCAGTTTATCTGTGTATCTTATGACTACTTCGACTGAATTATTATTACCAGACTTGAAAGTCCTATCGTATAAAGTGAATGAAATGAAGTTTATATGGCATCTGCGTAAAGCGTTTTAAAGGTGTGGATGACGTCGTTTGGCTTCGATGGCAGAACTTAGTAAATTTTTATTTATAATATTCAATGGAACAAAATTTAGCACTCATAGGATCTACTGAATATGGCAAGTCAGAGGGTTTGTCCAGAGATTCCAAATGACGATCCGAGTATTGTTGCAAGAGAGACCACAGAGAGAAGGCAGCTTCGCATTGCATTGTTGACCCGGTTAAGGTCAACTGAGTTCGTCACCAGAAGAAAAAGACTAAGAAACAGACGCTGTGCCAAAACTACTTCACTGCCATGTAGAGATGGTGCCAGTCCGAAGCCTTGATAATGGGGAGGGCGACGCTAACCATATTCCTTATGTCTCAGTGCGTGAAGAGATTATGTTTAACGAAGCTGTGTTATAACAAAGATTATTAGCGTCTCCCTAACCTAACCTCCTTAACCCATGCTTTGGACTAGTACTACCAGAGCAGATGCAGTGGCGTCTGTCGGAGTTAGTATTGACGTCCATCTTACTTTACCTTTGGATATTAACCTTACACCTAATAATATTAGTATAATATAATTGTCAACAGCAGTGACGCTTAGGTCTATATTGGTTTCTGTTTAAAGACGTCGTGCTAAAACAAAGGCGATTAGCGTTGCCCTCCTCCTTTACCAATGCCCTGGACTGGCGATACCAGAGTGCAGACGAGTGTGTATGGCGGAGTTTGTAGTAGTTTCCTGTGTTTAAAAAATGGCTGAAGTTGACCTCATCTTGAAAACTTGGATGTGCGTCATTAGCCTACACGGCTTCTGTTAAATATAGTCTGATTTGGCGATGTAATAAAATGTACGGTATGATTTCCTGTACATTGCACATGTCACATGACTAAATTGTATGTATTTCAAGATTGTACAAGCTATTGCTCACTATTTAACAGGGTCCAATTTAAATCTGGTTTACGGAACTCTTTGCGAGTCATAATTAATTAATTTACTTATTATCGGTGCTTACAGAGGACAGAACAGTCAAGAGGGAAACTATTCGAGGTTAAGCCCATAGATTTATTTTATTTATATAGAGAATGATCATTCCTAAAAGAGGTGTCTAAATAGTACTAACTCTGACGAGAACTCTATTTTCTTTATTTTCGGGTTCATCCATCAGATTTTGCGTGAATGCAAGAAACATATTACATTTTGAGAATTTACTGCATTTACATTTATCTACAATTGACAATTACAATTACGATTGTCTCTCCTTCAGCTCACACTGGCGACACTTATTGCATATTTTATCTCGCTTTAGAAAACATTGAAACATTTATAAAGCGCCTCTGTAGGGTGAAGAGATTTACCTTTTCTCAAAGAGTACTCTATGAAATTGACTTGAATACACCCTAGGCATTGAAACACGGTCACAGCCTTATTCTCGGGTAGCGCCAGACCCAAGACAGAGAAAGGAAGGGACCACGATTATCATCTTATCAAACAGCGTCGTTAAACATACACCGTCCACATGAATGCACTAAACAGTGCGTTTTATTCGTCGTCGTCATCATCATCATCATCATCATCATCATCATTATCATCATCATCATTATCATCATCATCATCATCATCATCATCATCATCATCATCATCATCATCATCATCATCATCATCATCATCATCATTTCCTGACGCCAGCCATTTGGCGGCAAGGGGTACGAGTAAAAGATCTCTATTGTCCACGACCATTTGTCAAGTCCATTGCTAGTGTTAGTGCTTTGTCCTCGTTTCTTTTATTTATTCAGCGTACTCTTGTCATACCTTTGTTTCTTTTTCCTTCGAATCGTGTGTTGCATTCTGTCAAACGGCATTCTTTCTGCATTTCCAAACCATCGGAGTCTTTGTATAGCACAGTTGATTGAAAACCTAATGATTGCTCAAAGCCATATAAATACTAATGGACGAAGTGCGGTCTCAAAGCTGAGAACATGAGCTTTATTATGCCATACTAACGGTAAGAACTATTTACACTAATTTATGTCGACGTCAAAGACCTATGCTGCCGTAAGATATCCCTAAACACCCAAATTCATCATTTCAATCGCTAGGTCACCTCCTAGTCATGGCATTAATCCATGATTCGGTGAAAATTGTGAAACTCTACAGAATGATGTCAACAGCATTGAAGTCATAAGACGTCGTGAACTGTTGAAAATTGAATCTGATGTGTCGTTCCCTTCGTAGCGCTGGATGAATGGTTACTCGCTTCGGAAAAGTTCGATGGTTTGTCCGTATCGTGGCGATGGTGCCCTGTTGGTTCCGTCTTTGGAGGCGCTGTGTGAGTCTGTATAACGGGGCACGCAAAGGTGACAATGTGGAATGATGACCTCTTTCAGAATCGTTTGAATCGTAATCGTAAACTAAATATTTCAAAAGCGCTACTATAAACTAAGCGAGGAGCCCAGCTTATTCACGAGCGCTGTGTCAAGTAAGAGGGGTTGTAGAAAATCCAAGTCAGGATCCTAGTCAGCTTCACAGAGAGACCAGAGAGAGAGAGAGCGCAGGCTGCTTCGCTTTTCTCGTCGTTGATACGGTCACCTGAGTTCGCAACCAGCAGAAACAGACGCTGTGCCATAACTACTTCACTAGCGCGTAGAGGTGGTGCCAGTCCGAAGTCATGATAATGAGTAGGGTGACGCTAGTCATCTTGCTTGTGACACAGCGTGCGTATAGTTTCTGTTTAACGACGCTGTGCTATAACAAAGATTAACAGTGTCGTCCTCCTGCTTTTGCCCATGCTTTGGACTGGCACGCACGGCCAGTGTTAGGCAGTAGATCATTGCTGAGTTAGTAGTGGCTTCCATTGTTAAAGAACATCTAATGTCTTCACATCTTCACATTTTCAAAACGCCATGACCAAAATGTGTCTCCCTACGGCTGACGACTTATATAGCTGCGTTTGAAAACGTTTTAAAGGTGTGTAATAAGATGGTAGCATCAGCAGTGTTTAACGACATCTTATGACTTTTAACGTCGACCTTAAAGACAATATAATATGACGAGACTGTGTGATAACATCGTCTACAGTATTTTTAAATTAAATTTTTTCGTGCATTTTAACAATGCACTACAATATATTTCAAACTATCTGACGGAATCACACGAGGAGTTGTAGTATATTATTTTTTGAAAAGGTGTGGAATGGTTTTCCGAGCAGTTCACATGTCACATAGTCCATATGGAGGCATTTAAGGAATGTGAAATCTGCTGCACCACACGACCCAATCTTTATCCGGTTAATTGAACTTGTTTGGACGTCTCAACAGTTTAATAACCGTTCTTATCAACAGGTAAGCACAGTCAAACATACATGTATGTAACCTTACAATGTCATTAGTGTTCATTGTTTAAAAAAAATAATACAGTAAATTACGTCTATTACACATGTTAAGTGATATCTGATGTGGCGCCAGTTCGAGGCCTGGATAATTGAGGAGGGCGACGCTTATCATCTTTGAAATGAAAGCTCTGTTCAACAGAAACTATCTACGTAATCGCCACTCACAGATAGATATCATCATCATCGTCATCGTCATCGTCATCGTCATCGTCATCATCATCATCATCATTTATCATTAGATATTTTATTAAAAGGTAAGGTCGAAGACTCGAAGTCAACTGCCTTGACTGACATAAGATGCCGTTATATGGTTTAAATCGTTTATTGGACACCTTTAAAACTGTGTTCTCCAATCTATACATACAGTAGCTGCGTGACGATGTTTAATTGTTCTTAACTACAATTGTAATTGTTCTTAACTACAAAAGTTACGGATTTTATGGACTTATCGCTCGAATTCTCCGTGGAAATAAAACGGTTCGAAATGCGAAAGCATATTCAATAATTTTGGTTTTGATTTCACTGTGATCGGAATATCGTTTCGACGTTTTCGCGCGTCAAGGCGGGAAACTTAATTTCTTACGAAAATAAAGGAAATAAAATAGAAATGGGGAAAAACAAACTAAAACGTCGTCTAGACACTTCATCAAGTTCGTCGAACTCTGGAGATACTTCATTGAACATTCCTGAAGAACAGAAAATAGACGCGCAAAAGAAGGCGTACGCACAACAGGAGGTCCAAAAGGTCTTGCCGGCAGCCCGTGAACCTACTTCTGGCTTGACTGAGGATATCGAAAATATAAAAGAAATCGAACGAACCAATACAGAAGGTAAACAAATATCTGAATGTGTTGAGGATTTACGAAATTTCATTTATAAATCTTCTGACAACCTTCGAAATGAAAATTTGTCACAGAACAATAGTGATTACTTTGAGTCGTACTATGAATCAATGGCCAGAAGGAGGTCTCGTTCACTGGATAACTGGCGGGATCAAGGTACATGGAATGAAACTAAATTGAAAAGGGAACATTTTTTGAAGATGGTCCCTCCTAGAAAGGCCTTATATGCAGGTCTTCCCAAAGTTCGTCTGTCAACCCTCCAATCAGTCCTAAACTCTGCTGCCAGACTGATTGCACGCCTTTCCCGTTTCTCTCATATCTCGACTTTCATGACTAATAAACTGCATTGGCCCCCTATTGAGGCTCGTATCCAATATAAGATACTCCATTTGGTCTCTAGAGCTTATCATCATGGCCAGGCTCCAAAGTACCTGTGTGATCTCCTCCGTAAACCGGTTTCTGCTCTCTCTCAGGTCCCTTCGCTCTAGTGATAGAGCTGACCTCTTTGTCCCCCGGACCAGGACAGCCATTGCTCAACGCCGCGCCTTTGCAACTGTGGGTCCTTATTTGTGGAACAACCTTCCCCCCACAAATTAGGGCTGAGATTTTTGGCAGGTGGTTTTCCACCACCTCTGTCCGTTGCTTGAAGAAACCTTTCTGTTTCCTCGGAGTGCTCACGCTGGAAGCGCCTCTGAATAGTTATTACTGCTAGAGGCGCTATATAAATGTCCAGATACAATACAATACAATACAATACAATAATCAATATCCGTGCTTACAAAAAGGAATTATAATTTCAATAATATTAAATATCAAAGAGTAGTAGTAGTTTCAGTTTAACGACACTTTGGGAGAGCAAAGATCATTAGCGTCGTCCTCAGTAGGCCCTAGTTATATCGATGACGTACTTCTGCTTAGTCCTAAGTCTGATTGTCTCCTCAAATAATTCCATCGGTGATTATTAGTGATCCAATTAGACGTTGCTAAACTGCTCGACATTTAATAATGATTTCGCCGCCCGTTTGAAGAATGGTTCTGACAATCAGAGGCAGTCATTATACACTACACGATGCCATGTTCCTTAGACAAAATTGAATAGCCAATATTTTTTGGCTACGAATACACGACCCCCTAGTTTAATCCATGGAAACAGTAAACGACCACACGAAGTGACGATTAGGGTCTATATAGCATCTGTATAAATTGTTTTAAAGGTGTTTAAGAAGAGCGATTGTTTCTCACTTCATTGTATCTGTGTATCCTATGTCAACCGTCTATCTTATATTCCTAGATGTTTCCCCATTCTAAGGTGGTTGAAAATAATTTCAAAATGTGTTTTGCAATGTGCGTGAAATCCATGGACGGCCGTGTTCTTAGAGCTTAATGCGATAGCAGCGCCACCTACTGCCTTTCGTGACTTTTCTTTAGATGGTTCTAGTTTGCTATGACCTACATAACGTACAGAATAGCAGCAACGCCTACCGAAGCGTAATGAGTGTAGAGCGTGACAAGTTCGCATCATGACTTCGTTGCTTGTTTGTTTAACTGTTTAACGACCACTTTGTGTGCAACAAAGACCAGTGGCGTCGCCCTCCTCCTTTATCCAGGTTTGGGACTGGCACTGTCAGAAAGCGAACAGTGGCGGAGTAATGACTTCGTAATTTTTATGATAAATAAGTCATAAATCATGACTTCGTGATTTTCTGTTCATTTATATTATTAACTAGAGTATGAGCAATGACCGGACTAAACTATGCGATTAGTTGAAGTGTCGATTATATAGCATATGTGTAAACTGTTTAAAAGGTGTGTTTTACGTCGCTTAACAACGTGGATATCTGTAGCATTTTCTTTCGACCCAGACCTTTCGTGACTTTTCTTTAGATGGCTTAACTTAGTAAGTTTTGTTATTTTTATTCAGTGACAGATAATCTAGCACTCAGAAACTCTGCTGATTGGATTTTCTTAGCCAATTCCTTGAATTCATAAATCAACTAAAAGACATCTTCATTGTACAGCTTCAAACAGCACTTAAACAATCACATTGATTTTACCTGGCTGGGTCTATAAAATGTATACCAATGAGTGGATGATTACAAGTTATTGTAGGAGTGAAATTTAACTGCATGGCAGCCATGTAAGGTGCCCATCCCGTCCCACTGTTCATTTTACCAACGGCACCAAGCAAATTAAAGGATGAGTCGACGGTTTGGGAGGGTAGAGGGATTCGATTCCGCGCCCTTCTGATCTTCTGCTCGTCGTGCTGAGTGTTATCATTCACTTGAACCCCGCCCCATAGTGGAAATATATTTAAATATAGTATGTTTAAACTTGTACATAATATAAATTTATATATAAATTCCCCGTAGTGGAAATAAATGTATTCACTATATTACCTAATCATCTGTTTATTAAGTCATTAATTCGTTTATTGAGTCATTCAATCCTCTATTAGTTCATTTATTTATTTATTCATTCAAAATAACAGTGGTTAAGCCTGTTTTGCGAAACCCGCATAACGAATCTGGGTGGATTATTAGCCGCTGTTTCTGAAGTCAAGCAGTTCTTAGTAGGGATGAGCCGATTGGCATTTTTATCGATTTCCGATTCCGGATAGTTGGCCTGCCTGCTATTTTCGCCGATTCCGATCCGAATAGTTAATAAAACAGAAATGAAAACAAAATCTTGTATATTATCGCGAGACTTTTGGCAATAGGCTAAAGCTCGTTGACGTCGGCAGAAATTAATTTGAACAGTTCTCACCGTTCTGCTGGCATTTCACCATAGTTGGACTATGTAAGATATAAACACTATTATTATTAATCAATATTTAACGACATCCTATAGCTACAAAGGCTGTTGACGTCTTTAAAGTGTTTTATGTATTTCAGTTCAATTTCTTGTAATGTTCTCATAAGTTTTCTTTCTCTTTTCTCGTCTTTGATTCCGTTTCTGATAGTATGTTGACGTATTTAAAGTTTCTGACGGTTTAAGTTCATTTTCGTATAATGTCTATCATCAGTTTTCTTTCTTTCTTTTCTTGGCTTGGATTCCGTTTCTGGCAGGCTTTCCACTCACTTTTTTGTGGCTCTTTTAATGACTGGATCCAAACACCTTATTTATTTGACTTATTATAAGAAATTTTCATACTTAAAAGAGGTGTCTAAATATTATCAAGTCTAAATATTATCAAGTCTGCCGACTGCTGTTGCAAGTTTAGTCTCGGTAGTAGTAGATTCAGTTTAACGACACTGTGTGATAACAGATCATTAGCGTCGCCCTCCTCCTTTATTCAGGCTTGGCACTGGCACTGCCAGAGTTCGTTCAGTGGCGGATTGGATTGGATCCTCAGTTTAACTAAACGTTGACTGAAATGTTAACCAGGTACTAGGGGCCAGGGTGCTATAAGCTTTTAGCTTTTTCCTGGCTTCCTGTTGCGCAGTGACTGATCTGTTTTTGTCATGATGTGTACTGTTATTTGTTCTGTTTCTGACGCAATAAATAATAAATATAGTAAATATAGTAACGGCAGCTTATGACAACATAGGCCGATGCTGCCGACAAAGATTAGTTTTGGCATATTACAGCGAGTTTATCCATTCGCAAAGACATTGAAAAAGATATCATGTCAGATAAATATGTTTAAAAGGTGTTTTGGATCTACCGTTACTCACGGCTTCGTTTGCTCATAATGATAACTCAAAGCTTTCCCGCGTGAATTGTTTTTTTCGGAAAAGTAGGAAATTGATGGTACCTATGTTAAAATAACAACACTGCAACAAGGGTTACACTTAAGCATAATAAAGCATATATTTTCTGAATCAGCAGACTTCTAGTTATGAAATCCATATTTCCTCATGAACCAAAGTCAATTTATATAGCGGCCTTAAAATGCCAAATGGCAAAACAGTCACCAATAACAGATCAACCCTGCATTTGAAGCACAACAGTCCAACAATAGCCCAAAGTAAGCATAATGAGGCATAGGCCTACATTTTCTGAATCAGCATTCTTTAGGCTAAGACATACATATTTAATTGTGAACAAAAGTAATTTATATATTAGTCCTAGAATGCCAAAACAGTCGCCAATGCACAGGTGGACACTGCATTTTTCGCAATACGGTACATAAATGTCTTTGTGACCCTGATTTTCCCAGTTTCTGGATTTTTCTGCTTGGCACACACTTTACACCTTTGTCTCACATCTGACTTAGATGGAAAGTTTTTGCCAAGTAGCCGTTGTATGGAAGGAATGCGTCTACCGGGACCTTGAACTAGTGCATCATCTGGTGGATTTGCACGCAGTGCAATCAGGTCTGTTGTAAAACTGTAGGCAAGTTGCAGCCTGAACATCTTCTCTGACATCTTGCGGCTTTTGCCATGAACAAGATTGTGAAAAACACAGCTGTTCAGCACTCATAAGGACCTGGCATCCCAGTAAAGGGAATGTCCTTTCGACTGAATTCCCTCTGCCAGTTCCATTTGTCGTCAGAAGCAGCTGTTGGCTGGGTCACCACTGCAGTCTGAACCGCTGGAAGTGGACGTCCTCGACTCCGACCCCAACTCCAACTGCCTCCTCTTCCTCCTCCATTGTCATCTGCACTGTTGCCAGCAACAGGGACAGCCTAGAAATGGAAAAAAATATATTCTGAATTAGATAGGATGATTTGTAAAAAGAATCGTTTTTCGTCAATTAGCTGATCAATGGACTCACACACTTTTTCATCGCATAATTTTCATTCTGTAATTTTGTTTGAATGGAATATCAGTAACGATCACTATGTTTTCAATCAACAAAATCACAATAGGCTACTATACAACATAATCTGACACAACACTTTACATCACAACTGTCAAGAACTTTACACAAGAGAAAATCAGAAAAAAACGAAATAAGAAATATAGCATCGCTTACCTCTCCCACTTCAGCATCATTCAGCAAAGTCTGAATCCAAAAGTCAAGACTCGACTTTCGCTTTCGGACCACATCGTAAACCAGACCGATTTCACGCATGCGGCTGACCATAATTTGTCTTTACATCGCCGATAACTTCTTAATCTGAAGTCGAAAACGCGTCTTCGCTCTCATCCAAGACACGTCTCAAAACCTCGCAAACGGGACACTTTTACTAATTTTCTATACTGTCATAACTCGGAAAATATTCACATTTTGTCAAGAATCTCGGTATCAAAATGCCGGGAAATTATCCGTAAACAACACTGATACTATTTTTAGGCATGACATAATGAAGCTATATTTAAATTCTAGTCGGTTTCAATGCCTCCCATTTGGGGTCATCCGTGACCCTATCCGTGCTAAAGGCAAGTAGCTATATCAACATGAAACAAGACTGCGTTATTTTTCACGGCAGTCAAATATGTCAGTGGTCCTTGCAGTTATTGCAAGTTACACCCGTTGTTTTGTGCGAATGCTTCCTGCAAACAGGCTTCTCACTTCATCTTCAGTATCTGTTTCAGCTAATATAAGTTCTAAATCTGTAGCTGTTGACAAACGTTTATGTAGAAATATCGTTTACGTTGTGATGTTGCATCTGCCATTTTCACCCAGATGTTGGGTATTATTATTTATTATAATCACTTCCCGTTTCCAAAAAACAAAAAAGTAAGCAAGCAAATGTAGCCCTGCATTCCCTCTACAGAATGGTATTTTGTTTCTCTTCTGGGAAGAAACCTGAATACGCTATGGTCGAAAAACTAAGAGGGTGGTATCCACCCCTCTCCATGGTTCCTCGGCTATAACGAGTATAACTCTTGAATGCCGTGGGATACTACCATGATGTTTACCTCAAAATGTGCCCAAATGAATCTGATCCAGCTACCTAAAATGTAAAAATTATATTCCATATGAAAAAAACGTTATCAATAAAAACGTAGGGGTTGGGGTGGTAACCACCCCCGCCCCCTGTTGGTAGTCCGAGGGTTAATCTAGTAAACTGCAATTAGTTGCGAGTCTTAATTACCTAAGTCTGTTCTTACAATATAGAATATTGTAAATGGTCTATCATCAGATCAACGGGTTAATTGAACTTATTTGCGAGTCTTAATTTCTTAACATCAGATCTGTGCTTACTGTAGGCTACATCAGAAGAACACAACAGGACAAATTTAAACCCAAAGATTTATTGTACTTATATAAGGAACATGCATCTGTAAAAGAGGTGTCTAAATATTACCAGCTCTGCTGACTGGTCTTGTTTATTTACTTTCGGTTTCATACATCACTCTTTACTTGAAGTCAAGCGTTTACATTTTTTGGATTTTACAGCACTTACACTAATGCAACATTTAATATTACACTTACACTTCAATCTCGATCAGAACTGACGGGAGAACATCAGAGTTGACTTAATATGTTTGGAGATGTTGTTGGACGAGGCTGAATGGTCCATTCTAAACGAGGCCGCCCGCCTCATAGGGGACATTGCAAAGTTTGACCATTATCTCCTATTTTATCCGTGACTCCCTTCACTGGCTCCCCATCCGCCAGCGCATCCAATTCAAGATCTGTTCCCTCATGCGAAGCTGTCTTGCTGGGTCTGCTCCTCACTATCTTAGGGCCTTTTGTACCCCAGTATCTTCTCTGCACAGTCGTTCCTCCCTTCGGTCCTCGGCCCTTGGTTACTTGGTTGTCCCGCGGGTGCGTACTTCTACGGCCCAGTCTAGGAGTTTCGCTATTGTTGGTCCCAATAGCTGGAACCGGTTTATACTGTTTCTCAGGTCTGACCTTTTCTCTATTTCTTTTAACCAGTTCCGCCAGCGCCTGAAAACCTCTCTCTTTACCAGTGAAGAGACTTGGCTCGGGTCGGGAGCGCCTCTGTTTTGAGTGGCGCTATATAAATGCTTGATTACGATTACGATTACGATTACGATGAACAGAGACGAATGGACAAGATGCGTTGCTGCTATTCTGTACGTTATGTAGGTCATAACAAACTAGAACCATCTAAAGAAAAGTCACGAAAGGCAGTAGGTGGCGCTGCTATCGCATTAAGCTCTAAGAACACGGCCGTCCATGGATTTCACGCACATTGCAAAACACATTTTGAAATTATTTTCAACCACCTTAGAATGGGGAAACATCTAGGAATATAAGATATATAGGCCCTAATATAATTTTGCGATAATATCATATCATAGTTTAATACAGTATATATACTTCATAAAAATAAACCATATTATGGCTCTGATGTTATATTAATGTTGATGTAATTCAATTATGTTTATTGCGTTAGTGGTTGAGATTGTTTCTCAGTCGAATAAGGATGATTGAAAACCTTCAGGATCACTGAGAAATCAACAACTGGGATTTGACTTATTAATCAACCTAACACGATTCCAGAAAATTAATATAGCTAAGGCTTGTATAATTACCTAAGGTAAATACTTTAATAGCGCTATTGTTATTTGCAATATGCGACATGCCGTTCGAAGTGTGTGACTCTCGGACTCAGTGGCGAATTTACTATAGGTAGAAACGAGGTCAAACTTAAATACGAAAGAATTATAAATGGAGCATTAAATTCAAATGAAGACAAGCGTTACGAGGAAAATATATGTAACTAGCAAATAATAAAGTTGACATCTTGTAACATAGATATCAGAGGCGGTAATAGCTGGACCTGAGGCGGCTTTTTGGTAAATACGTTCCTGGTCGGGCGTTCTTGGAGGATAGTTTTTCATACAAAGAAATTATGTCATTACGTCACTCGGTGGTCCACTACGTCACTCAGTCGTCCACTACGTCACTCAGTCGTTCATTACGTCACTCATTCGTTCATTACGTCATTCATTCGTTCATTACGTCATTCATATATGTATCCAGGCAAATTACAGTTCTTAAGCCTGTTACAAACCTAGTGAGCTTATTCGTGTCTATTTCTGTCCGCAAGCAGTAGAAGGAAACGATATAGGATGTTCTGCAATTCTCAGCGCAAGCTAGAAGTAAGCGTGTTTATAAGTCTCCTAAAAGACGCTAATAACGTTCAGAGGCAATGATTAACAAAGATTAGTTGTATCCGCTGTCTAACTGCATGCCTTCAATGTTGACCCTGCATTGTGAAACGAGTTCCCTCAGTTATGATTCTATTATTATTGCTGTTGACGTTTATATAGCAACGTTTGAAAGCGTTTTAAGGGTGTTTAACTAAGAGGGTCGCATTAAAACAAAAAAATAATTATAATTATTATTTCCAAACTTTAACGTCGTCATATGGCTTCAGAGGGCGTTGACTACAATTTAAACTTCTAAGTATAGTATTTTGTTCATAGTATTTTACATTTTTTTCTTGGTATTTGGCAACTTCCTAATCAACATAAGTGGTTTATTAGTTGCTGTTTAACGACACTGTGTCATGCAAAATACGATTACCGTCGCCCTCCTTCTGTTTCCAGGCTTTGGACTGGAACTGCCAGAGTACGAGTAGTGGCAGAGTTTTTATAATGATGCAAATAATCTAACGAATATATGGCAAAGGTTGTTTATAATGTGAATAAATTTCAGAAGATTCGTTGATCTTCGCTTTCTAACATTATATTAAAGTGAAAAACAACAGCTCTCCTTAAACACCTTCGAAACGACTTACATAGGTGATATATAAGTCTAACATCGTCTATTCATGTTGAGCTGTAATATGACCAAAATAATCTTTGTCGGCGGAAACGGCCTATGTTGTCATAAGCTGTCGTTAAACTGTGGATCCAATTCGTTTAACATGTGCTTTATCCAATACTAATGTTATTATTAGGTCGACGTCAATGACAGCCGTTGTTCATACTATGGCAGCCATAAGATAGATTTTACAATAAAGTGATGATGATGATTCCATTTGTTTAACGACATCCTTTGGCTACTATGGCCTTCGACGTCTTTGTGTTTCTATTGTATCTCCGTTCTGTTTGGCCCATTGGCTCTTTTTAGTGTAATTCTCCTTTTTTCTTCTTTTTTTAACATCTCTTTTCCTTTTCCCCCCTTTTACAATAAAGTGATAAGAGCAGCTCTTCATAAACATAATTAAAATGATTTACACAGGTGTTATGCAATAGGCCTAGTCACATCGTCATCATTTAGTTCAGTTACGCTCTGGAGTACTTTTTAGTATTGCATTGTACTGTAATTGACTATTTGTATAGCGCCCTTTTAGATATCTACTCAGAGGCGCTTTCTGCGATAGCCTAAGTGATGCTAAGTGTAATTACGAACGAAAATTACGACCAATTAGCAAGACATTTCATATTATGCTGGAAGAGTCACCAGTGGCGGATCCACGCACACACTTAGAACCAACCGTCGGATCCATGTCGACAGCTGAAAGATAGCAAGGATTTTCAGACTCTTGTAAATTACGAAGTTAATGACATTGTCACTGCTTGCGCCAGCATGAGACACTGAATCAAGGTAGATGTACCGTATTGATTCTATTTATGTAAAGAAATCTTCTTTCTTAAAAGAGGTGTCTAAATATCACCAAATAAGCGACTGTTCTTGTTTATTTACATTCGGTTTTTACAAATCAGGTTTTACCTGAAGGCAAACTACATGTACATTATTACATCTTATCGCTTGGATTTTACTGCACTTACATAACATACAACTTACATTTCTTACTTGATCAGTTTACATTGGCGACTCTTCAGTGTATTTATTACTTGGACTTAATCCTCTTCTTTCAAGAAGTTATCTTTTTCAGCCAGTTTACTGTACAAATCCGAAGGAATCGACTTAAATAGAGGATACACCTTGAAACTCCACCACCGCTTCATATTTGGGTAGTGCCAGTCCAAGTCTGGATAAATGAGGAGGGTAACTATAATTATCTTTGCTATGACAGCCTTAAACCGGTTCCCAGCAGTCGGCATATTGAGCAGATGGGCTAAGTGGTTTAAGTATTTGTGTTATTCGCGGAGTAGTTCAATTGAACTCTGCCATTTCTTGAACTGTAGCGCAGGACTAAACGGCGTGGTACGGAAAGGGTTAACGACCTGCCAAATGCTTCCTCACTCTTGCACTTTTTGATCTTTGCAGATGATACAAATGTTTTTGCCTCACACAAATTGTTCCAACTAATGAAGCAAGAACTTGAAAAAAGTAAACGACTGGTCTAGAATAAATAAATTATCTCTTAATATAAAAACAACTATATTCTATTCTATTCAACTATATTCTATATTTTTGGGCGCGGTGGTGTAGGGGTATGTTCGGTGCCTTGCAGGCGGAGGGTTGCGGGTTCGAATCCACCTCAAGCCGCCGCGTAGGGACCCTGGGCAAGTCCTTCACTCGCAATTGCTCATGCGCTTCGGCGTGAAACTCCGATTAAGTGTCCGCTCTGTAATCGGGAGCGCCTCTGAGTAGAACACTTGAAGGGGCGCTATAATAAGTACTCATACATATTCTGCTCTCATCGTAATCAGATAATACTACCAAAAATGCTATCACATTAAATAATATTCCAATACCACAGGCAATGTCTGTTAAATTTCTTGGAGTCTATGTGGATCAACACCTAACATGGAACGACCACATTGAGAATATCTCTTCAAAATTGCTCAAAGTATATATTGTCCAGAGTTGCTTACTTACTGCCTACTCATATACGAATAAGCTTATACTATTCCACTATCCACCCATATTTTGCTCAATGTAATATGTATTTCTAACGTCGATTTAAGATCCCCTTCTTTGAAAGCTTACTCTTTTAAAATCAGTATAGACCAAAGAAAGCCACTTCATTCTAACTATGATAGGCAGTGTAACACGGCCACTGCCTTGTACTCGGGTAGCGCCAGTCCGAGGCCTGGATGAAATGAGGAGGGTCACGCTAATTATCTTTGTTATAACAGAGCTGTCTACATAACCGTCAGTTACAGAGATGAATTTAGCTTTTGCCGATTAAAAGGTGAATTTAAAATCAACCGCCTTGACAGGCAAAAATGTCCTTAAAGGGCTTAAAGCAGTGCTGTCCGCATGCGGCCCGCCAGCAGATTCTAAGTGGCCCGCCACAGCTCGCTAAATATTTGCAATTTCTGTTAAAATGAAGTGAAAGACAGTCACTGGCCTACTTGCATTGCTATTCGTTCGTAACTTGGCTTATCATTTGACAATGTGTACACAAAATCCAGTTCCCAAGACGCATTCATTATGATAACTCCATAATTTATTATAATACAGTTAATAATTTTCAATAAATTTTAGTCGCTGCTTTTGAGTTGACTGGTGCGGCCCTCGGCTTCAAAAATTACTTCTTCGGTGGCCCGCGGTGTCAAAAAGGTTGGACAGCACTGGCTTAAAGCATACTAAGCTATGCGTGTTATAAGACACCTTTTAAACGTTGCCCATTAAGCTATATATTGAGCAGCTGCGTTAAAGGTTTTAAGTCTTACGCTCCTCGCGAAAATAATTTCTTGTTCATAATATATCAGATATTATCTGAATTAAACAAACTGAGCTAATACGCTCACAAAATGAATAAAGCCATCTCGATCTTAGTGGTGGATTTACTGTCGGTACAAATGAGGCATTGCCTAGGGGTGCCACGTTACAAAGGCTGCAAAACTTAATTATTAATAGTAAAAATGATGCATTAAAATCAATTTAAAACAAGAGTGATGATAAAATAAATGTAATTGGAAAAATGAAGCTATTGCTTTAGAACATAGATATCAGTGAAGGCAAAAAACTTGGCGTGTGGCGGAAGATTGCTAATTATCCGTTCTTTGGAGGATAATTTTTTAGTTGGTTTCATACAAAGATATTTCGCAGAAAATTCAATCCGTAGAGTTTACGAAAGAGTTTACATGCTAGTGGAAATAAATTTACGAAGTTTTGCAGTTGAAAGGAAGGCTTAAAGGCCTTGGCCAAAAAGAAAGCAGCGACGGACTGTGTACAGAATGGTCTATGCATGTAGAGCTACAGAGCAAATGGACGACGTTCAAACCTTTAAAACTATCGAGTATGTCACAGAAGCAGTTAGAAACGTTGAAAATTATCTCACATCTCTTTTAACTGTACTATTCGCTCTATAAATAAAAGCACAAGAGAATCAGCACTGTTCGTCTTCTTCAGCGTCCAGCTACATTTCGTCATACGAACAAATAGAACTAACCAACCAAAAACCTCTGTCCGTTAAAGTTCTCTCTTAGTCCAGTTCATCGAAGTCTTTTTAGAGCGCCTCTAATCGCTCCATCGCATGCTATGTACGTACGTTACGTATGCGGCCTAGAATGTGAAGCTTATCGTGGGTATGCACGCACGTATGCATGCGTAAGCTTATATAATTATAACGTAATCATAAAACACTTAATATAGCCCATTTTTAATACCTCAGAAAAGTGATGTATGTATGTATCTGTACATGATAGAATATATATGTATACAATTGACAATATTCATGTATGTATGTATGTATGTATGTATGTATGTAAAGTATGTATGAATGCATGTATGTATGTATGTATGCATGTATGTATATATATGCATGTAATAATGTATGTATGTATGTTATGTAGTATGTATGTATGTATGTATGTATGTATGTATGTATGTATGTATGTATGTATGTATGTATGTATGTATGTATGTATGTATGTATGTATGTATGTATGTATGTATCATACGCATACGGATTTATATATTTTGTATTAATTTTATGTATGCATACATGTTTGTTCATAGATATGTGCATAATTATTATACACACATAAGGCGTCTTAGGGCTGCTCGGCGTTCTGTCTCATCTTCTGTTTTCACCACTCTGGTTCACGCTTTCATATGCTCCCGAACTGATTACTGTAATTCCCTTTTCATTGGTCTTCCTTAGGTTCGTCTTTCACCTCTGCAGTCGATCCTAAATGCTGCCGCCAGATTAATAGCACGCCTACCACGTTACTCTCACATTTCTACCTTCATGTTTGAACAACAACACTGGCTTCCTCTCTCTGCTGAGTCTGCTCGCATTAAATTCAAAATCCTCATTTTAGTCTTCAAGGCACTAAGAGGTCTTGCCCCAAAATATTTAGCTGATGTATTACTCCGGCCTCTTTCAGCCTCCTCCCATCGACCACTACGCTCATCAAACAGACTTGAGCTTCTAGTTCCTCATACTAGAACAGCTATGGCTCAGTCCCGGTCCTTTACCTCAATTAGTCCCTCTCTTTGAAATGCGCTGTCTCCATCTACTCGCTCTCGAATTCTAGCTAGTAACCTCTCTAACTTCCACCTTTGCTTTTCTCAAAACCTTTTTCTTCTCTTGTGGCCTTGCGCACTGGGAGCGCCTCTGAATGGTTCACCCTATGAGAGGCGCTTTGTAAATGTTTCAATACAATAAGACTTGAGAGGTAAATGACCAGGATCGGAAGGGCTGGATATCTTCGAATGGACTTTCCAAGTGTGGACCACATGGCGAAAGATTCACAACAGCGGCTCCTATGTGTTCTACGCAGACTAGTTGCATGTATATTAACACTGAAGAAGTTCACACGGTCCTATATTATTTTCGATTATTGAACTTTTTGCATGTCTTCATTATTTAACACTAGAAGCACCGAAGGGGTCAATCTGACTTTTGGTTTTTAGCTCGGCCCCAGATATAGCCAGAGTCCTGTAATTTCATGACTTTTCCTAACTTCGTAGGGTATACCCTCTGCCAAAATTTGAACTGGGGGGATTCACAATTTCTGAGATTTTTGCTGTTCTACCTTTAAGCACCAAGGGGTCAATCTGACCCCTGTTTCAGTATACTTGCATATCAGGCTTACGCATTTCTTGATTTTTTATTCAATAATATTATATATCAAAGCTAATTACGTAATAAATGTGAAGAGGGAGATCTGGTGAGAGGAGAGGAGATCTGGTGAGAGGATAGGATCAGATCTGGTGAGAGAAGAGGGATTTGGTGAGAGGAGAGGCGATCTGATGAGAGGAAAGAAGATCTGGTCAGAGGAGAGAAGATCAGATGAGAGGATAGGAGATCTGGTGAGAGGATAGGAGATCTGGCGAGAGGAGATGAGATCTGGTGAGAGAAGAGGAGATCAGGTGAGAGAAGAGGAGATCAGGTGAGAGGATAGGAGATCTGGCGAGAGAATTAGAGATCTGGCGGGAGGAGAGGACATTTGGCGATGGGAAAGGAGATCTGGGAGAGAGAAGGAGATCTGGTGAGAGGATAGGAAATCTGATGAGAGGATAGGCAGATCTGGTGAGAGGAAAGAAGATCTGGTCAGAGGACAGATCTGGCCAGAGGATAGTAGATCTGGCGAGAGAGAGGAGATCAAGTGAGAGGATAGGAGATCTGGCGAGAGAATTAGAGATCTGGCGAGAGGAGAGGACATTTGGCGATGGGAAAGAAGATCTGGGGAGAGAGAAGAGGAGATCTGGTGAGAGGATAGGAGATCTGATGAGAGGATAGGCGATCTGGTGAGAGGAAAGCAGATCTGGTCAGAGGAGAGATCTAGCCAGAGGATAGTAGATCTGGCGAGAGGAGAGGAGATCAAGTGAGAGGATAGGAGATCTGGCGAGAAGGATGATTTGATGAGAGGAGCGGAGATCTGGTTAGAGGAAAGGAGATCTTGTGAGAGGAGATCTGGTGAGAAAAGAACAGATCTGGTGAGAGAAGATCTGGTGAGAGAAGAGGATATCTGGTGAGAGAAGAGGATATCTGGTGAGAGGAGAGGATATCTAGTGGGAGAAAAAGATGTGGTCAGAGGAGAGATCTAGTGAAAGGATAGGAGATCAGGTGAGAGGGTAGTAGATCTGGTGAGAGGAGAGGAGATCAAGTGAGAGAATAGGCGATCTGGCGAGAAGAAGGATGACTTGGTGAGAGGATATCGGGTGAGAGGAGAGGAGATCTGGTGAGTGGAGAGAGATCTGGTGAGAGCAGAGTAGATCCGGTGAGAGGAGAGAGATCCGGTGAGAGAAGACGATATTTGGAAAGAGGAAAGGAGATCTGGTGAGAGGAAGGAATATCTGGTCAGAGGAGAGGAGATCTGGTCAGAGGATAGGAGATCTGGTGATAAGATAGGAGAGTTTTCTGGTGAAAGGAGAGGAGATCTGGTGAGAAGATAGAAGATCTGGCGAGAGGAGAGAAGATCTGGTGAGAGGGGAGATCTGGTGAGAGGATAAAAGATTTGGTGAGAAGATAGGGTGAGGTCTGGTGAGAGGATAAGAAATCTGGTGAGAGGATAGAAGATTTGGCGAGAAGATAGGGTGAGATCTGGTGAGAGGATAGGAAATTTGGTGAGAGGATAGGAGATCTGGTGAGTGGATAGTAGATGTAGTGAGAGCGGAGGAGGTCTGGCGAGAGGATAGGAGATCTGGTGAGAGGAGAGTCTCTCCTATTATTCCATTCCAACTTACTTATTACACTTGTTTATGCTCATGTAATTTATGTTAATAAAGTTGATAGTCAATTTCATTGAATTTGCAATTGACTTTGCATTATAAATTATTTGGGGTCAAAATGACCCCTTGGTGCTTCTAGGAAGTTCGATTTCTCGGTACTTCTAGTGTTAAAGGGAAGAACTTAGCTGTGTAGTTGTAATCACTGGATTTCATTTGCTTATATAAAGAATCGATATTCTTAAAAGAGGTGTTCAAATATTACGAACTATGTCGAGTGTCCTTGTAACCTTGTAATTTAAATTCGGTTTCACCCATCAGATTTATCGTGAATTAAAGACAAATATTACTTCTTTTGATTTTATTGCACTTACATTTATGTAGCATTTACAATTACATTTGCGCTTCTTTCGATACCAGTCCACATTGGCTACATTTCAATGTATTTCCAACCTCGCTGGAGGTTCCTCTTTTTGAAGAGCGTTATATTTTTATATCTATACAGACCAAATAAATCGACTTGATTAGAGGATAGGTCTTAACCCTCGGGCTACCAAGGGGGGTGGTTGCCATCCCCCTCCAACGTTTTTATGCATAATTGTTTTTCCCATAATGGAATATAATTTTTGCATTTTAGATGGCTGTAGCAGATTCATTGGCGCACATTTTGAGGTAAACATCATGGTGGTAGCCCACGCCATTCAAAAGTTATACCTGATATACCCCAGGCACCAGGGGGTGGATACCACCCCTTAGTTTTTTCGACTATAGCTTATTGACTATTCTTCCTAGAAGAGAAACAATTATAGCATTCTTTAGAGGGAATGTAGGGCTTCATTTGCATACCTACATCTTTGTCTTATGAAAACCGGAAGCGATCAAAATAAATAATAATACGCGTAATATGCGTGAAACATGGCTGAATGGAAACACTCCCCCTTAGTTTTTTGTCTGTAGCGTATTCATTTATCTTCCTGGAAAGAGAAACAAATATACTATTCTTTAGAGAATGTAGGGCTTCATTTGCATATAAACATCTTTGTCTTTTTTGAATACCGGAAGTGATCAAAATAAATGATAATACGCGTAGTATGCGTGTAAAATGGCTGAATGGAAGCACTCCCCCCTTGTTTGTTTTGTCTGTAGCGTATTCATTTGTCTTCCTGGAAGAGAAACAAAGATACTATTCTTTAGAGGGAATGTAGGGCTTCATTTGCATACAAACATCTTTGTCTTTTGAATACCGGAAGTGATCAAGATAAATAATAATACGCGTAATCTGTGTGAAAATGTCTGAATACAGCATTACAATGTAAACCGATATATATATGTATGGATATATATGTATGGATGTACATTTATACTATATAAACATATGTAGGGATGATTGTGTGTATCTTTTATACATAGATTAGTTTCAAAACACACATAATTTTATATTTGTTTATCCAAAAGTACAAAATGTACGCAATAATATAAAATATTGCTAATTAATGGGTTCCGTTGTTAAAAGTGATGTAATTTCGAGGTGCATTCACATATATAATGTACAACTAAATATAACATTCTGTGCAGAAATGAATGCTGAATCCATTGCTATATTACAAGTTATGATATGTGAAACCAAAGACGAAATCCAGGGAGGTGGTAACGACCCCCCCCTTGGTAGCCAGTGTTACAAAAAAAGCTTGGTAGCCCTAGGGTTAAACCTCCCCCACTTCCTTATACTCGGTATTGTCAAACATAAGGAAGCCACGCTAATCGTTTTATTACACAGCGTTGTTAAACAAAAACATTCCACATGATTGCCAGTCACTAAGACGAGAAATTATAGATTTTGTTAATTAAAAGGTAAGATAAGTTAGACCTCAAAGACCCTGAGAGCCACAAGACGTCTTTGAAATTAGTCAATAGTGGCAAAAGCAATGTGCTTTATTAGACACCTTTAAAACGATGCCAAAGCTGAATATGTATTCAGCAGCTGTGTTAAAAAAAGTCTGCATTCCGACACTGCCCGCAATGTCAGTCCTAAGCTAGGAGAAAGGAATCATTTTTGTTGTGACGCAGTGTCGTTAAATAGTAACTAACCATTAGTCTAATTCTGAGGAATACGAACGGTGAGAAATATGTCAAAAGTCCGATTACGACGATGTTTTTCTGACCCGCGAAGCCTTGCCCAAAAGACTACACGATTTAAGAATAAAAAAGTTTTGTGTGATATTCGTGACTGACAGTGAAGATCAAAATTAAGATTTTATAATACAAATTCGACTGTTTGTATGCTAAAAAATACACAATTTAAACTAATTCAGTTTTGTACAAACATTTCTGGGGACAGACTCACCGAGCCCATTAAAAACTCTAACTCCCATTTTGTTCAGGCGCCTTCTTAGCTCTGAACCGCCAGTTGCTGGAAAATAAGTAAGTAGGTATAAGTATTGTCTGTATAACTCTATTCAAAAACGCACAATAATATTCCAAATGCCTCACTATTAAAACCATTTTGACACGTCTGCCATAAGACGCAGGCTAGTTAAACTCAGGATCCATCCATGCGAAAGAACTCTCTTTAGACACCCTTAATGCGACTTCAATCCATGCTATATAAACCATAATGACGCCAACGCAAATTAAATTGGGACAACACTCCAACTGATGTCACACGACGACGATAAACAATTTAATATAAGAATAATAAAAACTAGAAATCAATGGTATCCACATATCTTTGAATGCGATGCTCTCTAGAAAGACCGTTCAAATGCTTTCAGACATCGAATTATTTAGTAGTAAACTAACGGTCGACGTCAACGGCCTTCACTTGCCGTAAGATGTCGTTAAACTCAGGATTCATCCAACCAGTCAAATTATTATAGACATATCTATGCTTAAGTCTTAAATGGGAAGAAAGTGAATTGAAATAAGAATTTCAAAGAGAAGTCGACGTCTTAGTTACCAGACGGATAATAGAATTTCTTGGACTTAATTTATCCCAAGTAACACCGTGAACCCAGAAGCCTCTGTAATAAACGCATACAAACCAATGACGACCTGGAGCTAATAATCGGCAGTCAAGAAAATGAACTGATATACAATGTCTTTTATTTGAGCGTCTTAATTACTTAATATCTGTGCTTACATTGGACAAAGGAAAACTCGTATGCAGTTGTATCTGGAGGCGGGTCAGAGTCTGTATAGAAGTTAGCAAGGGTTGTTGCGTGGATGGTTTCTTGTTACGGTGGCGTGGTGAAAATAAATAAATATAATAACACTCTCAGTATTATACCAATATAATTTTTTCACGACGCCAACAGACTTTATTGCCATAAGATGTCGATAAACTCTGGATACATGTATCGCATGATTAATTCTGCTTCGTGTTTTGAGGTCGACGTCAACAGCTCTATCAGCCAAAAGATGTCAAAGAATGAAAGCTACGATCCTTAGTTAAATGTATATCCAAGGAATAAATGGCAGGAAATGTTTCCTATAATAGGCGTCAACAACATTTCATGTAAAAAGCCGATAAAATTCAAATTATTTTTAGACACCTTTAAAATATTACCCACCAAAGCTATATATAATAATTGTTGCAGAGTTTTATAAGTAGCTTTAGGTCCTTACGTAAGCTGTTGATCCATAAAAACATTTCCTGTCGACGTCGAAGGCTTTTTATACCAAAAGAAGCCGTCAATGAAAGCTTATTATAGGCTGTAAGTTGGTGACTGAATTTGGGTGTTAGAAAGCGTTTCAAGGGTGTGTAGAAAGAGGGTCGCAATAAAGACAATAATAATGCTAATGATATTAAAAATAATGCATGGCGTTAGGCCCCGCAAATACTTGCCTGTGCAACCAAGTCTAGATAAAGACTATTTTTAGACGTGTGCACTGATAGCATAAGTAGAACGTTCTTTAAAAGATCGATTACGTATTTTCTGTTTAATCCTAAGCCTGATGGTCTCTTCAATTCCAACGGTGATAATTGTAAAAAAATTCTATCGCCATCAACGACCTCTTATCCCATTAGATGTCGCTAAAATGTTTTAGATCTAATCTAATCTTGCCAGGCGCAACCGTTGTGGCAGTCATGGATTGTCATTATTCAGTACATTATTGCGTATTATTTAGACACCTTTAAATGGCGTCACTTTGTGCTATATAAACTTGAACCGCATGACTTGCGCTATTGTTGTTGTCATTAAACTCTGGATCCATTGTATTGTATTGTATTTGAACACTTGTTATAGCGCCTCTGCCAGATTTCCCATTCAGAGGCGCTCCCGACTACTGCGCGGACACTGAATCGGAGTTTCACGCCGAAGCGCATGAGCAATTGCGAGTGAAGGACTTGCCCAGGGTCCCTACGCGGCGGATTGAGGTGGATTCGAACCCGCAACCCTCCAGCTGCAAGGCACCGAACATATCCCTATACCACCGCGTCCCAGTATATTGTGTTGTGTTGTATTGTGTTGTATTGTACTCCACGTTTATATTGTGTTGTATTGTATTGTATCTAACGATTTATATAGCGCCTCTCTCAGAATAACTATTCAGAAGCGCTCTCAGCACGAAAACCCCTAGGAAAAGAAACGTCTTTTTTTGGTCATGCAAAGGCTAAGCATTGCGATAGTTAAGCTGTCATTGGTTGAACTTACTTCAGACCAAAATAACGCTGTCATGTAGCAAAAGATATTTTAGAACATGCCTAAAAAGTGATTGTATTTGTCACAACCATTTTTAAACATCTTTTGGTTGCCCAAACTGTTGACGTCGACCTCAGAACACGAAGCAGAATTAATAATGCGATGCATGTATCCAGAGTTTATCGACAACTTATGACAATAAAGTCTGTAACAGTTGGCGTCGGGGAAAATTATATTGGTATATTTATACCGAGAGTGTTATTATAATTATTATATGTACACCATCGTCAATAACAGTTACTTTGTCGATTTAAAAGAATGGTCGAAGTGAACGACTTTGTCAATATCATTAGAAGTCAGGAACAAATTATTTTTAATTATTTATTATTAGTACAAAGTTTAACTTCGTCTTTAGACATGAAAGCCCGTTGACGACAATTTAAGGCATATACGGTGCAGTGAAAAAGAATTCTTAGCGTCTAAAGGTCACCATTTGAAGCTGACGAAATGCTGACGTTTTATGATCGTAAACTAAACGAAAAGACGAAGTGACTTCTACATTGTACTTTGTCTGTGTGAATCGTTTTAATGACGTCGTTTAGCTTCGTTGAATTAAACGAATTTTTATTTGATTGTTGCGTTATTTTCTTTCGTGACATTCCTTAAGATAGAGGAATTGGCTGAATTTTATTTATACTCATTGGCAGAAATCTAGCTCTCACGGACACTCTTGATTGGATTTCTGAGCAGATTCTTGGCATTGTTTCAACCAATTCAAAGGTATATTTATTACACAGCTTCAAACTATACTTAAACAATCACATTGAGTACACATCGTTGTGCCTACAAAGGTGTACACTGCACAGCTGATCGTCAGGCCTCACTTTCATCCTGTGCAACTTACTTAATCAAAATGAAAGAGGAATAAATTCGCATTAGATGCAGATATATTGCCTGTGCAATCAGGTCCTAGGCATTCCTTGAACGGTATTTTGAAAAAACTGCACTGACGTCGACCTTAACTGAAAAGATTTGTCCTTCTTTATTACTGTTGCTGTTTAAGTGCACTGTGTCATCAAAACAATGATTTCCGTAGCCCTCCTCATTTCTCTAATCTAGGGACAGCCACTACCACAATTTACGGTCCGTTGAGTGTTCATTTAGCTATTTCTGTACAGATAGAAAGCGTTTAACAGCTGTTTTGATAGAGCTCAAATAATTATAGATGACGAATTTTTCTTTATTCCACCTTAAGAATTTCAATCGGTGGAAACTGTAGAAAAACGTTAGTATTGAAATCAACAGCCTTTAATGCAATGAAATGTCTTTAGACTGTTGGAGATTCAATTCAAACTCCATTCACAAGTTTCATTTAACTAAATTTGATACAACATTTCTTAGACACCTTTAATAAGGTTCCATTGTAAAATATATATATTATATAGTTGTGAGGATTGAAAAATTGTTGCTAAGGCAAATGCGTCGTAATCGTAAACTCCGTATTTCAAAAGACAAATCGCAAGGAATAAGCTTACTCACGAGCGCTGTGTCAAGTCAGAGGGTTTGTACAGAGAGTCCAATTGAAACTCCCAGTTATCCAGCTGGGGTGACCATGGAGAGGAGGCAGCCACTCTTCGCATCGTTGACCCAGTTACGGTCAACTGAGTTCGTCAACAGTAGAAAAAGACTAAGAAATAGACGTTTTGCTATATATAATTCATTGCAACGTAGAGTTCGTACCAGTACGAAGCCTTGATAATGAGGAGGGCGACGCGAATCTCCTCTGTTATGACACAGTGTGTGTAGTTTCTATTTAACCCCGCTGGTGTTACAAGAAAGATGATTAACGCAGCCCTCCTCCTTTACTCATGCTTTGGACTGGCACTACCAGAGTACAAGCAGTGACGTATTGCGGAGTTAGTAGAAGTTTCCATTGTTTAAATACATCTTATGGCTGCCATTGACGTCAACATCACCTTATTATTTGGACATAGGCCTATATTTTCTGAAAAAAATTATTTTCGTCACTGCGGGTGACAACTATTTAGCAACATCTCAAATCGTTTTAAGGGTGTGTAGGAAAAGGATTGTATTGTGCAGTATCTAACTACAATTTTGACGTCGACTTTGTCTTATATATATTTTTGTGGATTTTAACAATGCGTCACAGTCTATTTAAAACAATCTGACCGAATTACAAGAAGAGCGTGAATAGCATTATTTCTGAAAAAGGTTTGGGATGACTTGCCGATCATTGCGCATGTCACATGGTCCAGTTGGATATATTTTCAGATTGTACAATACATTGTTTCAGATCACAAGATCACACGCCCCAATCTTAATCTAGTTAATTGAACTTTTTTCGAGTCCTGATTACTTAACTCCCGAGCATAGGTGCAAACTCACCGAAGTTAAACTGCAAGTTTTATTTTATTTAAATAAAGAATTTGGATTCCTAAAACAGGTGTCTACAAGCTTTCGACTGTCCTTGCTTATTTAATTTTGGTTTCACACATCAGATTTTACCTCCACGCAAAATAAAAATTGTTTCTTCATATTTTTAGTGCACCTAATTTTATGTAGCATACACAATTACAACAACTGCGCCTCTTTTCCACCAGTCCACATTGGCAACTCTTCATGTAGTTCTTACCTCGCTTTGAAATTCTCTTTGAAGACGTTATCTTTGTAAATCAGTACAGACCAAAAAAAAACGACTTCAATTATAGAGGAAATACACTGAAACGACGCCACTGCTTCATACTGGGGTTGCGCCAGTCCGATGTATGAATAAATGAGGAGGGCGACGCTAATTATCTTTGTTATGCCAGTTTGAGACTCTACCGAGTCTGCCTACACAATCCCCAGTTTCAGAGATGAAGCCAGATATTGCCTATTAAAAGTAATGTTGAAGTCAACCGCCGTGACCGTCTTAAGATGTCCTTATTGGCAATAATACGAGGAACAATTTTTAGGAAGAATGCTGTACTCCGATTGATATTGTATTTGTCCTATAATGTTTGTACACCGGAGTGCGGCTCTTCTGCAATCGGTTTAATAAAGAATATATTTCATTACTCACTTACTTTCTTACTTGCTTACTTACTCACTTACTTACTTACTTACTTACTTACTTACTTACTTGCTTATGCACTTACTTGCTTACTTACTTACTTGCTTAATAGGCAATGCGCGTTTTTGGACACCTTTACAACGTTTTCCACGATCTACATAAGATAAGCTGCCTTAAGACGTTTGTTTCAACAGTACTGCTTCCATTATGACATTACAATGTAACATTAAAACCCTGATTGGTATGGGTTCCATGCAAAGTAAAGTCCTTAGGTTGGTAAACCTTATAAGTAAAGGAATGACTTTGTAAGTAATGAAATGCTTACGACTCTATGTAATGCTCGTAAGTTTTGTAATTTAACGCTTGCATTAATTATCAATTGAGTATAATATTCTTAAAGTGCAAATGCGTTAGTCATTGCTATCATCGGTCATGTCCAAGTGCCCATACCAAAATGGCCGATCTCTAGTCTAGAGGAGCTCTGACGTCACAACATAGATTACATATTTCAGTGTGAAGATTCTAACGACTAACTATGCATAGTCCACGATAGTGTACAGTTCATAACAATGTACAGTTCATAATAATGTACAGTCCATGACAAGTAGAGTTGTTTATGTTGTTGGTGAGTGGATTTGTCCTTATGTAGACCTTTAGTTGTTCAGTTGTAAATATGTGCATCAATCGGACAATGACATGTAATCCTACTGCGTACTTGCCAGTTTGAATCAATAAAGAAGAATGTTTTAAAAAGAAAACTATTATAAGAATATTAGGCCCTATAAAAAAAGCGCCATTTAGAGTTAGATTTTGTCGATTAAAAAGCGAAGTCAGTCAAGCATCTTTAACCTTGCCAAAGCATTTCTTTTATTGGACACCTTTTAAAGCCTTGATCACTATTCTATATATAACGCAGCGACGTTAATGGTTTTAATTCAAATTTCTGTCTGAGGAGGTCTTATGCAAATTAGACGAAATATCGCAGCAATTGTAAGACACAAAAACCTTTATTTGTAAGAAGGTGTAAAAAGTCAAATGTTATTGGAAGGCGAATTTAATACCGAAGCTAAGACACGGTGGTGTCAATGTTAATGTTCCTGTTGGCCACAAAATGCCGCTAATGTTTGCATTTTTTACATTATGAATGTTTTATAAGCGAATAAAGCCACCGGAGAGTGAAAGAGAGAGGAGGATAAGAGAACACTGTCAGAAAGAGAAGATTAAAATGAATCGGACATGTGGTTAGTATGGAGAAGGATAGAAGAGCCAACCATGCGAAGAAGAGCTCGAACCCTGAGGGTGAAGGAAAAGGTGAATACCGCGGAAGAACTGACACCATCATAGGTGACTTGAGATGCATGGAAATGTCGTGGGACGAGGCTGAAAGACTGGCCATGGACAGAGATGAATGGAGAAGATGCGTTGCACGATGTAAAGACCTACATGGCAAGGACTAAGTAAGTAAGTATTGAAAGTTCTGTTGGTCATCGATTGTCACTTTGTGTTCAACACATCTGCGCTGTAGATAAAAATAGATTTGAAATCGATATCTAAATAATTATGTGATACGAAATAGCGATAAAGTATCTCCAACAGTAATGCATAATTCTGAAGTCCCAAATAATAGTCTTATTATATTAACATTAACTGTACGACACCATTTGCACTAGAGCTTGGAAACCCGATACCGTTTTAGAAACCCCGGTTTCCGGTGTTGGCGGCAGTAAAACCTCGGGTAACCAGGTTTTGACGGATTTGCAAACTATAAGCTTACATGATAAGTATTACTGTACCATGTCTTGCTAAAAGAACAACGTGGTCCGATGCAGCTACAAAGTCCAAAGATGTCCAACAGTCAAGAATTTGCATAAAACAGAAAACTTTATTAAAATCGTGATTGACGTTGTTTCAAATAAACAGAATTATTGTCAAGTGTCACTATAAATCGTCTACATCGCTGCTTTAGTCCCTGAAAGTGCCAGCCCTGGGCCTAAATTCTGGCAAAATGTGCGCATCAAACACATTGTCTTATCTCGCAACCGGGAACGGATCTTCGTACACAGAAAACGCGCGCTGGGCGTATGTAGACTTTGTAGAGTAAGTAATGGCAGTATTTGAGGGATCCAGAGATTTACCCCGACAGAAATTATTTTGAAGTGTTCTCACCGTTCGTGTGGCTTAACAAGAAAAGTTGTATTTTAACTTTAGTAGTGCATCCGTGTATCTTATGATTAACCACGACAATATTGACGCCGACCTCATAATTATAGAGCTCACTTCAAACAAGGGGATGAACTGAACAAAAAGACGAAATGAGGCTTATATAGCACATGTTTCAATCGTTTTTAAGGTGTGTAAGTAGAGGTGTTGTTTTCACTTTAGTGTAGCTGTGCATATTATAGCAGCCACGGCCATTGACGTCAGCGTTAGTAATTCATTCGTCCATTCTGAGAATTTATATAGCGCCTCTTCAAGGATATCTACTCAGAGGCGCTCTCTGCGCTAGCCTATTATGATGACAAAAGTCATTAAGAACTAAAATATTAGGCTACATCAGTTCGCAAAGCAATGCACAGTTAGCTGAAAGAGTCACCTCTGGCGAGCAAACGCAGATGCGTGGAACCAACCAACGGATTCCCATCGACAGCTGAAGATGGCATGGATGATCAGAGTCGATAGAGTAGAGCGGCCACATGCAGGTGACATCGTTCGCAAACACGGTGACGCTGCCGACGAGCAGTCCCTCGCTTTTAGAAGATGACGCACGTCCGGTAATTCGCCGAGGCACAAGGATTGCATGGAAAAGGACATTCGTAGAGTGTCGGTCGGTAGATTGAAGCGCCTCCAGTGACTGAAGGTCGAGGTCACTCCAAATGACCCGCGTCGGTCGTCCTCCACCGAGACGAAAACACTCAGCTACAGGAGGCGCACACAGTCCGTAAGGCTCAGGCTCGAATATACACATCAAAAGGATGGGTCTGATGCAGTCACATGGCTACAAGGCGACTTGAGAGCAAAATGCCCGCAAACGCACAAACTCCTTGGTAAAACCGACGAATTTGTCCGGCATTTAAAACTTGCACCAGAAAACTCGAACATATCCGAAGTCACTGAGAAAATTCTGCGTTTAGACGAAATAATCCGTCGAAATGACGGAGAAGTCGATCAGCGAACGACATGCTTAGTTTATCTGTGTATCCTATGACTACCACGACTGAATAATTTTTTACCAGACTAACTTGAAAGTCGGATCGTATGGATGGATGGATCCACAGTTTAACGGCAGCTTATGACAACATGGGCCGTTGCCGCCGACAAAGATTAGTTTTTGGCATATTACAGCGGATCGTATTGGATTGGATCCTCAGTTTAACGGCAGCTTATGACAACATAGGCCGTTGCCGCCGACAAAGATTATTTATTGGCATATTACAGCTCAATTTTTAAAATTGAGCGGATCGTATGAAGTGAATGAGAAATTTATATAACATCTGCGTAAACCGTTTTAAAGGTGTGAAAGACGTCGTTTGGATACGTGGATATTTGCGTTATTTTTTTTATAGGCAAGGACTTTCTTTCCTTTCGATAGCAGAACTTAGCAAATTTTTATTTATATTCAACGGAACAAAATCTAGCACTCATAGGATCTACTAATTGTGTCAAGTCAGAGGGTTTGTACACAGATTTCAAGTGAATATCCGAGTCCAGTTGCCAGAAAGACCTCGCATCGTTGGCCTGTCTACTATCAACGAAGTTCACCACCAACAGTAAAAGAATAAGAAACAGACGCTGTGCCATAACTGCTTCACAGCCACGTAGAGCTGGTGCTAGTCCGAAGCCTTGAAAATGAGGAGGGCGACGCTAACCATATTTCTTATGTCTCAGGGCGTGAATAGGTTCTGTTTAACGAAGCTGTGTTATAAAAGAGATTATTAGCGTCCCCTCCTCCTTTACCCATGCTTTGGACTGGTACTACCAGAGCAGATGCAGTAGCGTCTGGCGGAGTTAGTATTGACGTCCATCTTACTTTACCTTGAAATGACCTTTACACCTAATAATATTAGTATAATATACTCGTCAACAGCAGTGACGCTTAGGTCTATATTGGTTTCTGTTTAAAGACGTCGTGCTATAACAAAGGTGATTAGCGTCGCCCTCCTCCTTTACCTTATGCCTTGGACTGGCGCTACCAGAGTGCAGAAGACTGTGTATCACGGAGTTTGTAGTAGTTTTCTTTGTTTAAAAATGGTTGAAGTTGACCTCACCTTGAAAACTTGGATGTGCATCATAAGCAAGTGAGTACACGGCTTCTGTTAAATATACATGTAGGTCTAGTCTGTTTGGCGATGTAATAAAATGTACGGTATGATTTCCCGAACATTGCTCATGTGACATGACTAAATTGTATGTATTTGAAGATTGTACAAGCTATTACTCACTATTTAACAGGGTCCAATTTAAATCTGGTTTACGGAACTTTTTGTGAGTCATAATTAATTAATTTACTTATTATCGGTGCTTACAGAGGACAGACCAGCCAAGAGGGAAATTATTCGAGGTTAAGGCCATAGATTTATTTTATTTATATAGGGAATGATCATTCTTAAAAGAGGTGTCTAAATATTACCAACTCTATTTTCTTTAGTTTCGGGTTCACTCATCAGATTTTACTTGAAAGCAAGAAACATAATTACATTTTGAGAATTTACTGCATTTATATTTTTCTACAATTTACAATTACAGTTACGCTTTTCTCCTTCTCTCCTTCAGCTAATACTGGCGACACTTTATTGCATATTTTACCTCGCTTTAGAAAACATTGAAACATTTTATAAAGCGCCTCTATTGGGTGAAGCACTTTAAGATCGTCTTCCTTGAAGACGTTACCTTTTCTCAAAGAGTACTCCATGAAATTGACTTGATTACACCCTAGGCATTGAAACACGGCCGCAACCTTATTCTCGAACTATTTAAACTAATTTATGTCATAAGATGTCGCTAAACACTGGATCCATCCATCCATTCGCACGGTTATCTTACAGTCACGGCATCAACCTATGATTCGGTGAAAATTGTGAAACTCTACTGAAGCCAACAGCATTGAAGTCATAAGATGTCGTTAAACTGTTGTATTGTATTTTCGTTTATTGATCTACTCTAGCTGTCATAACGCAGCTAGTTAAACATTGAATCTGCTCTGTCGTTCCTCTTGTAGCGCTGGATGAAAGGTAACTCGCTGGGTAAAGGTCCGGTGGTTGGGCCGTATCGTGGCTAGGGTATTCTGTTGGTCCCGTCTTTGGAGGCTGCGGGAGAGTCTGTATAGCGGGGCACGCGAAGGTGACAATGTGGATGGAAGACCTCTTTCAGAAGCGTTTGAATCGTAATCGTAAACTCAAAATTTCTAAATCGCTACTATGAAGCTAAGCTCAGGAACCCAGCTTATTCACGATCACTGTCAAGTCAGACGGGTTGTCCAGAGATTCCAATGGAAGATCCGAGTGTAGCCTACTTGCCACAGAGACCAGCGAGATGAGGCTTCGCATCGTTGACTTGGCGAAGGTCAACTGAGTTCGCTTCCAGAAGAAAATTACTATAAAACAGATGCCAGGCACGTAATGATTTATTACTCAAAGGTTTAACGTCGCCTTATGACATCAAAGGCCGTTGACGACAATTCACAATGTATACCATACAATGAAAACGAGAAATTTAACGTCCAAAACGACACCATTTAAAGGTGTCAAAATAAATCCTTACAATGTCACAAAATTCAATGTTAAACGACATAAAGTAATGCATCGGTTAAGCCTACTTTCTGTGATACACACACTGTGGTTAAATGATTCGATACAAATTTAATTATAATAATATCATGACGTTAGATTCTTATTCTACTTGTACTCTTTTAAGTGATTATTTATTAATTTTCAGTTTAACGTCATCTAGTGACAACATTCAATATTTACCATTATACTTTTTTTAAATAAAAATTTGATAAAAACAGCACAAACACTAAATGATATAGGTAATTCACAAAGTCGGGATTTTACCCGTAGACTGTTCAAGCATCCAATACACTCAAACGTAAGTTTCATTAAGTAAAAAAAATGGCACGTACGTATTACAATCGCATAAAGTTTGTTTTCAACATGTTCATTGAGACACCACAACTACATTTTCCTTATTACTGCATATGTAGTACTGCATAATGATGCAATGTAATATTTACTCCAATACAGCAACCAAACTAAACAAGTGATACTTAAAACAAAGTGTTATAGATACTTAATGAACAATATGCCACATAACGTCTCAACAGAAGAGGATCTTAAAGCGAGGTACGAGTAGATAGATAAATGGTACAATTTCTGGCGTGAAAAGCAGAAATGAAGTAGAAAGTGGGATCGATGCCCGCTACCCCTAAGGATAACTCAGCCTTTCATTCACCAGGTGGCGTTGACAAAATGATTAGTTGGACAGATGGGCGCCTTTCATGCCTGTCATTCAGTTTAATTGGATTCATGTTGAACTTGTTATCGTCTGTTACTACTGCATCATGTAAATCATATTGCGCACTTGCCAGTTTGAATTAATAAAGATCATTATCAGTATCATAATTATTATTATTATTATTATTATTATTATTATTATTATTATTATTATTATTATTATTATTATTATTATTATTATTATTATTATTATTATTATTATTATTATTATTATTATTATTATTATTATTATTATTATTTACTACTATTATTATTGAGAAATACATTGAAATGTCGATAATGTGGACTGGTGGAGGATAAAGGTTAATTGTAATTGTAAATATTACAGAAATGCTAATGCAGTCAAATCTAAAGAAGTAATAATTGTTTTTGCCTTCAAGTACAATCTGACGTGTTAAACCGATCCAAAAATAAGAAGGTAATACTATTGTTCGAAGAGTTTGTAATATTTAGACACCTCTTTTAAGAATTTAAATTATTTATATAATAATGGAAAAATAAATCGACAGATAAATACATCTGCCGCCTCTTTATCAAGATAATTATCTAGAACTGAAAACATCGAAAAAGAAAACACAAAGCAGAACAAGAACAACAATAACTAAATCCTAGAATACGGCTTATTAGATATGAAAAGAAATGAAAGAAAATCCGGAAGATGGTAAAAGTCATTGATGTCATACACCGTTGTTAAACTACTATCCACCTTCCATCAGCTGCATCTACCTTAAACGTTTTCTCATTCTCTGTTGCAAGCACGGATATAACTCCCAAATTATTTCAACTTACCAGATTATTGCTTTGCCGTGTGAACTTGAACAATAGATTGTATAGCCTTAAGCTACATCCAACCCGATGGTCAATTGTCAGAGCGCATCTGAGCAGTTTCCTTGAAGGGGAGCTAACTAAATTCCCGAATGAATGAATGAATGTTCGATAAACATCCCACACATTGTCATAAATAATTTACTGCACACTCTTCGTATAATCCCCTCGGAGTGCTTGAATATACTTATTGTTAAAATACACGAAAACTGTAAGGTAAGATGTCGTTAAATAATGCATATGCGACCCGCTTACTACACACCCTTAAAACGCTTTTAAACCATGTTATACTACCTCATCTCCCTCTGCTCAATAAAGCAACTGGACTCGGATCTTCACTTTGAATCTCTGACTTGACACAATCTGGAAAGTCTGTGAGAACTAGAATTTCTGCCATTGAATAAAAATAAAAATTTACAAGTTCCCATGTCGAAAGAAATTGACGAAAAGACCGGGCCGATAGAAAATAACGAAAAATTATACCCACGAAGCTAAACGACGTCATACACACCTTTAAAACGGTTTATAAATATCTTATACTATAATTCTTAAAGTTTGTCCTTCCGTATGTATGTATGTATGTTTGCAATGCATCGCTGTCCGGCTAAAGGCTCCGAAACGGAACGGTTTAGCGAGTTGAAAAAATTTACAAAAGCATTATTACGCAACGTCTAGGTCAACGCGACTATTTTCAGTTCGCAATTTTATTTAAACGCCGATATATGGCCATTTTAAATTTAACTTTTCAGCGAGCTTATTTCAATACCGCCCATAGTAAGGCCATTTGTTCACGTCACGCATGCTTAATAAGCAATCTTACGTCACACGGAGCATCTAGCAACCAATCAGAAGTCGCCACGGCCGAATTTCTAGGTCAGCGCAACCATTTACAGATTTGGTGACCTAATTACACTAAGCTCACATTTTTGCAACCACGGCCATTGCCGATTTTCTAGGTCAAAGCAACTCGAAACTTACTTTAGCTATTCGAATTTCTATCTCATCCCAATTACTTTCAGCTCATAATTTGCTTTCAATTCCGATTTATGGACATTATAAGCATGCCCATTTGTCCACGTCACTAAAATTAATATGCAATCTTAAATTACGTCACGCGGCTAAATATGCAATCTTACGTCACGCTGGCCAACGGCAAATAATACGCCTATTATAATTTAGAAATAACCCGTGTAGTACGGGGAACAAAATAATACGCCTATTTCAGGTAGAGATAAACCGTAAAGAACGGGGAACAAAATAATAATATTGCCTATAATTATAAGGTAGAGATAACCCGTGCAGTACACGGGCAAAGCAACTATGTTCACCTCTAAATATCGTTTCCATTCAGATATATGGACATTTTTTAAATATTTGAAGCCCATCAGCAAATATAGTAAGTAAGTAGCCTTTATTTGCAGCCGTTAAAAATTACGCCTGGGGAAAACCCGGGCGAACGCCGGGTAAAAATTGCTAGTCCTATATAAAGGTCACTTCGTCGTTCCGTTCAGTTTTTTCCCCCTCGGAGCGCCGTTCGAGCAACTGCCTCAGAAGTTCACTCGACGGCGTGGATGTCCGATGCGTGCGCCTTGTCGTGGCGAGGGGGCTTCAGCCGATCCTGACATCTGGCCAGCCAGAGAAGATGAGCTTCAGCCCGGTCTGACTTCTGGCCAAGCGGAGACGAGGATCAGTGACCAAGCACGCAAGGGCAAAGTTACCTCCGCCACTGAACGTTCATGCATTGCACCTCCGTGCTTTGTGCCAGTCTCAGTGCCAGTCCCAAGCCTGGAAGAAGGAGGAGGGCGACGCTAAGGGTCTTTGTTACCATACAGCTAGTCGTTAAACAGTCCAAACAACAATCCGTTCAGTTTGGTATAGTTTTCTGAGGATACTAGAAATAATAAAAATAGACCCGATACACTCTCTGGCAAGCTGACTCAGATCCTCACTTGCAATCTCTGGACAACCCCTCTGACTTGACACAATCTACAGACTCTGTGAAAGCAAGATCCTCTGCCACTGAATAAAAAGAAAAATTACTAAGGTCTGCTTTCGACATGAAAGTAATTACAGGTCCGGACCTAAAAGTCGCAAAGATCCATTAAGCTAAACGACGGAATAGACACCTTTTAAACGTTTTACGCAGATGCAATATAAAAATTATATTCATCCCTTCGTCAATTCGCCTAGACGTATGAGTGCTAATATGTTAAAATAATTGATGTCGACGGAAACGGCCTTTGTTATCATAAGCTGTCGTTAAACTCTGGATCCATCCATCCATTCGTTTAGATGAGTCGAATTCTCTCGCTTTGTGTGAATTTATTTATACTAAATAATAGGGTCGACGTCGATGGCTTTGTTGTAAATTTTTAATAAAAGCTGTTTTAAAATTACAGAATAATATACTTAAGATTCTGTTGTGCATTATAACTCCGCTGCTGCACGTCCATACCCTAGTGCCAGGTAGTGCCAGACCTAAGCCTGGATGAAGTAGGAGGGCGACGCTAATGATCTTTGTAATCAAACAGTCTCTTTAAACCGAAACTACAACAATTACTTGTCGCTAATGCTTATGAAGAATATTTTATAACTTTTCAATTTTTCTCAATTGCTGCAAACCAATTAAAATTTTTTTTCACAATATACGCATCATGGACAATGTCAGCTATACTGCTACGTATGCTTAGATAGCGAATCTGACGACTGTTATGCCGGTTAACGTTGATTTTAGTAGCTTCTAGTCATCTAATGGATCTCACCTGGGATCCCATTAACCGCGATCGCCTGCATATCGTTGAGATTTCCAAAATGCCCTCTAACCTCTACATAAAGATACTAGTTTCCAGTAGGCCAGATAGTAAGTCCAGTGTTTAAATACATTGTATAGCTACTACGACCATTGACATATCCCGCCTCATTTTTCAAAGACTTGGGACTGGCACATCCTTGCACTTCGGAGAGTCGTGAATTTAAGTACTTTCCAGTAGTTTCCACTTTCCATTGTTTAACGACATCTTTTCGCAACGAAAGCCGTTGACGTTAACAGAAATTATCTCACAGTTAGTATGGCATGGTAGTTGAGAATTATATATATATATATATATATATATATATATATATATATATATATAATTTATTATATGAAACCATTTGAATGGTCTTTTGATAGCATTGATTTTAAGATGATTTTGTGTCATTAATTTTAATGCAGGCATCTATATTAATATAGCATGGATTGTAGCCGTTTTAAGGGTGTCTAAAGGGCGCGATTTCACCAACAGGCATGAATGGATGCAGAGTTCAACGTCATCTTATGGCAACATTAGGCTAATATCGACAGAAATTATTTTGTCTTAATACATCACATAATTATTACTAATATAATTGACGAGAAATGTCTGTCTATCTGTCGTCATTCAACATTCGGGTCACGCACCACTCTCGCTCGAGTCCCACGTAGCGGTTCAGCACCAGACAGCACTACAGGGCGCTCGAGTCTCGCGTTGCCAGCGAGTAAGACACCGCTAGAGGTCGCTCGAGTCTGACTTAACCAGCGAGTAACAGCCACTTCCCGATGGGGCGTCAAAACATTTCACAGAACGCAAGCGAGTTCAAGTTTTCGTTTGACATTTCTACGTTTTGAAGTTACGAGAAATAATTCTCTAAAATTTGTTCCTAATGGGCTTCTAACTATATTCTTACAAAGCGAAAGGTTGGGATTGAATTGACTTTGGGTCGACGTTTAAGCTCTTTCTTTTGTTCCTCAGTATATTAAATCATTATCGAAGTAATTCTTTGCTTGTTTATATGATTTGAATTGATTCATTGCCGTTTTGTAAAATTGTTTTATGCACCTTAAACTGAAAATATGGTTAGCTCATCGATTAGGTCCATGGCAGCATTATTCTCAAAACTCGAACACATATTAACCGTCTTAGGGTGGGCAAACATCTAGTATGATCAGCCGCAGATTCTGAATATAATATGGTCAGTGTTAAACATCTTAAGGGTTTCTAAATATATCATTTTACATTCCAATGCTCTCAGACCCGTCCCTAGGATATCTGGGGCCCTACGCAGGTTTTATTTTGGGCCCCACTCCATTAGTAGCCTAGTAGTAGTTTCAGTTTAACGACACTGTGTGATAACGACGATCATTAGCGTCGCCCTCCTCTTTATCCAGGCTTGGGACTGGCACTGACAGAGTACGATCAGAGGCGGAATACGTTATAAAGGTTGTGCCTAAGAAAGTAGACTGACCTGGCCTGAGCTAGTTTAAATAGCGTTATACTGAGCACTATGGACAAAATTAATACGATAATTAAAGTACTAGTTTTAGAAAGGCAGTTCCAGTACCGTACTATAACATTGTACATAATTTTATAGGTTCCCATTCCTAAGGTAATAATTATTAATCAATATTGATTTCATAAACTTAATACATTTTTTTCAATTTCATTGTAAAACAGTCTCGCTTGTCCTGCAGGCAATTTCAACACTTATCCGCCCTCCGTCACCTCATCGCTGAAATTTACAAATGGCACAAAAGCTGTTCTGCCTATCAGGAATAAACTGCATGATAATTATGATAATGGTAGTAACAGATTATAGCAAGTTCAACAGGAGTTAAATTTAACAATGTTGCAGCCTGCAAGGCGCCATTTGACCTACTGCTCATTTTACAGTCGCCCCTAGGAAGTTGAAGTCTGCGTCAACCTTATGGGACTAGCAGGTATCAAACTCCCGTCCTTCTCATCTTCGTGCCAGATGGTTACCATTGACCATCTCCCCGCCCCAACTGAATTAAATGTGAAACGCTGTATCAACAGTTAAAGTAATGTGAATTTGCACTTGTACTGTTTAATTGTACTCACCGTCGCACCTTCCAGCTGGTGACTTGGAAAAAGACAGCTTTATTTATCAATTTTATTTATTTAATTAAAATTTATTTGTAATCCTCTGTAAACTCTAATGGGGTATCGAGATGAACTGATCTAGTCTCTCTTTCAGCTCTGAACCCGGACACTGAATAGTGAATATTATGCATTTACGTATATATGTATATATATACATATATATATTACAGCTGTATTAATAATTAGGTGACCCGGACTGGGTCTGGGTCTCTTATCTTAATGTCCCACGACTCTCTGTAGAATGATATATTGCTCGTGTCACACACATCAAACATCCTCCGACTTGAATTTACCGTGGACCAAATCTTTCTTTCAACACCCAAATTTAACATCTCTTTGTAGATTTCACTCAGCCAGAGAGACAAGGTTTCCAGTTTCGCCTAGCTTGCTAACCTTTCTGTAAGGTCAATAGCCGACTTTTATTTCCCAACTGATGTCACAAGCAATATACTAAATACTTAAATAATTTATTCATTTGTTACTTTACACTTAATTTAGACTTATGCGGCGTGTGATGCCATTATTATTTTTTTCATAAATGGGATTTTGGGGGCCCCTAACTTTCGGCGGAATCGCCGGGGCCCTACGCGGTTGCGTATGCAGCGTATGCCTAGGGACGGGCCTGACATCTCTTGTGGCAACAAAGGCCGTTCACGTCGACACAAGTTAGTTTAAATTAAACAGTTCTGACTTTTTGTATGACATGGCAGGGCATTAATATTTCAGTAGTTTCCAATAAACGAAAGAGATTAATATATGGCACTTGAAATGCGATTTAAAGGTGTCTAAACAGAGAACAAGCAAATTAATTATTTTGTCGGAACTTGACCACCGTTTAAATGTTATTCGAATAAACGAAAGCAGCGCTACATAAAAACCTTACTTGCGGTGGCTTTCTTACATTTATCGATGATCTGATCGATGGAGCTATTTCGGATCGGTTCTTGATTCTCAAATGCCGATCGCTCTGTTATGTCCACTTCGAGGGAAAAAATGATGCCAACTACCGATCGATTGTAGAACCTAATGTATCTAGGTGGTATAGATAGTAAGTAAGTTAGTACGAATATTCTTTACTGAGAAGCACTAGCAAACGCACAGCACTGTACATGGCAAGATTAATACATTCAAACAAGCAAACAAACAAAAGTATATAATTATACAAGCATTGAATTGAATGGTTGAAGTTATTGTACAATCAGAGGAACCTAGGGGAGGAAGAGCTAGAGCTATAGTCATAGAGGGAAAACAAAGAGCTTAAATAGACTGATCTAGGGAAAACATTGTTTATTTGTATAAAGCATCCGGGCAGAGAAGCATTTCTGAGTCAGATTGTCAAACATAGGAAGCCATGGCCGAAGAGAGTAGCGAGATTGCTTGATAGGCGGTAACAATTTATGCAATTTGTGCAACACATAGACCTGTCTGTCTACCTTTCTGTTCGTCTGATTATACAATAACTTCTACCATTCTGTATGTACGTTTCTACGTATCTGTATGTGTGTGTCAGCCTCAATAGCCTATATGCTTGTATGTATGATTTTGCGTTTGTATTTCTCAATGGCACAATGGCCATTGTACCCCTCGCCTGTACCGTGGTGAATGGGTCTCTCTGGTTTCCGCGTGCTTGACCCCCTAATGCGGAAATGAATTACTTCTACGTCAGTATACAGATATTCTAAATGACATGGACCAAAAATGGCACAAGTCCGACTCTGAATTATTTTTGCATGTATGTTATTATGTAGGTGCGACGGGAATAAAACTGAAACAATTACACGATGCCTTTATAAAATTCTGGTAAAATTTGAAGAAAAAAAATCAGACTAAGTATAGCAATTACGTAGATTGTAGATAGTTTCTGTTTAACAAAGCTGTCATAAGAAAGATATAATTAGCGTCACCCTCCTCATTTTCTACAGGCCTCGGTCTGGCGATACTCGAGTATAAGTCAATGGCCGTGATACAATGCCTATCGCATGATCATGTTGTCTTGCTTTTGTCGGTACTGATTTAAAAGATAACATCTTCAAAGGCGAGGATTTTATGTCGAGGTAAGATATACATTGATATGCCGCTAATGTGGACTGGTGGAGAAAGAAGCGTAATATTGTAATTGTAAATATTACATCAATGTTATCGCAGTAAGATCTGAAGAAGAAAAATGTTGTTTTGCGCCTTGATGAAATCTGATGTGCCGCATGTACGTAACCGAAATTAAATATAAAAAAACCAGTCAGCAGAGTTGGAATGTTTAGACACCCCTTTTAAGAATGACAATTCCTTAAATAAGCAAAAATTAATACAGTTTTCCAACTTTTGTGTATTACTAAAGTAAGCGCAGATATTATGTAATTAAGACTTGCAAAAGTTGAACTGACCAGATCAAAAATTATGGTGTCGTGTGAATCTCAACGATGTTAAAATACACCAACTGGACTATATGAAATATGCAATGTTCTGGAAACAATCCCACACCTTTTCCAGAAATAATATAATAAACACTCTTTGTGTAATTCCGCCAGATTGTTTGTAAGTACACTGCAGTGCATTGTAAAAAATGCACGAAGAATTTAACGTAAGTTCCACGTCAACAGCCACAAGATGTCGTTAAACGCTGCAATGCCGCCCTCTTCTAAAACACCTTTAAGACGATTTCATACGTTGCTAACTTGCTATATAAGCGTCAACCGCAGTGGCGTTTATATTGGAAAAAACATTTCAAAAGATAAAGTAAGAACGACGTATATGGCATTGGCAGCCATATTAATATGTAGCTCAGCAATGGAAACTAATATTAATTCTTCCATGTGCCAGTGTCCGTCCTCTGCTAGTGCCAGTCCAAAGCCTAGAAAAAGGAGGGCTATGCTAATCATCTATGTTATGGCACAGAGTCTTTAAACAGAAACTACTACACACAAGCTGTGACCTAAGAAAGATGACTTGCGTCGACCTCCTCATTATCAAGGCTTCGGACTGGCGCCACCTCTACGTGACAGTGAAGGAGTTATGGCACAGCGTTTGTTTCTTAGTCTTTTTCTCCGGGTGATGAACTCGGTTAACCGTAGCCAGGTCAATGATGCGAAGCGAAACTGCCTTCTCTCTATCTGGTCTCTCTGGCAACAGGACTCGGATCTTCACTTGAATTCTCTGGACAACCCCTCTGACTTGACGGAGTCAAGCTAGTGACAGCTAGATTTTTGCCATTGAATATAAATAAAAATGTACTAAGTTCTGCTATTGAAAGAAAAGTCACAAAAGGTACAAAAGAGAAGAAAACACATGTAGTGCAAAGTTCAACGAAGCTCAGCGACGTCATTCACACCTTTTAAACGGTTTACTCAAATGTTATAAATATCACCACGTCTATTCGTTCAGATTGTCTTAGTTGTAAGTCGATTCTAGTAATAATAATTAGATACGGAGACGAGGAGCAAGAGTAAGTTCTTGGTCCAGTAGAATGTCAAGGTAGCGAACAGTAATGGAGAAAGTGTAACTGGGGAATTCAGAAACAAGGGTGGCTTAGTCAAGCCTAGAAAGCTGCTGCTGGGTGCCCAGCCTAATAAATGTAGTCTTTGCCGGGTTAAGGCGACGGCGGTTTGACGACATTCATATCCCCAACTCATCCAGTGTCTGAGTACATATATGTATACATACATACATATTGTGTACTAAGTTTATATAGATTTGTCTTGTAACATATATATTCATCATATAGATATATAGATATCATATAAAATATTCATGTGATCTATCTGTTTTAATTTCTAAACTTATGTTCGTTGATTATGATAATTCTGGATCACTACTTGTATACTATTCTATGGAAACAATAAAAGGATTGATTGATTGATAGATATATTTATATGTATGTGTGTTCATTTGTGTGTAGGTGTGTGGACATATTTGTGCGTAGACATATTTGTGTGTTATCCACCATGTATCCATAATAAATATATCCATATATAGGCTATAGCTATAATGTATATATATATATCTATAATTATATCCTCTTCTGAAGTCGATTTCTTCAGTCTGTACTAATTTAATAAGGCAACATCTTCAAAGAAGAGGATCTTAGAGCGAGGTAAGAAATACATTGAAATGCCGCCAATGTGGACTGAAGGAGAAAAGGCGTAATTGTAATTGTATTACATAAATGTAAATGCAGTAAAATCTCAAAAGGTAATATGTTGCCTTCAAGTAAAATCTGATTCGTGAAACCAAAACTAAATAGGCAGAACAGTCAACAGTGTTGGTTATATTTAGACACCTTTTTTATGGATTCAAATTCTTTATATAAGAGAAATAAATCGAAAGTTTGTGGATGTTGTTTTTATTTTTCCGGAGGACCTAAGCACTGAAATTAAGTAATTCTAACTCGCAAAGTTCAGTTAACTTGATTAAGATTGGGTCGTGTGAACTCGAACGCCATGGTATATGTGACATTTGCAATGCTCGCGGAAAACACCTTTTTCAAAATAATACACATCATGCTCCTCGTCCAATTCCGTCAGATAGATAAAAATATACTGTAATTCATTGCAAAAAATGCACGAAAAATGTAAGGCAAGGTTGACGTCAACATCCATTAGATGTCGTTAAACACTGCAAAATGCGATCCTCTTACTGCACACAACTAAAATGCTTTCAAACTTTGCTAAATAAGTCAAGCGGAGTGAGGCTTAACTGCGCCACTACTCGTACTCTGTCAGTGCCAGTCCCAAGTCTGGATGAAAGAGCAGGGCGACGGTAATGATCTTTGTTATCACACTGCAGTGTCGTTAAACTGAAACTACTCCTACGACGACATTAATATTTTCTAATTCTGTTCTCGGCCATCCTCGTTTCGAGGGTCGGCCGCATCATGAACAATATACCTCCAACGTCTCCTGTCTTCCGTCAGTCTTATCATCTACTCCATTATTTTCCAATTAATCGACATCAAATTGTCATACGAGAAACGAACTGACATACATCAAAAGCTTTACTTCAACGGACCTACTGCCATCTACACCATACGTCTCTTTCTTTCTGAACTCTTGTTTTGCCAGTCTAAGCATGGGTAAAGGAAGAGGTCGAAGCTAACCAGCCTTGTTATAACACACACGCTGTGTTATAAGATAGATGATTAGCGTTGCCATCCTCATTATCAAGGCTTGAGACTGGCACCATCTCTTCTTGGCAGTTGAGTAGTTATGGCACAGTGTCTGTTTCTACTGGAGGCGAACTCGGTTGACCGCAGCCGGATCAACGATACGAAGCGAAGCTGTCTCCTCTCTCGTCTCTCTGGCAACCGGACTTGGATCTTCACTTGCAGTCTCTGGACAACCCCTCTGACTTGCCTCAATCAGTAGAACCATGCGAGAGGAAGGTTTTCTTCCATTGAATTTTAATAAAAATGTATAAAATTTTGCTATCGACAGGAAAGTAACAAAAGGTCCGGCTGAAAAATAATGCAAAGATCCACGACGTTAAACGACGGCAAGCACACCTTTAAAACGATTACTACATAAGATACATAAACATCACTTCGTCTATTCGTTCAATTAAATCCATAGTTTCCGATCGAGTGAGTTTAGTAATAAGGCCGATGTTAATAGCCGTGGTAGTCATAGTCATAATTTCACGGATACACTAACGTGAAAACAACAGCTCCCCTTAAACACCAATATAAGGTGTAAACAGATCCTATATAATGCTCACTACGCTTAGAGCTGTAATATGCCTAAAAATAATCTTTGTCGGCGGAAACGGCCTATGTTGTCATAAGCTGCCGTTAAACTGTGGATCCAATCCAATTCGTTTAGTGGTCTTGTCTTAGGTGCTAGAAATGTAAGGTCGAAGTTATAGACGATGTGTAAATTTATAATCAAAGCTGTTTTAAATTCGAATGACTATTATGCATTAACAATGTTAATTAAAAATTAGGGCTGTTAACAATTAAACAAATTTTAATAGTTAACTATCTAAAAATTAACGATTAATTAATAGTTAACTTTTTATTACATGCATTCCGAGAAGTAATGACAAATGCAAAATTTAACATTATTTATTGCTGATCTTTTAACAGTATTATTAGTATTTAATTATTTATTGCTAGTTAGTAGTTACTACTTAATGAGTAACCTGGTCATTTGTTCATATTAGCAGTCTTGTTTATATTTTTCAGTTCAAATGTCTTCCTTTAGCCAATTGCATAAAATTTAATAAACCAGCAAATATCTGACCCATCCTACGAAGTCACCAAAACTCCACCTCTCGCTATCTCTCCACAGGTCTTTCACTCGAAACTGAAAAACACTGCTTTTTGACAAATCCTATCCTGAATCCAACACTTCACCCTGCCTACCTCGCCGTCTGAACACCAAACACCATCCACCTTAGCCGCCTGCCTGTCTGCCTGCCTGACTCTCTGGATTTTGACCCTCTGCCTGTCGATTTTGTTGTGACTGAGCGCCTGTGAATAAGCTGGTTACCGCGACTTCGCTTTTGTGGGCGCTGTAGAAGTTCCAAGTTTACGATTACGATATCAATATTGCTATGTTCTGGTGAACAACGTATTTTGTTGACAATATAGCAGGCAGTCAGACAATCTTCGATTAATCGTTAAAAATAAAATTAATCGTTAAAATTAATTAACGATTAATCGATTAATTAATCGTTAACTTCCGCAGCCCCAGTAAGGTCCCCGTGTACGGACCGTGCTAGCGTAAGATTCATATCCACACAGAACGAAGAGGTACATGGAACGTAGGACTGCGCTCTAACCAATGTAGCTGGGTGCTATCTGTACCCTAACGATCAACCCCTCCTCTATTCAGGGTTTGGACTGGCACTGGCGCCCTGCGGTGGAGTTTAGGTATCTCGGGGAACCACATTTGAACAGTTATGGGATGGTCAAAATGCGCTACAAAACGTCAACTGTAAGCAAAATACGCTTCAGTCTCTGCTTACATGCGCGATGTTCTGCACTGGCTTCCTGCCTCGCAGCGCATCTCTTACAGGATAGCAGCCTTAGTTTGGCGGTGCCTTGCTGGCTGTGCTCCATCATACCTTTCTGACCTCTGTCGTCCTGTCTCTGACCTAGCCCCCCGTCGGGCTCTGCGTTCCTCGGCCAAGGGAGAGCTCCTTGTCCCCCGGGCCCGTTTATGTCTCAAGCAGCGCCGAGCCTTTTCGGTTGTTGGACCCTCAACCTGGAATGGGCTCCCACTCGAGCTGCGCTTGATGCCTCGCAGCAATTTGCCTGCTTACTGCCGCCTTCTCAAGTCTTCTCTGTTTAGCCGTGGCTGGGCTGGGAGCGCCTCTGAGTAGGTTCCTTGAAGGGGCGCTATATAAATGCTCGGAATGAATGAATGAATGAATGAAAGCATCTCCAAATATCTACAGACATATCCAGGGCGCTGTATGCACAGTAATTTAATTATCTTGGGAATTACCCAACGTTGCCCTTTCGATACTGATTCCTATTCCGATACATGGCTACACAAATACCTCTAGGCTAACCATAAAATATGTATATTATTGAAATAGCTGAGATAAATCAAAACGTAGACTAGGTAGGCCTTACTGGCTTCATTGTGTTTTATATACCGGTTGGTAGACAGTGGTGCGTATCAAAGGCTTTTGTAACGACTGCGGCCGAGCTGATTATGAAAGCAGCTACGCCTATGAGTTGTAACAAGACTGTTGCAGTCTGTTGCTTGTTAGATAATATCTTCAACAATTACTTGCAGAATGAAGTGTATAATTATGTCCAGCAATTCTGAGATTCGGAATATCTTCGACTCCGCAAGAAACTATGAACTTGTTTTAGGACAGATTATTGAATTTTTTATGCGAAAAGACTGCTGGCAGTTTAGATAAAAGAACTGTTTGAATCGATTCGATTTTAACCTGCATGGATCATAATTGTAAATCGTATTTTGTATACCTGATAAACTTATAATACAATTGAATGTATATATTACAATTTACAGTTCCTTGGCCCATTGGATGTTTCAGTTTAAAAATAGAATTAATTAAAAGTTATCAAAAAAATTCTAAATCATGTGCCAATTTTAAAGGAATAATTGAAAAGTAATTGGTAATTGAATTACAATCAAAATATAATTGTAATTCAATTACTCTCACAATCAAGTAATTGTAATTGTAATTCAATTACATTTACAAGCATGTAATTGCAATTATAATTGAATTACATTTGCAATGTAATTGATACAACACTGGTTTTAGTCGGTCTTCGCCGTTCCTACAACTTATTAAAACAAAATGAGCTGGCATATCAAAAAATTAAAATTTCAATCGATTGACTTTCATTGTTACCACTTTGTAAACACGACACGCATGTTGCATGTTTACCTAGCACAATTAAGTGACCCGACCCACTGCGCATGCGCACACGACTTCGATTCCGCTAAGACGGTGATTTATTAGTGCGCTACAGCCAAAAACATAGTTCTCTACTAATTTGCTTCCTAAAAAGATGCAAATTGATCTTGAACTGTGTATCTATAGGGTGACTAGATAGGTCGAGAACGATTTTGAATGCAGACAAATATATGTTATACACAATATAATATGGAAAGTTGTATACTGGAGGATAGGTTGTTCAAATGAGAATGTTACGCCAAAAAAATAGATCACTTAGCTCATTTATTAAAATTTTAGCGCCAATATCCGTGACGTCATCAAATTCGTGCCAAGCAAACGTCCAGTTTGGCCGAAAACAATATTGTACGACCATCATTGTTAATCCACACATAATTAATTAATTAATACAAATTATCATTTAGTATTTAATAATGTTTCCTTTACTCTTTATTACAGCCTCAAGTCGATTAGGCATCGAGCCGATTAGATTTTTCAGAGTTGTCAGAGGTATCGATGTCCATGCCTTACGAAGCCGACGTTTTAAGGTGTTCAATGTCTGGGTTCGGGATCGGCATAAACAGTTGCCGCCATAATACTCCAAACATTTTCTATTGGTGACAAATCCGGCGAATTAGGCGGCCAGTCCCCCGGTGAGATGTATCCATTGATATTTTTGTTCAACCATTCGACTGAGGCTTTTGATGTGTGTGCACGTGCACCGTCTTGTTGAAATAATCCTTCGCCGTTATTATGAAACATTTTTGTGGCTGTTAACTGAGCGCAGACTGCAGTTCGCTGGAATGCGGGTTTGACCTCTTTCTCCAGTATCTCATTAATGTAATAACTTGAAGTGACTGAAGTTTTATTTGGAATGATATGAAGTTTTGTTAATCCAAGAGATGTCATACCTCCCCACACCAGAACTGAGGGACTGAACTTCACCTGTGGAGCGTTTGGCCCACTTGCTAATCCACGATTTAGAACGACCCAATTTCTTTCCTATAACACTGTAACTGTACTTTTCTTCCAATAATGTAATAGCTTGAGCCCTAATTTGCGATTCATTTAAGGCCGCCATTGCCTAATCGGCGTATTCACTAGTCAATGATAATGCTGCTTGTTTACGTTTGCTTGGCACGAATTTGATGACGTCACGGATATTGGCGCTAAAATTTTACTAAATGAGCTAGTGATCTAATTTTTTTGCGTAAGATTCTCATTTGAACAACCTATCCTCCAGTATACAACTTTCCATATTATATTGTGTATAACATATATTTGTCTGCATTCAAAATCGTTCTCGACCTATCTAGTCACCCTATAGTTTTGCAATATCTACATACAAATATGTACATGAAAAAATTAAATCTAGCTTGTCATCAGTTTTTTCTAGGGTTTACAGTGAAAATATAGTTACCGCTCGGACTAGTCTAGGAGATTAAAAGCAAACCTAAAAAATATGCTAAACTAATTTTAAAATAATAAAATTAAAATTGATAAAACTAGACCATAGGGCATAGGCTGTATACAAATCGGCTACAATTTCTACAAGGCATACCCTGCAGAAGCAGAAAAAGTGTAGTTTGAATTTTAAGTCTACTTATTATGAATTATAAGTTATACCAACCTACAAAGCCTCCCCGACGTTGCGTTCGTGTCACACGATTTCCTGATGAGCGGTAACATCATTCTGTTGTCGCAATCGAGGTCTGTTTACGCTACATGATCTTGTGACATGATTGACTACTGACTACTCAGTGACTACACCTCCTAATAGGTAGTAACTGTTACTAAATGCAACTTATTTCGTTGAAGCATATTATCATTACATATGAAATTAACGTTTTGTAAGTTTTGTTGAACTTTTGACGCGAAAATTGAAGACAGAGCGCGAAAACTGATGACATCATTTCCGGTGTTACGTCATATGTATGAAATGGGTGCGTTCTATTTGCATGTTAATTTGTTTCATTATTATTATATTCGTTTTATTGGTAACAAAACTGATAGACACACCGCTATCAGGTACATTGCAATTTAACAAAAGTTACGAATGAATGCTAAGCAAGATTGTACCATACAACGAGTAGCCAATGTTAGAGCGACAATAAGGCAACAAATGAAATGAATGAATGAATGGAATGGAATGGAATCAATGAATGAATGAATGAAATTGTTATCAACTATTGCATGATGAATTGTTAAGTTAATTAAGAGAGTAACGTGGGATGAGATTTATGAGCATTAGTGGTCAGAGGATGGCTTTTTATACAGGACTCGTGAGATAAGTAAGTAAGTAAGTATATTCTTTAATAAAACCAATTGCATATCCGCACTCTGGTGTACATACATCTTAACAACAATCAACAGTTAATGTCAATACGAGTACAACATTCTAACAATAAACGTCTTTCGCTGTAAATTATCTGCAAGAGGTACACAATGGTCGTGCGATCGCGGTCGCAGGGTATATTGTTGGGGCTTTTTGGTGGAAGTAAACTATGCAGTACGTGGCCCTGGTTCATCAGAACCGCAGAGAAAAGACGGGTGTCAGCTTCAAGACAAAGTCGCTCAAATTTTGGGTAGTCTTCAGGAAGATACCGGAGGCGGATTAGCTTGCTTATTACTGATTGAAGTCGGCATCTATCCTGTTGTCCCGCAAACCCCCACCAGGCCGGGGCAGCATAGAGTAAACGAGCCACTGTTGTTGCACGTACTACATCATAAAGCTGCAGACCCTTGAGGCCATGTGCAACAAGAATGCGCAGGGCATACATTGATTGTTTTGCCTTACAGCATATTCGGGTGATATGAGGCTCAAAGCTGAGAACTTCTGTAAATGTAACCCCCAGGATATTCAGGCTCGACACCCTAGTCAATCCAGGGGTGACATCCGGAACAGTGTCATTCCATGCACGCCCCTCGGCCGTCTGATCACCATCTCAAAGGTCTTTTTCTTATTTAGTTTAAGGTTACATGTTTCGGCCCATTGGGATACATGATCAAGTTCATTTGCCACTGTGGCAGTGTTTGAAGAGGGTACCAACAGATAGGTATCGTCTGCATATTTGATAAGCCTATTTCCGGGGTGGGCGGCTTTAAGCTTTGAAATTGTTGTAATAAAGTTGGCTGGGCCTAAACCCGAACCCTGAACAATACTAGCAGTGATGTGAACAATGGCAGAAATTAAGCCATTGTATTTGGTTTCATGACCCCGATCTCCAAGATAGGCAATTATCCAATTGTACAAGCAGTCTGGTATTTGCAGCTCTGCTAGTTGTTCAGCTAGGTAAGAGTGCCTCACCGTGTCGAAGGCTTTTGTAAAATCTAGGGCAATTAGATGTACAAATTTATTGTCTCTTAGTAGATCCGTAAGGTTGTCGGTCAAGGCGATTAGTGCAGCTGAGGTGGAACCTGTAGGTCGGAAAGCGTATTGGTCCGTGAAATCAATAAAAAGTTTATCATCTTTAGTGGGTAGTACAAAGTTGTGAGGGCGTGGTCTCATTTTGAAGACTTGAAGATATTGCAGATATAATTATTAATAATAATATTCTTCATTAAATATTTTCATCCTGACAATAACGCAGGATGATTACAATTCAGTAGACCTATGAACGGATGATCACAAGCTATTACAGGAGTCGAATTTAACAGTTACTGTATTCGGCAGCCATGCAAGACACCCATCACGTCCTATATATCATTTTACCAATGCGTCATCTCGCAAATGATAGGCTGAGTGGACCTTTGGGAGAGTACGGGAAGCGATCCCGCTAACTTAAGTGGAATCACATTCCACTGGATTTGCCATCCTGCGGGTGTAATTTATCCCATTCTCTATGTATATTGGCTACCGGAAATGGAACAGCAACGCACGCTAAGTACGTCAGCTTGTGTCGAGCACGTCTCACCAGATATCAAAGAACCGGAAACCACTTGTTTATGCTGGCGTCCATGTTGCACGTAGCTCGCGTGACCGGAAGAACCCTAGTAATGCCACGCACCGGTTGGTACCTCGATCAAATCTTCCAACTATATATTCCGCGCTACGATGATCTTAAGAAACAAATCTGTCCTTGCCAGGACTCCCACTTGCCTCATTACGACTACGACCAGCGTTTTGACGATCCAAAATTTGTAGAATCTCTGTGGCGTACCAATGAAAGCCAACTCGTATGCGGACTTAGTCAACCGTACCGGTACGCTGAACAAACCGAGATGAACTACGCAGACTTCTTCGATTTCTGGAAAACGTTTCCAAGACGGCAGTTCGCTATCTCTCTACACTTCCATTCAGTTAACCCGAAATGTGGCTCACGTACGTCGAGGAGACTTTCTTAAAGAACGCTGAGCTTGCTTTCGGATTAACCATCGCCAATGCTAGCTACTTCCATTCTGCCTTCTGGTACTTCACGGAACGTTACATTTCAGTGAACTTCGTCGCAGCGACCGAGGATCGTAACTGGGCCGTGACGAATCTTCCACACAAAAACACTTCCAAAGAGAAGATTAATTTCACGGATGGCGAAACAGCGGCGTTCGATCTGGCAGTTCTGTCGAAGTGTGACGGAGTCATTAAGTCAACCGCAAGCTTTGAATGGTGGGCTAAGAAGACCACTCTCTACGACACAGAGTGGCCAAGAAACGGAAGCCAGTTTTATTACTCGTTCAACCGTATAAACTGTTTTCCATCGGACTGGGTACTGCTGCAGTAGAAAGAAAGGGGGTTTTGTTGGTGTGGGAAAGCAGGTATAGGCGGTTAGTTGGCGTGTTTGAAGTTAGATGGTTGATGGCCTTACAGTGCTGAAGAGCTAAGCATAGCTCAGGCACTGGTAGAGTTAGGACCGACAGAAAAAGAGGAACGCGACACATTTCTGTGGGCAACATTCCCCGAACCCGTTACGGGTGAATTCAGTGGCTATCCGAGGCCGTATCTCAACCTAAATCCGTTCTTGTTCGAGACTCGTTTGAGCATCGTAATGTAACATCACCATTGAAACTTTGTATATTGCAGGAGAGTGGAGATACAGAAGTCACATGGGAGGAGGATCAACATGTTTTGGAAAAAGTCTTATGAAGTACTCACCATTACCCTGATTCTTCTCAGTTTGATTGCACTTTATTTAATTAAGTGGAATCACATTCCACTGGATTTGCCATCCTGCGGGTGTAATTTATCCCATTCTCTATGTATATTGGCTACCGGAAATGGAACAGCAACGCACGCTAAGTACGTCAGCTTGTGTCGAGCACGTCTCACCAGATATCAAAGAACCGGAAACCACTTGTTTATGCTGGCGTCCATGTTGCACGTAGCTCGCGTGACCGGAAGAACCCTAGTAATGCCACGCACCGGTTGGTACCTCGATCAAATCTTCCAACTAGATATTCCGCGCTACGATGATCTTAAGAAACAAATCTGTCCTTGCCAGGACTCCCACTTGCCTCATTACGACTACGACCAGCGTTTTGACGATCCAAAATTTGTAGAATCTCTGTGGCGTACCAATGAAAGCCAACTCGTATGCGGACTTAGTCAACCGTACCGGTACGCTGAACAAACCGAGATGAACTACGCAGACTTCTTCGATTTCTGGAAAACGTTTCCAAGACGGCAGTTCGCTAACCCTTTGGAGGTGAGGTGGGGTATGACACACCCCACAGCTATTCTACCCTGCGTTTTCTACGGAAAAAGTGGAACCAGCTTGGATTATTTTTGTCTACCTTAGTGAGTGTGAAATACGGACACATTAAGACAATTTACGGAACTTTTGAACGTAATTTATTTTATTTTTTGGCATATTAAAGTGAAATTAAAATTTTTCGTATACATGTTGATTTTAATGAATCAAAAAAAGTTACGGCTTAGTGCAGAAAAAAATGGGCGATTATGGAAGATATTGCAGATATAATATATAGTCTTGGATGGATGCAAGATCGATCTAATATAACGGGAATTATGTAACGTGTTCACAAACGTTAGGCCTACATGTTTCAAGGGCCACGCAGATGCCATTGAAGAGGGCCGCTTTGATTTTGAGCACCACAGCGCTGGCCTTTGTGATTGAAAAGTTAGGCCGATTTGTTCACGATAATCACCAGTTTAGCTGATAATTGGTTACACAACTACAGTTTAGCTCACAATTAACGTTATGTAGTTGATATTGCTACTTGCAAGTAAAAAAGTGTATTGGGGTATGTCATACCCCACCTCACCGTTAACGTTCCAATGCTTCACCTCACCTCCAAAGGGTTAATTTTGTTGCTGTGAGTAGTTTTTTCCCCTCTTCTTGTTGGTGTCAAATCTGTGGATATTTAATTACTCTTTTACTGGTGCTTTTTGCTTTTAGGATTGCGTATTGCATTATTATGATTTGCATAATTATTATAATAACAATCTTTTGCCTTAATTCTAGTTATATGTATGCGAGTTGGTTGATGAGGCGTATAATTAGTAGCTTCTTTTCAACTGTGAAATCTTAAGTATGTTTTATTATATTATATAAGTAATAAAAATCTGATGTAAGTAAATTACATATATGGCATATTGTTCATTAAGTATCTATAACACTTTGTTTTAAGTATCACATGTTTAGTTTGGTTGCTGTATTGGAGTAAATATTACATTGCATCATTATGCAGTACTACATATGCAGTAATAAGGAAAATGTAGTTGTAGTGTCTCAATGAACATGTTGAAAACAAACTTTAAGCAATTGTAATACGTATGTGCCAAATATTTTTTTACTTAATGAAACTTACGTTTGAGTGTATTGGATGCTTGAACAGTCTACGGGTAAAAGGCCGACTTTGTGAATTACCTATATCATTTAGTGTTTGTGCTGTTTTTATCAAATTTTTATTCAAAAAAGTATAATGGTAAATAGTGAATGTTGTCACTAGATGACGTTAAACTGAAAATGAATAAATAATCACTTAAAAGAGTACAAGTAGAATAAGAATCTAACGTCATGATATTATTATAATTAAATTTGTATCGAATTGATTTAATCACAGTGTGTGTATCACAGAAAGTATGCCTAACCGATGCATTACTTTATGTCGTTTAACATTGAATTTTGTGACACTGTAAGGATTTATTTTGACACCTTTAAATGGTGTCGTTTGGACGTTAAATTTCTCGTTTTCATTGTATGGTATACATTGTGAATTGCCGTCAACGGCCTTTGATGTCATAAGGCGACGTTAAACCTTTGAGTAATATAAATGTACCAGCCGATCCTACATAGGCGTGGGACACGGTATCATTATTAGTAATGACTAGGTTCATATTGATGCATTCTAGAAGCGGTGAGAACGGTGATAAGGGTGAATTAACAAGATCCAGTGTTTTGTATCCTACGTAATTATAACCGTTTGGGTTTTTTTATCTTTTAATAAATGTACAAAATATTTACAAGCAATTTACAACATTCATTAGCATTCTCAGTACAAGATACATGCACTGAAGCGATGCAAAATTAGTTGAAAATTCTTTAATCAGATTTTCAATGGTAATTTCTTTTACAATGCAATACAGTATATTATGCACTTACGCAATAAAACACTGATTGAAATTAGTCAGATTGTCAATATTATTGTTTCTATGATGTAGTAGCCTACAGTAGTTATGCACCTAAGCAATGTTATACTGATTTAAGTGTTTACAGATTTTCAATATCATCTTATACAGAAATGCTCTTTATAGGCAATGTAGAACTGATTTAAATGTTTACAGTCAGATCTTCAAAATCATTTTTAAGAAGCAGTACAGTACATAAGCACTGTTCAAAGCAATATACATGTAATACAAATTGAAATGACTACAATCAGATTTCCAATATCAAGATACAGTACTGTCAGTACAGTAAAGATGCATTGGAGCAATGTAATACTAATTGAAATATCTACAATCAAATTTTCAATATCATTTTTTAAACACAGCACAGTATATATGCGCTGAAGCAATGTAACAGTTTTAAATGTTTCAACTTGGATTTTACGATTACAGTTGTCCAGACCACCTACATCGCCGAATGAATGGGGTTTATTAATATATTTTATTTACGCGTGCCTTGCAACCGTTTTAAAGGTGTTCAATAGCGCCTTCCATTTCGTGTAGTAGTATTCATTTATTGTAATTATTGCATTGTATTGTATCCACTTTGAAAAGTTTCCTCCGATATCATGGCTAAATATAACTGAATATCTGGTACTTTTTTTTAACCTCAATGTACAGTGTCGGGAAATGTGATTTAGAATATTATTTTGAGATAATTAAATATGACGTCGTAGAAATGTTGTGAGTTGAAACTGAGGTGTTTAAGATATGTGATGTTTTAGAAATGTGACATTTCAGGAATGTCGTAGAAATGTTATATTTAGGAAATGTGATGACGTAGAAATGCTATATCTGAGCAATGTAATGTCATAGAAATGCTATGTCTGAGAACTGTGATTTCGTAGAAATGTTACATCGGAGAAATGTGAAGTCGTAGAAATGTGATGTAGTATAAATATTATGCATTAGAATTATTTCCATGTCTGCCTGGCTGTTGATTGCTTCTGTTAGACGGACTTCTGATTTATCACTCATCTAGAATTTAAATGAATTTTTGGCAGCGGTGGAAATAGCGTAAGGACTACGACAGTTAATGCGATTTACATGGGCAATGGAGATGGAAAGATGGAGGCAGTGGGCTAGGAGGGAGGGAATGCGACAGAAGTGGAGGGAGGAAAATGATGTGAGGAAAAGAGAAGACTGGAAATAGCAGGAGGCAGGGAGGGTGGCAGAATAACAGGGATTAAGAAAGGTAGGGAGAAGGACAAGATGGAAGGAGTCAAGGAAGAATGAAGGACAAGAAAGAGGAAGAAAGTCAAGAAGAAAGGTCAAGGGAGGAAGAGGCGTGTTGACCGAAAGGTGCGATCAAGGGAATCGTGAATGTGAGAGGTATAAATGGAGAATTCGACGCAGGGAAAAGGAAGGAAGGAAGCAGGGAATAATTGGTAGGTATTAGGAAGAGACAGAGAGACTAAGAAGGCAGGGAAATTGCAGTCGGTTCAAATTGACAAAAAACAGGCAGGCAGACACGCAGAGCGACACGCAGTCGGAAGGAAAGACGAACAAAGGCATAGTGAGACAGACAAAGGAAGCGTCTTCATCCAAAGTGATGTTGTATTGAGAAAGAGAAATGCATACTGAGACAGACAAAGGCATAGTTAGACACACGTTATGTGTGTATGCATGCATGCAGGATCTTATTTGTGCATCTGCGCGTGCCTCCGGACATTGATCTCTAGAGCATCAGTTTAACTCTTCTCTATATATACCCAAAATTAATGTCTTATCGATAAAAAACATTGATCAAATGTATCGCCGTCTATAAGATGTTGCAGGCAGACAAACAGACACACAGACACATAGGTAGACATACATACAGAAAGACAGACTTACAGACAAAATGTCGTTCTAGAGAGATATTGATGAACTGATATTTGCATTGATCGGCATTGGATTGGAGCGTCTCTGAGTAGTTTTCTGGAGGGGGCGCTATACAAATGTTCGAAATGAATGAATGAAAGGATATAAATTGAGTGTGCTTGATTTCCTTCTAGTATCTGATTCCAATCGATCGTATCGATCTGACAGAGGAGCAATCGGTTGATTTGGATGAAGACGATTCCGCCGGTAATCTCTGATGACAAAAGGAAATAATTACAATACATGCAGGGAATAACAATTGTTTCGTTTACAAAGATATGATGCAATCGAACAACGAGACGAAGGAGGAGGAGGAGAACAGAGAGAAGATGAAGAAAAGAGATAAATTATAAGAATGATGACGACGACGACGATGTTGTTGATGTAATGACGGGTGATGATGATGATGACAACGACAGTAATGATGACTATGACTATGATGATGACGATGATGACGACGACGACGACGACGATGATGATGATGATGATTGTGGGGCGCGGTGGTGTAGGGGTATGTTCGTTGCCTTGCAGCCGGAGGGTTGCGGGTTCGAATCCACCTCAAGCCGCCGCGTAGGGACCCTGGGCAAGTCCTTCACTCGCAATTGCTCATGCGCCTCGGCGTGAAACTCCGATTCAGCGTCCGCGCTGTAGTCGGGAGCGCCTCTGAGTAGAAATCTTGAAGGGCGCTACAACAAGTGCTCATACATACATACATGATGACGATGATGATGCATCTTCACCTGGCGGCTGACTATCCGCGCCTCAGATTCACATTTCGGTGTGACCTTGCGCGCGTTACAAATTTATTTAATAATAATAATAATAATAATGCTGCTGATGATGATGATGATGATGATGATGACGATGACGATGACGACGACGACGACGATGATGATTAAGAAGCAGTACTCCAGCCAGTATGCATGTTTAACGAAACTCCAATTGCAATTTCACTAACTGACAAAATATACTCGAGCATGCATTGTGTATTAAAATTGTTTCAATAACGATTAATTTTTTTTATTCAAATCATAACTTTAGTTATATTGTTTCCAAAATTAATAGTAACCTATAGCATATTATGCAATGTAATATTTGCTTTAATGCATAAACCAAACTATACGTGATAACAAAGAACCAACTGTTGATTGAATGGATCGACAGTTTAACGAAATCTTACTGCAGCAAAGGACGTTGATGTTAACATCAATAATTTTGAACAGTTCCCACCCATTCATCAATTGCTTATTAAACAACACACGCGAATGGTTAATATATAGAGTCTTCTTCAAACGTTTAAAAGGTGTCGAAACCGAGCATATTAGGTATCAAAATGGTCGGCGGGCTCTCCGGTCTGCCTCGCGAAATGACTTGATTATACCTTCGTTTCGAACAACTACCGTGCTCGTCGGGACTTCTCAATTGCGGCGCCACAGATCTGGAACGCTCTTCAGCGGCTATACGGTTTTTTCTAGACTCTTAAAGCCGAACTTTTTCAGCTGTTTAATGGCCACGTGTTGAGCGCCTCTGAGAGACTCTTAAGTGGCGCATTAAAAATATCTTATTACATTACATTACATTAATACAATGGTCGTTTAGACACCTTTAACACGTACTCAACGGGTGCTATGTATAATTGGACAATCGCGTTTATTCGCATATACATCCTGTACATTTTCAGTTCTTCACCAATCAGCAAAACAGCAACGCAGCTGCACTTTATATAGTTTGGTAGAAAACGTTTGAAAGGTGTCTAGTTAAACGCATTGCTTCAGCACGGTTTAAGCCCTTTAAGGGCATTTTATGGCTGTCAAGGCGATTGGCTAAGATCTTACTTTTTAATGGACAAAATCAGTGTCGTCTACCAATGGGGTTGGGGTTTGGAGATTCTTTATCCCACATTTGCCAGAAGTGAGGGAGTTTAACGTATATTAATCTACAGTTCGCAGTGACTTCTGAGTCTCTATTTATATAAGTCGGCCAGAATGAGGGTTTGTTCTCCCATTCCAGGTGGCTAGACGCTACTGGACAAAATCAGACTAAGTATAGCAATTACGTAGATTGTAGATAGTTTCTGTTTAACAAAGCTGTCATTAGAAAGATATAATTAGCGTCACCCTCCTCATTTTCTACAGGTCTCGGACTGGCAATACTCGAGTATAAGGCAATGGCCGTGATACAATGCCTATCCTCTAATCAAGTTGTCTTTCTTTTGTCGGTACTGATTTAAAAGATAACGTCTTCAGAGAAGAGGATTTTATGTCGAAGTAAGATATACATAGAGATGTCGCTATTGTGGACTGGTGGAAAAAGAAGCGTAAGATTGTAATTGTAAATATTACGTAAGTGTTAATGCAGTAAAATCTCAAGAAGAAAAATGTTGCTTTGCCTTCACCCAAAATCTTATGTGCGCAACTGTATTAAATAAAAAAAAACAGAGTTGGTAATATTTCGACACCTCTTTTAAGAATCACAATTCCATATAATTATTAAAGAATGAATCCAGTCATTTCAAATAAAGATCCTACAGCTCCTGAATCTTATCGACCAATCTCACTTACACCAACTTTATGTAAAATAATGGAAAAGATGATAACAAACAGATTACAGTGGTTTTTAGAAACCAATAAACTTCTGACTCCGTATCAAACTGGATTTAGAAAGCATAAAAGCACTATAGATCAAATTCTTAGACTTCAAGATTATATACATAAAAACTAAACAATAAACAAAATGTCTTAGCAATATTTATTGATTTTGAAAGAGCGTATGATATGCTCCATGTTCCAACTTTGTTGGAAAAATTACATAAAATGGGAATAACGGGAAATATATTTGACTGGATTTCTAAATTCCTAGCTATCAGAACTTTTCAAGTTAAGGTAGGAATAGAATTATCTGAAAAATTCTCTCAAGAAAATGGGACACCACAGGGTTCCGTTATTTCTTCATTATTATTTTTAATAATGATAAATAATCTGGATCCTGGTTCGGAAAATGTCGAATTATCATTATTTGCTGATGATAGTGCAATTTTTTATGCTAGTCGAAACATAAAATTACTTCAGGATAAAATCCAAAAAGCTATTAATAAAATTAATGACTGGTGTGATAAAAACGGATTTAAAATATCTTTAACTAAGACCACTGGAGTAGTATTTACAAGAAAGAGGAAATTACCCAAATTACGGATTACTCTTAATAAAAAAGAAATTAAAATAGAGAACACTGCCAAATTCTTGGGAGTTATCTTTGATTCTAAATTAAAATGGAATCCCCATATCGATTACATTGTTACTAAATGTAAAAAACGAATGAACATAATGAGAGCTGTATCTGGATATGGATGGGGAGCATCCAAGAGAGCCCTTTTATCCATTTATAAAGCAATTATTAGATCAGTTCTTGATTATGGAGATGTGGCATATAGCACAGCTAGCTCTAACCAGTTGAAAAAATTACAAAATATTCAGTCTGAGGCTTTGAGATTAGCGTGTGGATCAGCTAAAGGCACCCCAATCATGGCCCTTCAAAATGAGTGTGGTGAATTACCACTTCACCTACGTCGCTTGAACAACTCGCTCAAGGTTGGATCTAAGATCATCAGTTCAAAAGATCACCCAGCAGCTGAAGCTATGCGAGATCACTGGTCAAATTACTGTCGTGCATCTTCTGCTAAACAAAATTCCATTTTTAAAAGAACTGAACACTTTTTCTCCTTAATTACTCAACCATTTGAATCACCATTTTATCAGCCAACAGCTCCGTGGCTTGATAGGGTCATTAAAGTCGATTTGTCCTTGAAAAAGCATATCAACAAAAAGACAGACTCCCCTGATATTATGTCATCTTTGTCACTAGAATTAATTAATAAATATCTTGATTATACATCCATATATACAGATGGATCTAAACTTGAAAATATAGTTTCAGCAGCTTTTTGTATACCTTCTATGTGGATCCATAATATTTATAGAATAGCAAATGACTCCTCGATTTATTCAGCTGAATTAACAGCAATAATTGAAGCAATAAAATGGATTATTGAAAATGAAAATGAAAACGCAAATAAATATATAATATTTACTGATTCATTGAGTGTAGCAACATCAATAAAAGAGATTAGGTCTTGTTCACGGCCTAATCTATTTCTTGAATTTATAGATAATATTAATAAACTAAAACATAGTACTGTTCTCGTAGCATGGATCCCGAGTCATGTCGGTTTATCTGGAAATGAAATGGCAGACACATTGGCAAAGAAGGGGCTGGAAATATCTGAGATTAATTCAACAAATTATTTAGAATTAAAGGAAATCTATTCTTTAATAAGGAGTTATGTAACTAATAAATGGCAAATTGAATATAATCTTGAATCAAAAGGAAGATTTTATAAATCTATTCAGCCTTTGGTATCCACAAATGTAAAATTTATGGACTCTCTAAGGAAACGTGAAGTTCAAATTACCAGACTTAGAATGGGACATATCTTAACTAATACGTGGTTGAAACATATAGGTAAAAGCACAACGGATTTATGTTCTGAATGCCAGGTGCCTGAAACCATTGATCATATATTAATTGCTTGTAAAAACATGACATATCAAAATTAATACTTGAAAAATGTACGTTGAAAAAAGTGGAATGCACTGTTAAAAGTGTATTGTCTATTCCAGATATTTGTCTCGAAGTATATAATATACTCATGAACATTACTAATGGGAAAATCATGTAGAGATTATAAATAAATAGAGTAATTATATCTGAAAATACTCTCTATAGGTGCTGTGAGTAAGTACATAATCTAGGTAACGGCAATAAATAATGGTTAAATACAGTTGCATAACGGTTAATTGAGTAAAAAGTATTATAACTTCTTTTTATAATAATGTTCCTTGTTTATAACATGTTAATTGGTTTGTTCATAATGCTAAATGTATGGATTTATGATGTGATTTTTGTTTTCTCCTTTTCGTATTGAATAAAAATCATAAAACTGATGCGTAATAATATTTCTAATATTCTTGGTCCTTAGTTATTGCTTAAAATTGGTTTGTGTTTGTTGATGAATACGATTCATTTTAGAGCTAATTTTGTAATACATAAAACCAATATTGAATAATATTGATACTTTGATTGTCATGTTGAAATTGATAATTGAATCTGTATGTACTATGACTGATGGATAATGAATATTGAACATTTCCTTTAAATGTAATATTGATAGTTTGATGGTAATTTAGATAGATATTCTATAAAATATTGTTAATAAGATTGACGAGAAAACAGTATATAATGACTTATATGAATAAGAGATGGACAACAATCACCTGTCAAATCACAGCATTCTGTCAGAAATGGAATTCAAGCCAAGAAGAGAGAACGCAAACTGATGACAGACAGTATACGAAAATGAACTTAATCCGTCAGAAACTTTAAATACGTCAACATCCTATCAGAAACGGAATCAAAGACGAGAAAAGAAAAAGAAAACTTATGAGAACATTACAATAAAATGAACTGAAATACACCAAAAACTTAAAGACGTCAACAGCCTTGTAGCTATAGGATGTCGTTAAATATTGGATTAATAATAATAAACAGTCATTTCAAGTTTTGAATACTCTTAATGTAAGCTTAGATAATTAAGTAATTAAGACTTGCAAAAAGTTGAATTAACCACAGATCAGAAATAGGGTAATTAACTTCAACAATCTTAAAATAAACGAAATGGACTATGTGAAATATGCAGTGTTCTGGAACCTATCCCACACCTTTTTCAGAAATAATATAATACACAAAAGTGCAATTTCGAAGAATGCTTGAAATATACTGTGGTCCATTGTAAAAATGTACGAAAAATATAAGGTAAGTTCGACGTCAACAGTCACAAGATGTCGTTAAACACTGCAACATGCGACCGTCTTCCTGCACAGTGAAGAAGCAAACAACAGTGCTATATAACCGTCAACCGCAGTGACGCTTATGTTGGTAACGAATCCCATTTCTACGCGTAAAGTAATAACGACGTCAATAAGATGTCGCTCAATAACGGAAACTACTACTTACTCCGCCATACGCAACTGCCAGTACTTTGGTAGTGCCAGTTAAAGGCCTGGATAAAGAAGGGCGACGCTAATTACCTTTGCTATGACACAGCGTTGTTAAACAGAAACTTCACACACGCTGTGACCTAAGAAAGATTACTAGCGTCGCCCTCCTCAATATCAAGGCTTTGGACTGGCACCATCTCTTCTTGGCAGTTGAGTAGTTATGGCACAGCGTCTGTTTCTTAGTCTTTTTCTCCTGGTGATGAACTCGGTTAACCGTATCTGGGTCAACGATGCGAAGTGAAGCTGCCTTCTCTCTGTGGTCTCTCTGGAAACTGGACTCGGATCTTCACTTTGATTCTCTGGACAACCCCTCTGACTTGACGCAGTTAAGCTAGTGAGAGCTAGATTTTTGCCATTGAATATAAATAAAAATTTACTAAGTTCTGCTGTCGAAAGAAACGTCACAAAAGGTCCTTGCAAAAGAGATGAAGATAACGAAAAGATCCACGAAGCTCAACGACGTCATTCACACCTTTAAAACGGTTTACCCACACGTTATATAAACGTCACCTCGTCTATTAAATTTTGTATTGAGTATTTAATTTCTGCATCACGTTAGACTTCTCCTCCGCAATGCTCTTATTTATCGATAAATCTCCCGAGTTCGAAGAACCGGATGAGGTATTGAGCGAACGCTTTCGTTTGTACTTTCCCATTTCGGATTATCTTGTAGATGTTTAGGTTATTAGTCCGTCTCGATTTTTCAGTATATAGTTTCGCGCCAAAGTGGCGGGAGTATAACGTTCTCGCAACCGTCGATTACAACGACCACCAAACTTCTTTTAATAATCCTTTCATTACTTCCAAGTCTGTTTAAATTTCCGAACAAACTCGTACAAATGCTTTTTGATATTACGCAATTTTAACGCAGTTTTATGCAATTTAACGTAGACTGTAATATTTCCGTTCGATCGGATGTTGACGTCACGTGACTCTTCACTATAAGCATTTCTGCGGTTGACGATTACATAGCGACGTTGGGAAGCTTTTTAAGGGTGTGTAGAAAGAGGGTCGTATAAATAATAGTAATTTTTATTATTAGTTCCTAGGATTAACATCGACATATAATGCTGTCTATCACAATTTTAAAGAATATACATGGTATTTGATATTATATATATTTTGAAGTTCTGTTTTCTTGGAGAATACTCATTTGTTCATTTGTTCGTCAGCCATAAATCTAATGGGAGTCACCTTTCTCGGCAATCCCATATACAATTCATCGACCAACGGCTTCCTAACATATAGAAACAAAACCTAAATTCCAAGCTATAATATTATAATGTTCTGGGTCTATACAGAGTTCGTTTCTCACCAGATGGCCGAAGTCTAAACACACATTGGCAAACATAAATCCCCTTCTATAGACTGCGGCCAAAACATAACTGAGTTAACGCTCCTTTCTTAACCCTCAGGCTACCAAGGTTTTTTTGCGACATCGGCTACCAAGGGGGGGGGTTGAGACGACCCCCCTGGATTTCGTGTTTGGTTTCACATTATCATAACGTGTAATACAGCATTGGATTCAGCATTCATTTCTGCACAATTTGTACTTTTTGGTTAAACAAATATAAAATTATGTGTGTTTTGAAACTGATCTATGAATCTAACATCATAACCTCAGTGTACATCAAAATATAAGTACGTGGTCCTTCGAAGTTGTTCATAGCGAACCTCTAAGATTAGTTTTGGCATATTACAGCTCATATTAAATTTTACACACTTATTTATTTATCCAATGTTTAATGACATCTTTTAGCAACAAAGGCCGTTGACGTCTTTAAAGTTTTTGATGCATTTCAGTTAATTTTCGTGTAGTGTTTTCATCAGTTTTCTTTATCTTTTTTCCGTCTTGGATTCTATTTCTGATAGGATATTGACGACTTTAAAGTTTTTGACGTATTTAAGTTCATTTTCGAATAATGTTTTTCATCAGAATTCTTTCTCTTTTCTTGTCTTTGCTTCTTTTCTGACAGGAAGTTGCAACGATGAAATTTGACAGGTGGTTGTTCTTTTTTCTCCTTTTTTCCTTCTTTTTTGATATTAAAAAGAAACAAAATTAATCTTCTAGCCGTACAGGCTTTTCATTAATTTTTTTGGCGGCCATATAGGCTCTATTAATAACTGTTTTCTCCTCAATTTTAATCTAATTCTTATTCTTAATTACAATATTTGCAGAGCATCACATCTATCTCTCTAAATTAACATCAAGCTATCAATTTTACATTTACAATCAATCAATGTTCAATATCAATCAATCAATTTTCGTTTATTCCGAACACCAGGCTGACAGAACGCAGCTTGTTACATTAGTTAGTCATATTTATATATGTGTTCATTTGTATGCCACCTTGTCCTTTCTAGATATCGTTTAATTTAATTTTAAGTGATTTATTCAGAATATGTCTTTATATAGCACTCTAGGAATGAAGTTACGATTATCTTTGTCCGTCAATATTCTTAGTCCATCAAGAATAGTACAAACAGATTCAATAATCAATATCAACATGACAATCAAAGCATCGCTCCCATCCTGAGCGACACGCGTCTTAATATTATTAAATGTTGATTTTATCAATTACAATTAACTCAAAATGAATCCTATACATAAACATTTCCAAACTAGTTTTAAGTAATAACTAAAGACTAAGAATATTAAAAACATTGTTAAGCATCAGTTCTATCCAATAAAAAAACACATTCAAATTAGAAACCCATACATTTATCACCATAAACAAACCAATTCAATTGCTATAATCATAGACCTTTATTCTGAAGCAAGTTATGATGTTCTACTCCAGCAACCGTTATCTAGCCGCATTAGTCAATATTTATTGCCGTTATCTAAGTTAAGTAGTTACACATATTACCTGCAGAGAGTATTTTCAGATAATATATACACTATTTATTAATAATCTCTACATAATTTTCCCATTAGTTATAATCATGAGTATGCTATATACTTCGAGATAAATATCTGGAATAGACAATATATTTTCAACAGTGCATTCCACTTTTTTCTTTGCACATTTTTCAAATATTAATTTTGATATGTCGTGTTTTTTACAAGAAATTAATATATGCTGAATATTGTCAGGCACCTGACATTCAGCACATAAGTCCGTTAGGCTTTTACCTATATGTTTCAACCATGTATTACTTAAGATATGTCCCATTCTAAGTCTGGTAATTTGAACTTCACGTTTCCTTGGAGAGTCTATAAATTTTATATTTGTGGACACCAAAGGTTGAATAGATTTATAGAATCTTCCTTTTGATTCAAGGTTATATTCAATTTGCCATTTATTAATTACATAATTCCTTATTAAGGAATAGATTTCTTTTAATTCTAAATAATTTGTTGAATTAATCACAGATATTTCCAGCCCCTTCTTTGCCAGCGTGTCTGCCATTTCATTTCCAGATAAACCAATATGGCTAGGAATCCATGCTATGAGAACAGTACTATGTTTTAGTTTATTAATATTATCTATAAATTCAAGAAATAGATTAGGCCGTGAACAAGACCTATTCTCTTTTATTGATGTGGCTACACTTAATGAATCAGTAAATATTATATATTTATTTGCTTCTTCATTTTCATTTTCAACAATCCATTTAATTGCTTCAGTTATTGCTGTTAATTCGGCTGAATAAATCGAGGAGTCATTTGCTATTCTATAAATATTATGGATCTGCATAGAAGGTATACAGAAAGCTGCTGAAACTTTATGTTCAAGTTTAGATCCATCTGTATAGACAGATACATATTCAACATATTTATTAATTAATTCTAATGACAAGGATGACATAATATCAGGGGAGTCTGTCTTTTTATTGATATGTCTTTTCAAGGATAGATCGACTTTAATGGTTTTGTTCAGCCACGGAGCTGTTGACTGATAAAATGGTGAATTAAATGGCTGAGAATTTAAGGAGAAAAAATATATGAAAAGTAAAAATAAATATATGAAAAGTAAAAATAAATGAAAAATATATGAAAAGTAAAAAAATTAGAAAGCATAAAAGCACTATAGACCAAATTCTTAGACTTCAAGATTATATACATAAAAAACTGAGCAATAAACAAAATGTCTTAGCAATATTTATTGATTTTGAAAGAGCGTATGATATGCTCCATGTTCCAACTTTGTTGGAAAAATTACATAAAATGGGAATATCGGGAAATATATTTGACTGGATTTCTAAATTCCTAACTAACAGAACTTTTCAAGTTAAGGTAGGGATAGAATTATCTGAAAAATTCTCACAAGAAAATGGGACTCCACAAGGTTCTGTTATTTCTTCGTTATTTTACACACCCCACAAAGTGAAGATTATATAGTATCTGTCTAAACCAGTTTAAAGGTGTTTAAGAAGAGCCGCTGTTTCTCACTTTACTGTATCCGTGTATCCCAGGGGTCTCCAATGTACGGCCCGCGGGCCACATCCGGCCCGATATAAGGCCTTTAATCTGGCCCGTGGAACTCTCCTTGAAGAAACAAACTAAATTGGGAAAATTGAAAATTTTAACGCCGATGTACTCTGACATGCATATTGCCAAAATCCATGTCGCTGTTTGTAAGGCACTGTGCCTGATATGCAATGACACCATTGCAGGTTTAAAGAGTACAATATTCGGAGACATTATGAATCCAAGCATTCATCGCATTACTCACAATTCACTGGACAGCTGCGCACAGAGAAATTTTTTCTTCTGAGTTTTGGCCCGTGGAGCTTTAGAAAGTCAGCAATGTGGCCCCCGCTGGAAAACTTTGGAGACCCCTGGTGTATCCTATGGCAACCACGCGTAATAACGTTGATCTTATATTACTAGATGTTTCCCCTTTCTAAAATTGCTGAAAAGAATTAGAGAATGTGTTTTGCAATGTGAGTGAAATCTATGGGCGGCCGTGTTATTAGCGCGTAGTGCGATAGCAGCGCCAACTACTGACATGAAGTAAGTCCAGTTTATTATGTCCTTCATAACGTACAAGATAGCAGTGCCAACTACTGACATGAAGTAAGTCCAGTTTATTATGTCCTTCATAACGTACAAGATAGCAGTGCCAACTACTGACATGAAGTAAGTCCAGTTTATTATGTCCTTCATAACGTACAGGATAGCAGTGCCAACTAACGAAACGTAATGCGTGTAGAGCGTGACAAAAAAGTTCACATCATGACTTCGTGATATGTCTGTTCATTTATATTATTAATTAGAAATGAGCAATGCGCAGGAACTAAACTATGCGAGCGAATAGTCGAAGTGACGATTATTATGGCATCTGTGTAAACTGCCCTCAACTCAACGCCTGCAAGTTACGTCGTTAGACTAGAGACGAAGAAAGATTCGCCGAGTCTGTGTTAAGTCAAGGTTCAACCAAACAGAATCAGAGGTCAGTCTTATTGTTCTCTAATTATCTCCTATTTTGGTTTACCTACATCATTATGACTTTTAATAACCATCTCACAGGCAATTTTAATAAGTTTAATGTTCAGGATTTTTAAATTTTAAATTTTTAACTTTAGCCGACCTTTGGAATTTATGTATGCATCTATGAATGTAGGAAATGGATGGGACACACGCTTAGACTCGCTGTTAAGAACGGTCATCGAAATAAAACTGAAGGGGCGGAAGACAAGATGAAGACCAAGACAGATGATGCTGATATTGGATGATGACAGATGGATATGGAAAGCTCAACGAAGAGGCTCAGCGGTGAGAGGAGTGGCACAATTTCTGAAGCCATTGTATCTCAATAACTAAAAGCTGTACAGTAAGCGAGCGAGTTTGATGTAAATCCCTTCGCAATAAATTTCACTACAGATACAGGGCCTCAGATGTTTCCTAGTTGAGAAGGTTTAGCACGCTTCTATGTGCTGCAGAGCATTACGTCATATATTGTTGTTATTTATAGTTGAAGGCAAAAAATCCGTTGCACGAAAGGGCCTCACGATATTGGGAGCCTTTGGGCTCCTCGCGACCTCACGATCCGTCCCTGCAATCCGCTGCCGTGCTGTTCAGAACAGTTAAATAGTCACGTGTTCAGGACTTAAAGAGGGACTTAAATACAAAAGATGCAAAATACAATACAGTACAATACAGGATAATCTAATACAAAACAATGCAATACAATAAATGCGTCAGTTTCTAATTGGCATCCGGTTTCAAACAGAGGATATGGAAGTAGGTGAAAAAAATCGAAGTGGACATCGAGAGACAACGACAGTTTGTATTTGGCGAATGTTTGACATGAGATTCATGTTCTAGTTATAAATGTTTACATAAGTAATCAATCAATACAAACAGGCAATATAAACATAAAATTTACAAACGGTAAAAAACAAAAAAACTTATTATTAGTAGTAGTAGTATGTATATTACAGTCCAACAACCAAAAGTCTGCACAAGGTGAAACGCTGCCATCAAAGTCCATTCACAATGTTACACACATTACAACTTGTACTAAACCTAAACCTAAAAACCTTTCTTTGCAAGCAGCCAACATCAAGCAAGGTCTTAATGTTAAATTCTAACTTGAATGGTTTACACTTATCTTTTAATATCTGTAGAAATTTTTAATTCTTAAAGTACAACACTAGATGCTCTATATTTTTTTTGACTTGACAAGAGGTGCGCAGTCCATAATCATACTTCTTTATTAGACAAAGTCTTTCATTCAGGTTAACTTTATCAGATCTTATTCTGGAGATTTGAAATCCTTTTTTCCTACTAATAAGAACCATAATTATATCAACTACAGAACAAATGCATATGCAAGATTTTTCAACAACCACGCTTATATAGTACATTCGAAAACATTTTATAGGTGTCTGAACTTGTGTCTATATAATAATCGAAACTATCTCTCGTGGTTTCTTAATAAAAGTAATAATAATACTTATTCTTTAATGAAGCACTTAGCAAACGCTCTGCTTGATGTACATGCTTACACAATTCACAGAGCACAAATTACAGAAGACATAAATCAACAAAGTTGCAAGGCGCAAGATCGTTGTACTTTATGCTGCCACCTAGGGAATGAAAGCCGAGCTTACGGGATTCGAACCGAGTCTGCATGAGAGCACTTCAGGCAAGAGTGTTATCCTTTATACTATTCCCCTTGCTTAATACAATTCGTTTAATATTTTCAAACTGACAATTACGCAGTATGATTACAAATCAGTATGAACGGATGATCACAAGTTATTACAGGAGTCGAATTTAACTGTATACGGCAGCCATGCAAGGCGCCCATCACGTCCTACGTTTCATTTTACCAACGCGCCATCTCGCGAATGATAGGCTGAGTGGACCTTCTGGGAGGGTACGGAAAGCGATCCAGCTACCTACTGCAGCTCTTCACGCCAGTTATGTTGCCAGTATACAGTATAGATTGTATTGTATTGTATTGTATTTGAACACTTGTTATAGCGCCCCTTCCAGTTGCCTATTCAGAGGCGCTCCCGACTACTGCGCGGACGCTGAATCGGAGTTTCACGCCGAAGCGAATGAGCAATTGCGAGTGAAGGACTTGCCCAGGGTCCCTACGTGGTTTACATAGATCCCCACGGAGTGTTTCTTTCGCAGACTCTTTGCAATTCACTCTTAAATTTCAGTTTGCTTTTACTATATCGGCATGAAACTCCGCCACTGCTCGCACACTAACAGTGCCAGTCCGAAGGCTGAAGATAGGAGGAGGGCGACGCTATTCATCTTTGTTATGACGCAGTGTCATTAAACAGCAACAAATAAACCTAAAGTGTATATTATTAGGCATGCGACACAAGTAGGCGCTCGGTTAGAGCGCTCTCTTTAGACACCTTTAAAACTGTACCAACCGATCCAACACTGAGTTCCGAAATGTCAACGACATTGAAGAAGCAGACAACTGGCCATCTGTTAGTCTTACGTTAGACAGACTCAGCCAGTATTATCTTCAGGGTCTCCTAAGCACTCAGCCTTTTTCGTCGTTTAGATGTGATCACTGTTGCTCAACAATATAGCAACAAAGTCATATAACCGATTTGAGAAAATATAATATTCAAAAGTTATGCAACATATATAAGCAGAGGGTCTGGCCAGACCCCCTTGTTCGGATGAGGGTTAAAATTATTACTACACACCTTTTAAAAATATAATACTCGCCCTATAAGAATCAGCAGACGAGCGTTTCTGTATTGATATAGGGAAAGTTTGAAAACACCTGGTCCAGGATCTTAAGAGTTACCTAATGAACAAAGATATCCAATACAGTACAGAAAGTAAAATACAACTCAATATGATACAATACAGCACGATACGGTACATCAATACAATACAATGCAATACTATATATGTCTCAGTGTCTAATGGGCACCCGGATCCAAAGTGGAGAACGAGAGACAACGACAGTGATATTTGATGAATGTTTTTGTGCAACTGTTGTCTTAATCAACCAACTCCGTCCTCTGTTATTGACCGTTGTCCAGACAACCGGTCCGCTCCGACTTATTTGACGCAGCTTTCACATTTGCGTTTTTCATTGTAGAACTTACAGCGCCAGACAAATTATTATTTCAATGCAATGCACTGCGTTTCAGTGTATTGAGTTGTATTGCAATGTGTTTGACTTACGCGTTGGATCCAAACCGACGATTTTTATTTAGAACAAGGTTTAACGTCGTCGTATGACATCAAAAGGCCGTTGACGACAATTTAAAGCATATAGTGCAGTGAAATGTTCATAGCGTACAAAAGACACCATTTAAGACTGTCCAAACATAACCTTAACATGTCATAGTGTTCATTGTTTAACGACATAAAAAAAATTACAATTCATAAATATACAGTTTTATACATGCAATTTGGTATCTGAAGCAAATTCAACAATATTTAGCAGCAATTGTCGTATACAAGAAATGTTTCTTAAAATTAATTCTCGATCACCATTCCTAATGCACATTTACTTCTTAAATTAATCTATTTATTTCAATAACATTTATTTTACAAATTTAAGAGACACGAAAGTATAACACGAACCGACGATTTAACGCAGTTAGTTTATTATATTTACGTTTGCAACCGTTTTAAAGGTGTTAAATTGCGCCTTAAATTTCGTGTATTAGCATCCTGTTGTTTGTACTGTGTTGCATTGTATTGTAGTGCATTGTATTGCATCCACTTTATGATGTTTACTCCAATATTATGGCTAAACATAAATGAATATTTGGGACTCTTTTCTACCTCAATGCACATTGTCTTAGAAATGTATAATAGAATAGAATAGAATCTTCGTTTACTCATAAAACATTGTCAGAACGCAATGATGTGATATCAAAGAAATAATTATGTCATACAATTTTGATGCACAAATAATATGACGTCGTGGAAATGTTTTGAGTTGGAACTCGGTGTTGAAGATATGTGGTGTTTTAGAAATGCGACATTTCAGGAATGTCGTAGAAATGTTATATTTAGGAAATTTGATGTCGTAGAAATATTATATCTGAGAAATATGATGTCGTTGAAATGTTATAGTCTCCAGCAGGCCGAAAGATAGGGCCTATTAGTTTCCAGTAGGCCTAATAGTCTGTCCAGTTTTAAAGCCGTCGTATTGCAACTACGGTAGTGTGATGATTGTGTCCCGCCTCACTTTTCCGAGCTTGGGACTGGCTGCACTGGCACAACCTGGCACTAAGGGTAGAAATGAAGTTAAGTAGTTTCTAGTTGTTTCGTGTTGTTTCCATACTTTAACGTCATGTCTTATGGCAGCAAACGCATTTGAAGTCGGCAGAAAATTTAATTATTTTAGACATTTCTCTCACTATTTCTGTTGCATAATAAATCCATAAATAAATGGTTTGTCTGCGATTAAAAACATATTGACAAATCTACATGCACTTTGAAAGCACATTAAAGGTATTTAAGCCGTTTTCTGCGGCCTCATCTCGTTCCTTGCGCTCTGCTGATTGGCTAGATCGTTTTGTGCCTTGGCTCAACGCTGGGCATTTGCTGTGGTTGGTCCCTCTACTTGGAATAACCTTCCCCCTCATTAAGGGCTAAACTAATGACTAGTTTTTCCTCTTTGGTCTCTCGTTCTTTAAAGACGTTTCTTTTCCCCCGGGGTTTTCGTGCTGAGAGCGCTTCTGAATAGTTATTCTGAGAGAGGCGCTATATAAATCTTTAGATACAATACAATACAATTTCATTGGAAGATTAGGCTAATTCTGAGGTTAGCATCAATTTTAACTTCCGTCTTCTATGCTCTATGCTAAGGTCTAAGGTAAAGGTCTTCTATGCTTATATAGCATTCGTTGTAGGCGTTTACAGGGCGTCTGAAGAGAGCTCTTTCACCAACAAGCATGAAGAGCTGAAGAGTTTAACAACGTCTAATGGCAACAAAGGCCTTCGTTGTTGACAGATATTATTTCAAACAGTTCTCACCGTTTCTATGGCATGATTATAATGTAGAGTGTTGAAAGGATCTAATGATTGAGTAGTAGTTTTATTATTATTATATTATTATTATTATAATTGTTGTTGTTGTTGTTGTTGTTGTCACGTATTTATTAAACGTCTGATGACCAAGTAGCAATCGATGGAGCTGGGATATTGTGAGTTAAGGACTAGCTCGAAGTTTTGACCGTCTGAGTAGTGGTAGTAGTAGCAAAAATGTTAGTCGTAGTAGTTGTTGTGATAGTAGTCAGTGTGATTCTCGTTAACGATAACGGTAACGATTGCTCAAATTTGCACGGCCAAATCTTAATCTTGTAAAAAGCGGTTTGTTGTAGAATCTCAATTACCCAATGTCTGTGTCTAGAATACTGTAAATGGTCCATCATCCGATCAACTGGTTAATTTAACTTATTTGCGAGTCTTAATTTCTTAACATCTGTGCTAACTGTTACGTACATCAGACATATACTGCGGGAATGTGTGTGTCCACAGTTTAACGGCAGCTTTTGACAACATAGGCCGGTGCCGCCGACAAAGATTATTTTTGGCATATTACAGCTCTTATACTCCAATATACTGCGGGAATATGTAAATACAAAATATTTATTAAAGAATATGAATCCTTAAAAGAGGTGTCTAAATATTATCAGCTTTGCCAACTTGTTTTGTTTATTTACTTTTGGTTTCACACATCAGTCTTTACTTGAAGGCAAACAAATAATGACATGTTTGGATTTTACAGCACTTACACTTGTGTAACATTTAATATTGCACTTACACTAAATACTCGATCAGTTTACATTACGTAGAGTTAAGATCCTCTTCTTTGAAGACGTTATCGTTTTCAATCAGAGCAAACACCAAGTAAGCTACTTGAAAAGATACACATTTAAAAGCCGCCACTGCTTTACACCCGGATAGCGTCAGTCCGCGGTCTAGATAAATGAGGAAGGTGACGCAAATTATCGTTCTTATCACAGCTTTGTTAAATAGAAACTATCAACATAATCGCCAGCTACATAGAAAAAGCAAGTTAGATTTTGTCGAGTAAAAGGTTAGTTCGAAGTCAACCGCCTATAAAGACATAAAATGTCTTTAAATGGCTTAAGGCTTAAGCCACCGTGCTAAAGCAATTCATTTCATTGCACACCTTTAAAACATTGTCCTTCAATCTTTATATTGTACAGCTGAGTTACGTGATTTAACCCGTTGCGATGATATCGGATGCAAATTTTAAAAAATCTCAGAAAACGTCAGACACAAAAAATTACAAAAATAAAATTGATGCTAGGAAGCAAATGTGTTCGGAAGGTGAGTTTAACATCGAAGCGAAGATACTGATGGTGTCAACGGCCTGGTAGCCAGTCGCTGATTATTAAAAGGTGGGAATTTGTTTAAAACCGAATAAAATCACAAGAGAGCGGATGGGAGAAAACGATATCTATAGAGAACATTATCACCAAGGAAAGGTTGAAATGGATGAAACATGTGGTTCGATGTACAAGGAGAGAAGAGCCAACCAACAGAAGAAGAGCTGGATCTCTGAAGGAAGAAGGAACTGGGGAAGACCACAGAAGAATTGGCCGGAGATCATCAGATATGACTTAAGATGCTTGGAGATGTCGTGGGATGATGCAGTGAATGACTGGCAATGGACAGAGACGAATGGAGAAGATGCGTTGCACGATGTAAAGACCTGCATGGGAAAGTAAGTTACATGTCGCATTGAAAGGTCTGTTAGCCATCGATTATATTTTTGTGCGTAAAATATGGTTTAATGTTATTTTAAAGTTAATGCGATCAAATAGTGTTTATTGCCAAGTGGTGTAATACATGTAGATCTACAGAGGAAATGGCCAGTTTTCACACCTTTTAAACGATCGAGTATGCCATTGGTGCAGTTATAAATGTTGAAAATTATCGCACACCTTTTTAAACTGTAATAATCGCCCTATAAATAAGAGCAGAAGCGCGGTGTTAAAATTGTCTTCTTCCACTTTTAGGTGAGATGTATTACGCTATACGAACACAATCATAGAACTAACCAAACAGAAGTCTCTGTCCGTAAAAGTTAGGCTCTTCGTATCCATTGCTCTATCAGATCGCGCTTGGTGGTTGGATGTCTCTTGGAAATCTCCAAGGCTATTTTATGCCAGAGATTTTCAATTGGATTCAGATCCGGGGACTGGGCGGGCCAGTCCAGCGTCCTCACGTGGTTCTGTTTAACGACCACTGTGTGATAACAAAGATCATTAGCCTCGCCCTCCAGCTAATTTACAAACGCTGTGTCAAGGCAGTGGGTTTTCCTGAGATTCCAAGTAAAGATCCGAGTCAACTAAGTTCGCCCCCAGCTGAAATTGAAGAAGCTTATAACTCAGCGCGTGTGTAGTTTCTTTGGTTTCAGGACCCTGTGTTAGAACAAAGGTGATTAGCGTCGCGATCCTTCTTTATCCAGGCGTGGGACTGGCACTGACAGAGTACAATCAGGGGCGGAGTTATGAACAAAGACAAATAGCTTCCAGTGTTTATATGGCTTCAACGTTGACGTCGATCTGACCCTACCATTTGAAACCGGATTTGTGTCCGATATAAATAATAATAACCATCACGGCGTTTACGACTCTAATATAGCATAATTTGACTGCGTTTTAAGGGTGTGTAGTAAGAGGGTCGCATTGTGACACCCGTCTAAGCGTATTTCGAGAAATGATGCCAGCGCTATATAAAGTACCTTCCTGGAAACTAATATTATTAGTTGCCATAAGATATTCCTGAACTCTGCATTAATCCCTCCAATAAATTGAAATCTGTATTGAACTCTTTTGTTAAGCTGAGGATTTATTACCTAGACTCTACTTTGAAACTTTAAAATCGCTTTAAAGTGTCAAAGTTGAATAAAATCCAATGTCATAAATATACCTATACCCGGTAATTAGAATTATAAGTATTATGCATTTGCGGCCAAAGTTGATTTGTTTAGTTTTAGATTTTTATTCGGGACAATTGCAGGAAAATATTGTATGATTTACATCAAATAATCATATCACAATATGTGTATAATAGACAGCGGGAGACGTATTACTCTATTTCGTTAAATTAAAAGTGATGGATGGATTCAGAGTTTAACGGCAGCTTATGACAACGTAGGCCGTTTCCGCCGACAAAGATTATTTTTGGCATATTACAGCAAATTAAAAGTGTCGCAGCGGTTGTCGATTATATAGCATCGTGTGTACGCGTTTTAAGGGTGTGTTGTAAGATGGTCACTCTTTGCGGTATTTAGCGACACTTTTAGGCCAGGAGCATTAGTCAAAAGGTAGAAATAGCTCACAACAAGCTGAATGTTTCAGGATAGGCAGTATTTAATCATGTCAATAAGACAATATTATCATAATATTATGCAAATAGTTCGAACAGGACTCTAACATTATTATATGCGTGTGTGTGTGTCCACAGTTTAACGGCAGCTTATGACAACATAGGCCGGAGCCGCCGACAAAGATTTGTTTTGGCATAATACAGCTCAATATGTTATTACGCCTGATGAAGTTATTTTTTCTTATAATAAGGATTAGGCATTCCTGAAAGAGATGTCTAAATATTTCCAACTTTGCCGACTGTTACAAATAATAATAACAATAATAATCTTTTCTTTATTAAGCGCCTGACAAACGCACTGCGCTGTAGCCTACATTTACATGTTATGCAATTTAAATCTTAACTACTAACAGAACAGACAGCCTGCAATACAACGGCGCTAATAGCAGCCTACAAAGCATATCCGTCCTACGGGCTCAACTCGGTACCTCTCGCTCTTCATGCCAGCGTGTTATCCAATGCGCTAACGGGCTTACTACTGCTTATTTAGTTTCGGAATCACACAACAGAATTTACTTGAATGTGAAAAGAAATTTTCTTCTTTATATTTCACAGCACTTACATTCATTTAACATTTACAATTACGTTTCTCTCTCCTTCAGTCCACATTGGCGACATTTCAATGAATTTCTTACATCGATTTTGGATCCTCTTTGAAGACGTTGCTTTTTAAATCAATTCAGACAATAGAAAATTAATCGACTTGATTAGATGATAGGCTTTGAACTCTTCCAGTGTGCTGTGCATTTTATTACTAATTGAAGCAACAGTTATAATTATTATTCTTCTTCTTTAAGTTTTCTGCCCTTCGGCAGGTTCCAACCTCCAATGACGCCACTCCCCTCCGTGCTGTGCCCCTCCCCCAACTCGCTGCATCCGTCGACCATCCACCCCAGCATCACCCGCCCCGGCCCCCTCCCCTCCCTCTCCCCTCCATGACCCCCAGAAGGGAGTCCCCCCAACACGTGCCCCACCCAGCTCCTCCGTCCCTCCCCCACTGCTGCCACCAGCGATCGCTCCCCATCAACAACCTGTAGCACCTCGTCAATTATTATTACTTGCTATTATTTATTTCTATCGCAACGGTGTCTTATGCACAAGGAATCAAAACTCAGCAGTATTCTTTAATGTATACCTGCAGAATAATATTAGTCACAAGCGATGAGACTCAACTATTCCTCATTTTGTCATTGGCGACACCACTGTCCGAACCTATTGCTAGCGTAGGCTATCACTTGCTGTCTAACGACGCTGGGTCATAGCAACGATGATTAGCGTCGCCCTCCTCCTTTCTTCATTAAGACCGGCACTACCACTACCTATCATCGATTGTAGTTTCAGTTTAACGACACTGTGATAACAACTATCATTGGCGTCGCCCTCCTCCTTTATCCAGGCTTGGGACTGGCACTGACAGAGTACGATCAGTGGCGGAGTTAACTGACAAAGACAAATGGCTACATAGCATTGATTGGTACATTTGAAAAGTGTCTAAGTAATAGTGCTTGTTAATCGCGGTAAAGAAACTAATCGACCACAGCGTCCTACGCCTACAATGTATATAGCATGATTGAGAACATTTTACAGGTGTCTAGAGTAAAGCGTTTTAATAAATGCAGGAAGTAAACCAGTAGTAGTGGTTTCAGTTTAACGATACTGTGTCATAACAAAGATCTTTGGGGTCACCCTCCAGGTTTTTTACTCTTGGGACTGGCACTGCCACAGCACGAGTAAGTTTAAAGTAAACCAATCGAGTACAATTACCGATGCCTATATTTATAGCCCAATGACACATCTAAATTTATACGCTTAAAATTTAATATGACCAATCGACTGGAGTGTCCGTTGCCTATATGGCATTCGATGATTACATTTAAAAGGTGTCTGAGGTAAGCTCTCTAAATTACAGAAAAAACAACAGTTAAAATTATTATTAATCTGGTTGTAGTAGTAGCAGTAATACTACTACTTCTACTACTGCTACTGCTACTGCTATTGCTACTGCTACTGCTACACAACAACAACAACAACAACAACAACAACAACTACTACTACTACTACTACTACTACTACTACTACTACTACTACTACTACTACTACTACTACTACTACTACTACTACTACTACTACTACTACTACCACTACTACTACTACTACTACCACTACCACTACCACTACCACTACCACTACCACTACCACTACCACTACCACTACCACTACCACTACCACTACCACTACCACTACCACTACCACTACCACTACCACTACACTACTACTACTACATTTTTCATTTCAGTGCTTGGCTGATAAGGCCGAGATGCGTCCCTAAGTGGATGGTGGTTAATTCATCCGTCTTAGCGCCATTGAATTATATATAACGTCGGGTAAATCTGTCATAAAGGTGTTTAGCATCTCGTGGTTTCGTTTTTTCCTATGGTAAATCTGTCCTCTACCTTTTGATATTATACCCCCAATCAATCAATCAATCAATCAATCAATCAATCAATCAATCAATCAATCAATCAATCAATCAATCAATCAATCAATCAATCAATCAATCAATCAATCAATCAATCAATCAATCAATCAATCAATCAATCAATCAATCAATCAATCAATCAATCAATCAATCAATCAATCAATCAATCAATCAATCAATCAATCAATCAATCAATCAATCATCATTTATTGTTAACCTTTGAACAGTGCATTTACAGTTATACAGTTTTCATTTGAAGGGTAACAAGGTGGCCCTGAAGGGATGAGTATCCCGCTAAATTAGGGTCACCTATGTACCAGATATATACAGCTAGAAGCAGTTGCGATTGCTATCTTGTTCAACATATCTCGTGGGCTAAATGCCCTATACTGGTGATTGGTTAGAGAACAGTTTAGGAAAATAGATCTTTATTTTGTTTACAATAGTTGGCATTATCTATAAGAGCTTAACTAATAACTTAACTAACAACTTAACTAAATAAGATCAGTTTGGTTACTTATTAGGTGGGTGCGTAACATCTTTTTAAACATATACAGATTGGTTGCTTGGCATATTTCAGTGGGAATCTTATTCCATACGGAGGGACCTATATGCTTGGCTGAGAATTTGCGTGAGTTTGAAAGTGCAAGCGCTGGGCGATAGTTGCTCGAGCTCCTGGTGAAGTGGGTGTGAATATCTGACCCACGCTGAAAGTAATCATTAAAGTTAGAGGGCAGGAGTTTATGAGTAAAGCCAAACATAAAAGTACCTATTTGTAGAGTTTTTATTTGATGTAAATTGAGTAAATTGAGTTCCGTGAATAAGTCTTTACTGCATAATTTGTGTAATCTATGGTATGGAGCTTTGGTTATAACCCGTAGTGCTCGTTTCTGGAGTGTGATCAATTTGCTTAATCGTGAGTTGTATGTTGAGGCCCAGACCATCGTACAGTAAGTAAGGTAGGGGTATCATCGTATACTTTTTGACTGCAGGTAGTTTCTGGACGGCGTCGCACGGTCTTCGCATGAGTGTCTGCATCGACTCGTCATCTCTCAGTTCGTCGAAGGTTGAGTGTGGACTCTTATAGTTGTAATATTACAACTAAAGAAGCATAACCCCTATGAATAAGATACTATATAAGATTACACTTCAGTGGCAGAGTTCAACAGTATTTAACAAAAACTTAGAAAGTGTTAAAAATACATTCGCTAGGTGTATAAAGCTTAAAAGGTCAGTGTTGATGTTCAGCAGATGTTTTAAAATTTAGTAGCTAGATGTCGGAAGAATAAATTATCCATTTCAACTGCAGTGGTAAATCGTCACTATCGGTGCCATTTTGTATGGGCGGCAACAGACACAGTTCAGCATCACAAAATCAATCACAAACCGATAAAACAATATAGTGGCATCTTTAAATTCATATAGCATGGATGCACAATACATTACTTCAAACATGCAGCGTTTTAGGTGAGTACAAATCTTTGTTATATAAGTAAATTATTAGGTCAATTAAAGCAGCTAAACGCATCGGTCACAAATGTCCCTATGCATACACACATCTCTAGTAGGTATCAAGCACTATAAACAAGCGTAGTCAATAACATCACCAATATCTCTACATCTCGGTAATATTATCGACATCTCTAGTACGTCTATTTATGCTAGTGAAGAATAAAAACTTAAACCCTGTAAAATAATTTAACTGTAAGAGTGTATAAAAATATAAACTTCTTAAATAGCAGCAACATAAGTACATATTTACAATAAATTACAGTGACTAAAACCAATAGCATACAATATGATTTAAAAATATCTGTCTTTGACGCATTTTAGATGTTTTAGGATTTTCATAGCAGGAGAGGGAAAACATTCCACAACTCTGCAACCATCAACGTTCAAGTAATAGAGCTACAAGGTGATGTAGGTTCTCCGTGTCGAGCAAATCTATGAGTTGATTTTGATTAGTATTAACATGCCAAGGGGCTGGGAATTTAGCACTAATTATGGTATTCTTTATATTCTTTCCATTTTTGTAGGCTATCATCGGTTTATGATTAAAGTATTTATGCAACTCTGGATTTTCACTTATCATTTCATTCCATATTCTATATAATGTTTTTCTAAGTATGTTTTTCTTTTCAAATTTGTTTTCATATATGAGTATTAATATTGGTCTATCTATTTGACCAGTTTTATCCTTATATTTCAACAGAGCAGCCCTGTCAATTTCACTCAATTTACAAATAGCCCTATTTAGGGTATAGTCAGGGTAGTTCCTTATTTTAAAGGCATTAGTCATATTTCTGACCTGTGCTTGTAGGTCACTTGCTTCTGAGACTATTCGTTTTAATCTTAGTAACTGACCAAATGGTATTGTTTTCTTAGAATGTGATGGGTGGTTACTAAAAAAGTTTAGGTATAATTTTTTATCTGTGGGTTTGGTATAGATAGTGGTTTGAAGGTGGTTATTATGTTTAATGATTTTCACGTCTAAAAAGGAATTTCTTTCATAGAATGATTTATGGTGAATTTGAAGTTCGGGTGGAATTTATTGAGAATATCGAAATATGTAAATTGAGTGAAATTGACAGGGCTGCTCTGTTGAAATATAAGGATAAAACATAATTAGTGCTAAATTCCCAGCCCCTTGGCATGTTAATACTAATCAAAATCAACTCATAGATTTGCTCGACACGGAGAACCTACATCACCTTGTAGCTCTATTACTTGAACGTTGATGGTTGCAGAGTTGTGGAATGTTTTCCCTCTCCTGCTATGAAAATCCTAAAACATCTAAAATGCGTCAAAGACAGATATTTTTAAATCATATTGTATGCTATTGGTTTTAGTCACTGTAATTTATTGTAAATATGTACTTATGTTGCTGCTATTTAAGAAGTTTATATTTTTATACACTCTTACAGTTAAATTATTTTACAGGGTTTAAGTTTTTATTCTTCACTAGCATAAATAGACGTACTAGAGATGTCGATAATATTACCGAGATGTAGAGATATTGGTGATGTTATTGACTACGCTTGTTTATAGTGCTTGATACCTACTAGAGATGTGTGTATGCATAGGGACATTTGTGACCGATGCGTTTAGCTGCTTTAATTGACCTAATAATTTACTTATATAACAAAGATTTGTACTCACCTAAAACGCTGCATGTTTGAAGTAATGTATTGTGCATCCATGCTATATGAATTTAAAGATGCCACTATATTGTTTTATCGGTTTGTGATTGATTTTGTGATGCTGAACTGTGTCTGTTGCCGCCCATACAAAATGGCACCGATAGTAACGATTTACCACTGCAGTTGAAATGGATAATTTATTCTTCCGACATCTAGCTACTAAATTTTAAAACATCTGCTGAACATCAACACTGACCTTTTAAGCTTTATACACCTAGCGAATGTATTTTTAACACTTTCTAAGTTTTTGTTAAATACTGTTGAACTCTGCCACTGAAGTGTAATCTTATATAGTATCTTATTCATAGGGGTTATGCTTCTTTAGTTGTAATATTACAACTATAATCGTCATCTCTCAGTTCGTCGAAGGTTGAGTGTGGACTCGTGTGCCTACTAGACATCAACTATCGGTCGTTCAACCACCGACCGAAAGATGGCGTCTGTCAGCTGATCTACTGTCAGCCAGGAAGTGACGTCGACGAGAAATACGTCATCGAGGAAGCGTCGTTTGTCTGGTTCAACAAAGTGGCCTACTGGCGCAAACTGTGGCAGCCAAAGAAATGTCTGTTAATATAAGGGAGAATGCTGATTGACATGAAGTGCTGAAATGAGATTACGATTAACATAACAATTTCACGGATGACAACCGTCGAAAGGAAGTATCTATCTCCAGGCTCCGTTTCGGCCACTGCTTGCTCAACGACCAATGACTCTATCGCCGGCAAAATGCCTATGGAAATGGAAACTGCGACACCTCTAATGCGTTGGAAAGAGATGTACATTTCCTAGCTCAGTGCCCTAGCCAGATGAAAAATTCCGAGATGAATGTTGCCGTCAAACGTTAATCTACGGCATTCAGAAAATATTAACACATCAGAGCTTCCTGGATGTTATCTATCTTGGTTAGGGCATATCCAGTGCTTAAGTGGTAGGGATTGTTTCTTACAGACGTCAACAGCATTGCATGCGAATATAGGCCGTTAAATGGTGGTTAATGCAAATAATTTTTTAGACACCTCTACAACGTTATCCACCGATGATATATAAAATGCTGCGCTTCAAAAGAACAAACTGATGAACCGCTTCCTAATAATAATAATAATAATAATCTTTTCTTTATTAAGCGCCTGACAAACGCACTGCGCTGTACATTTACATGTTATGCAATTCAACAATCTTAACTAGTTAACTACTAACAGAACAGACAGCCTGCAATACAACGGCGCTAATAGCAGCCTACAAAGCATATCCGCCTCTACGGGGCTCGAACTCGGTACCTCTCGCTCTCTTCGCCAGATGTTATCCAACGCGCCACCGGGCCCCCCTCCTGTCGACGTCAAAGGCTTTTCTTGCGATAAAATGCCGCTAAACAATTAAAACTAATTATAAGACGTTGGCGAGAGACTGTATTTGGGTGTAAACCAATTTTTGCGCCTCTGAATAGTCATTACTACTAGAGGTGCTTTGTAAATGCCCAGATGCAATACAATACAATACAATGTTTAAGTTGTAAAAAAAGAACTGGAGAATCGAAAATGTACAGATTACCAATTAAGTACACGCATACACGTCAAAATCAGCGGATGGAAATCTCTGCTGACAATTATGATATTGATTGGAAAATGCGGTGTCTTAAGCTCTTAAAGTTTTCTCCATCAGAATCTCTCGGAACATTTTCGACAAGTACGACCTGTTTGCAAGATTTCGATCAGAACTTGGTTTCAGCAGATCATTGGACGTTATTATGTTGCGACCCGAGGTATGACAATGAGACGCTGACAATGGAGAGTGGCTATTCACAACTGAAACACTGGCTCACAACCAAATACAGACTGTCACCAACAGCTTATATTACTTGTAATTGTTCAGCTTATGGCCTAGAAGCCTTTGACATCGATAGGGAAAGTTTCATACTGTATGACAACTCATCAACCTACATGACAAACGCAGCAATTTATAATTATAGCATTGTTTGATTGCATTTTAAAGGTGTCTAATGGTTGGAATTATCAACGGAAAGGTTGCTGCGAGAAACCGAGGACAGGAGAGGATGGAGAAGAATCGTCTACAATGCGACCAACCCTCGTATCGAAGACGGTTGAAGAGAAGAAGAAGAACAGACCATTTTGCATTAGGAACATTTTATGACTGATTATCATAATATTCGTTTATTGTGTTAACAACAGACATAACGCTGTAGGTGTCCATAGAAAACAAATAGATATTATAATATGGAGTAATAGCTTACCTTAGTTTGGTTGGTTAGTTGCTGTTTAACGATGCTGAGTCACAACATAGATGATTATCGTCGCCCTCCTCCTTTTTCCAGGCTTGGCACTGGCACTACCAAGTACAGAGAGTGGCGGAGACAAACTTAGATAATTGATTTGACTTTATTACTATCCGGTTAATGTTGATTTATATTTTTCTGCACAGGTAGAAAGCGTTTTATTCGTAAGCCTTAAAATCCTCTTCTTTCAAACGTTCTCTTTTTCAATCAGAACGAACGCCATGAAATCGACTTCTGAAGAGGATACACATTGAAACGACTCCACTGCTTCATTATAGGGTAGTTCCAATCCTGGGTATAGATGAAGCGTGGTGCTTCTGCGGCGGAAAATGCCGCCACGCAACCCGCGAAAATTTACTTCTGCGGCGGAATTTTTTTGGACATTTTATCTAAAAACAACTCTAACCCCAACACTGACCCTAACCGACCGTCACAGCGCTTAACCTGACCCTAACCGACACTCACGAGGCCAAACCTGACCCTAACCGACCCTCACGACGCCAATTTATAGAAGTACCGCATTTTGAACAATGCGCATACACCGAAGGTTGCGCATGCGCAAAGCGCTTCCGCCGCAGAATTGTGTCGAAAATGTTACTTCTGCGGCGGAATTTTCCGCCGCAGAAGATTTATCCATGTTTCTGCTAGAGGCTGAAGAAAGCTCTATATAAACGTTCCACAATGTGAATACGCAGGGAACTCCGCCACTGTTCGCTTTCTGACAGTGCCAGTCCCAAGCCTGGATAAGGGGAGGCGGGCGACGCTAATGGTCTTTGTTACCACACAGCTAGTCGTTAAAAAGGAAATACACACACAATACGCAGGACTTACCTCATACACAGCAGTCACGTGTACAGTAAATTTCACTCTAAATGTGGGCTTTTTTAGAAACCTTTAACACTGAGCGTGCCAACGTTATATATATGGCAGACCGCCTTTAATCGTTGGTCAATTGTCCTACAATGGCAAAGATTTTACAGTGATAAATACTGACAAACCAATAAATGATACAGTAAAAGAATATGATCAAAGTACAAAGATAAAAATGACATTTGTTCTTGGCGTATTGGCGACTATTGAAAAGGCTAAGTCCAGAGAACATTCGCAGTATGTAATCTGTCATGCTGCGTCTAAAATGCTTTTTGATAATAAAATAAAATTTATATATAAACATTGGTGAATAAAAACAGTAAACTATTATATATTTATTGTCCATTATGGCATTGATCATCCATCAGTGGAATGCACGTGGTTTGCGTGGTAATAAAGATCAACTTAAAAATTACATTTTAAAGACATACACTCCACCGGATGTAATATGTGTAGAAGAGACCTTTTTAAAGTATCCAATCCAACCACCAAAATTAGATGGTTACAATATAATACGCAAGGATTGTTCAAGTAATGAAAGAGGAGGTTTAGCTATTTACATAAAAGTAGGGCTAATTTTTAATGTATTAGATGAAGCAGAAATTCCAAACATTGAAATTCAAGGTAGGCCTATTGAAATAAATTTACGGTAGGTGACTTTTTGGCGCGGCCGTTTGGGCGCGGCCGTTTTGGCGCCTGCTGTTTAGGCGCCGGCCGTTTAGGCGCCGGCTGTTTAGGTGACACCGTTTTGGCTCGACGATACGGCTTGATTACGACCCTCACGACGCCAATTTATAGGAAGCACCGCATTTTGAACAATGCGCATGCGCGCGCTTCCGCCGCAGAATTGTGTCGAAAATGTTACTTCTGCGGCGGAATTTTCCGCCGCAGAAGATTTATCCATAGATGAAAGAGGAAAGTGAAGCTAATTAATTATCTGTCCTACCACAACTTTGTAAAACATAAATAATCTACAGTTACAGAGTTTAAGCAAGTTTAATTGGGTCGATAAAAAAGTAAGGTTGAAGTCAACCGCCTTGACAGTCATAAGCTTTCCTTAAAGGGCTTAATCCGTGCTAAAACAATGCGTTTTATTACACACCCTTAAAAGATGCCACCCAAACTATATATAGAGGAGCTGCGCTAAATGCTTTAATCATTGTTGGAGTTGTTAAATGAAGTTGTTTATTTTAACCCTGCCACTGGCCCACTACAGTAACTCGTACTGTGGTAATGCCAGTCCCATGCCTAGATGGAGGAGGGCGATGCTAACGATCTTTGTTATCACGCAGTGTCGTTAAACTGAAACTACTTCATCAGCCTTGGTTGCCATAAGATGTCGTTAACTCTGTATGAAGTAAAACTGCAAGGTATAATTATTTATATTTATTTTGACTATAAAAAGGAATTTGCATTCATAAAAGAGGTGTCTAAATATCGCCAATTCTTCCGACTGTTACTTAGTTTGGGTTTCAATATAAGATTTTATTTGAAGGCAAGACTAATCGTACTTATTGAGATTTAACTGCACTTACATCTGTGTAATATTTACAATTACGCCTCTTTCTCCTTAGGTCGATATTCGGATCAAATTCAATGGTTGGTTTCCCAGTTTAACGGCAGCTTATGACAACATTGGCCGTTGCCGCCGGCAAAGATTATTTTTGCATATTACAGCTCTCTTATACAAATAAATAAAAAAAAAAAAATCAAATTCAATATATTTCTCACCTTGCTTTATACTGCGAGTAGTGCCAGACCATGGCCCTCTGGATTTAACAGGCCGTACACAAGCCATTCGGAGCAGCCTGTGACGTCACGAGTGCCGGCCGAAGCGTCGCCATTTGCATTGCGAGGTTTTTTCGAATCGAGTATTTGTTGGTTTTGACTTCAAATCATCGTTAAATCTCGCATTTACCCTATTACTTGTTTGGATTTGATTCGCCGGAAGATACTGAGGTATGTATTACAACAACGAAAACGTAAAAGTTAGAAATCGGAAGGTTAACAAAATCGGAAATGGTCTTTTTTAAACCCATGCTAAATTGTCCAAATCGGACGACAGGGAACGTTTTAAACTATTTTTTTACTGCACAAAAATGCTTTTACAGCTGCACAGATTCATTTAGAACTGCCATTTTTGTGTAGAACTGCAGTACTGAACACTAAAAAGCCCTGGGTTACGGACTACAAGAATGAGTAGGGCCTATTAAAGTTGACCCCCTATACAACCTAAACTCCTCGGCCGGCTGCATGAGTTACCGCAGTTGCAATGGCTAAATAATTTGTCAGTGTATTATAAATTAGACGAATATACGAATGTGTATCTGAGCGGTATATGAAGCGATATGTACGGTAATCTCATGTTGCAATATTTACGGTAATCTATCGTTTTACCGTCCCAAATTATTCGCCCATTTTAATTCTTGCTTAAATAGGCCCTAGAAGTTGGATCAATTAAAATAATTCTTGCTTAAGTAGAAGTTGGATTGATGAAAATAATTCTTGCTTAACTAGAAGTTGGATTGATGAAAAAATAATTCTTGCTTAAATAGAAGCTGGATTGTCAAACAATGAAACTATATGTGCATAGGCCTACATAATAAGGGACGCATAACAATATAAATTACCATATGTACACTGCAATGAGCTTACCTATAAACGTTATGTACGGGATTTTTAAGTTTTAACAGTGCAAATAAATAAGTACTGATGTGTTGTGTTGTGGATTATTCGATTTTGAATGATTTCCTTACAGACTTCAAGAATGCCGCAGAAATGCTGTGTCCCGAACTGCCGTGGAAACTACCACAAAACGAAAGAACATGCAGAGGAGAAAGTCAGTGTTTTTCGTTTCCCTAGTGACCCAGAACTTCACAAGAAATGGCTGAGAATGATTCCTAGGGAAGGATTGGAAGTCTGTGACAAGACTGTCGTGTGCGAGAAACATTTTGTACCTGAATTCGTAATAAGAGTGGATACTGCAACTCGTGCCGATGGATCTATTCTGACGGTTCCACGAAAGAATCCGAAGCTGGCAGCCGATGCATACCCATCTTTGTTCCCGAACAATTCATCCTACCTGTCTTCTGAGCCTCCAAAGAAAAGAAAATCGCCAGGCGAGAGGTTTGCTGAACAGTCCGCACGCGATAATGAAGAATTTCAGAAGTGGATGCAACAGGACGAGGTTTCTTCATATGACGAGCTGCTGTTAAAAATTGATGACTTCGTGAAAACATTATCTGACACTCAGTGGATTACACTTCATGATAAGAATTGTTTATGTATTTATACTGTTGATCTCGTTGACAAGCCACGGATTAATACAGCTATTAAAATTCTGAGGAGTCTGAATGTTGAAGTTTATAGAGGTGAGTCGCATGTTGCCAGTCAAAGTTTGACTTGGATCCTTGGTAAGCAATGTCTGCTTAAATGCTGGTCACAGTTGTCATCAGTACTTAGTCACTTCTCTACTGATATTGGTCGTTTAACTGTGAAGGAACAAGTAGAAGTTGTTAAGCAGGATTTACATGAACTAAATGAAATGATAACTGATAGTGATGATTATGGTGCCGATGTGTTGGCTCGCTTAACATTTCTTAGTGAACAGATATCGCTGCTTTTTGCTTCAAAAATGAAGTACAGTCCAGATACGCTATGTATAGCTTTCCGGTTTTTTGCTGCATCTGCCACTGTTTATCGCCGTTTGCGTGACACTGTTTTGACCTTGCCAAGTGTTTCTTATTTGAAACGGCTTTCTACTGTTTTTTCACTGTCTGGTGGATTAAATGAAAATTCTCATGTAACCTATTTGAAACAGAAGGCTGAAATTTTGAAAGATCATGAGAAACATGTTATCTTGCTTCTTGATGAAATTTATGTAGAGCCTAAGGCATCGTATAAAGGTGGATGCATTACAGGTAAGGCCTCAAACAGCCCTTTGGAAGAGGCAACAACAGTGCAGACTTTTATGATTTCATCAGTTTTTTCACCAAACAAAGATGTTGCTGCTATGGTACCAGTGAAAAATCTCACTGCGGCCTACTTAAAAGATTGTACATTGCCAGTTATAAAAATGCTTGAAAGTGTGGGCTATTTCGTATTTTGTATAATTTCAGACAACAATCGTGTAAATAGAAATATGTTTAGTGAAATGTGTGGAGGTACACTTATGCCATATGTGCAGCATCCTTGTTCGAAGGACCGCAAGTTGTTTTTCTTATTTGACAGTGTCCAACTGCTGAAATGTGTACGAAACAATTGGTTGGGTCAGTGTGATGCAGAAAGCACCTTTACTTTTCCAGATATTAACAATGGTACTATCTGTAGGGCATCATTATATCATCTGAGGGAATTGTACAAAGCCGAGAAAGACAGCATAGTTCGTATGGCCCCAGGGCTGTCTTACAAAGCTTTGTACCCAAGCAACGTGGAGCGCCAAAATGTGAAATTGGTCCTAAAAGTGTTTGATGAAAAGACAGTGGCAGCTATAAATCACTATGGATTTCAGAATCAGATTGATGTCTCTGGCACGTCCAAATTTATTAATATAATTTTGCGTTTGTGGAAGGTGTTGAATGTGAAGTCAACAGACAAAGGACGTCGTAAGCGTGACAATGATTTGGACCCAATCAGAAGCATTGCTGATGAAAATGTTCAGTATTTAAGGGATGTTCACAGCTGGCTTGTGGCTTGGGAGGGTCTTAAGCAAAAATCACGACAGGGATGTTTATCTAATGAAACTTTGTTTGCTTTGAAACATACAGTTGGGACTTTTGTTGAGCTGATTAGTTATCTGCTTGTTGATATGAAAGTGCATTATGTTTTGACTGGCAAATTCCAAACAGACTGTTTGGAATTCCGTTTTAGTCAGTATCGGCAGTTATCAGGGGCAAATTTTCACGTGTCTGTTCAGGAAATAAAGGAGTCTGAAAAAAAGTTAAAAATAGTTAGTATTCTTCACGTTGTATCTGCTTCACGTGGCGATATTACAGTAAAAGATTTCATTGTGCAGGCAGCTGATAATGTTGAAAATACTATTGATGTAAAATATGACATTGTCCAGGAACTGGTGGCTAGTTGTATGGTGTGTGATGACGTTGAAATTACAGAGTCTGAGTCCCAGTCGTTAATTTTTATTGCTGGATATGTGGGATACAAACTTGGACAGAAAATTGCATGTGAATTATGTAAATATGAGCTTGTTTATGACAACACTTTGAAGTTTGATGTTAGCTCAAGTGATTATAGTTATCTGTCAGAAATCGATCGTGGCGGGTTGAAGTGGCCCAAAGATTTTTTATTAGAGATTGTGACCCAAGCATTTAAGGTTTTCAAAATTGTTGTGTCCAAAGAATGTGAGACAAAGTTCTTGACTGTAGGCAGTCAAAAAAATGTTTTGATTTTATTAGTTACTGAACAGTTAAAAAAGTCTGGTGCTGTTGATGGAGAATGCACGTGTGGTACAACTATGCTGTCTCTAGCACAGATGTCATTGAGCTATGTGGCAAACATATTTTTAAATAATTACTGCAAGAAAGAAGCAGATAAAATCACTGTGGGGAAGCAGAAGGCAAAACGAAAATTAAAAACACTAACTCACTGAGAATTATAATGTCTGTGATTTTACTTTGTGTCATCTAAATTAAAAGTTATACATGTAAAATGTAATACATGTATTTTGTCACATACTGAAGCTTTTGAAAGCTGCATGTCAAATTTATTTCCCACTCACCCTATTTGGCTCACTCCAACCCTTTATTCAATAAACTGTATTCTTAAAATTTATGACATGTCCTGCATGTCTATTGTAATACTTATGTTCAAGTTTGGAAATAGTACCTTACCTTCTATATTTAAAAATTACTTTATATCAGATTCATTAGCTTAATACTTAATGGGTAAAGTAAATATGTTGTCCCCATGCCTGCACTACTTGTCAATTTAATAGCTTCAGAATTCTTAGTACTTGATTGTGGAACTCTTTATGGATGATATTAACAGGGAATATAGCCTCTATACTTTCAAGAAAAAAATATAAAAAATATTGTTATTAAAATATTCTAATGTTGATGTGTAGCTTTTGGTCAATATACCTGTACCTGCATTTAATATGCTCACATTACTTATCAATCTTCTACGTGTATTAATTTTATTACTAAGTCATTATTGATATTGGTGGTATTGTGATGATCTACTGCTGTTATTGTTATTATTGTTATTATTATTACTATTATTTAAGTCCTAATTAATTATCAAATACGTTTACGAACAATATTCAAGAAAGAGTGGTCAAGCTTAGTATAAGCTATTAGCTTTTCTTGGTTCCCGTTGCACTGTACTTGTTGTTTCATGATTTTAACCTAAAACCTGTTCTGTACAATAAACATATATTACATTTTACTCCTGCATGCTTCTTGTCCTAGTCCTGAGTCCAAATTGGTCATAGCTCCTAAATATCTTAGGGATCACATTCGCTCCCCTCTCTCTCTCTCTTCAGTTTCTCATCGACCTCTCCGCTCCTTGGTTAGACGTACTCTTTTGTTCCATGAGTTAGGACCACTATGGCCCAAACTAGATCTGTTGCCACTATTGGGACCTCCCTATGTACCTCTTGCAGAAAATTTACAGCACAAGACGTTTATTGTTAGAATGTTGTTCTCATATTGACAGCAGATTGTTGTTAAGACTTAAGACGTATGTACACCAGACTGACCAGAGTGTGGATAAGCAATTGGTTTAATAAAGAATATACTTACTTACTTACTTACTTACTTACTTACTATGGAATGCCCTTCACTCCTCTCTACGTGCTACCGTTCTTTCTGGGTCTCTTCCTACAGCATTCTCCCTCCTCAAAACCTTCTCTAGGGGTTCTTGCACTGGCAGCGCTGCTGAATGGCCACTGCTGTGAGCGGCGCTATATAAATTAACCAATACAATACAATACAATATTTCGCGGATTGGTTTATTACGTTATTTAATTATTTAAACTGTACAAATACGGGGTATCTGAACGTAAACCAAGCAGCAACAGCTAAATGCATTAGGCCGGCATCTGTGACGTCACGCTTGCTTGTGTACGGCCTGTCAATAATCTAGAAGGCCATGGCCAGACCCAAGAGAGGGTAAGGAAAGAGCGACGCTAATCATCTTATAAGACAGCGTGGTACATTTGAGTAACTGTAAAGGGCCATACCATAATATGTGTTCATGTAAAGATGAACGGAAGTTGATGTCGTCCAGGATATGTCGCTAAGCTATCAGCTCTGAACCAATGTCAGTGTCAACCTCTGAATAAACGAATATTGATTGATTGATTGATTGATTGATTGATTGATTGATTGATTGATTGATTGATTGATTGATTGATTGATTGATTGATTGATTGATTGATTGATTGATTGATTGATTGATTGATGGATTGATTGATTGATTTGGCTAAAGTATGTATAAAGTTGTCGTTAATAATAGAAACTACTATATTAAACTTAAAACTACTAAAACTACAAAATCACCACTGCACACAAGGAAAATTCAATAATTATTGTGCTAAGATGTAGTTGGTGTTAATGGCCCTGGTAACCACGGGATCTCGTTAAAGTTTTCTCAATTTTACAGCTTTATGGCAAGTTTTATTGTTTTCTCAGCTTATTCAAAAGAGAACTGTAGAAGTAACTGGGTTTTACTGCATTTTAAATACAAAACATTTAATTTATAATGCATATTTATAATTTCGTGTAATCCGTTATGAAGGTGTCTAAGAAGAGCTTTTCTTGAACAGTCTTAATGTATCGGTGAATCTTATGGCCATTGACGTCGATCATAATAAAAAAGTTATATTACTCAACGACCAACTCTATCGCTGGCATACGAACGTTATTGGAAACTGCGACACATCTAGCATCCGGAAACCGTGGTATATTCCCTGATTCATTATCCTTACTAGACGATCCTGCCGAAAAGATTCCGAGATGAATGTTGCCGTGAAAATTGATCTACGTTATTCAAACAATATTAGCACATCCGAACTGCCTGGACATCATCCAAAAATAGCTTAAAGCCATACAGATGATCGTGTATAATAGATAGTAATATATAATATAGAAGATCGTGTAGAAACCTGACATGAACTTTGAAACGAATAATTGTGCGGACACTGTATAATAAATCACTTTCAGAAGTTAATTAGCTTTAGTTTTTAGATTCTTGTTCAGCAACGCGCTTCATCGTTGTAACGGAGGCGTCGAAAATATAAATTAGATATAAAACAGTCTCGGTATTATTATACCAAAATAATTTTTCCCGACGTCAGGATAATAATAATAATAATAATAATAATAATAATAATAATAATAATAATAATAATAATAATAATAATAATAATATCTTTTCTTTAATTAAGCGCCTGACAAACGCACTGCGCTGTACATTTACATGTTATGCAATTGAAACAATCTTAACTAGTTAACTACTAACAGAACAGACAGCTAATAGCAGCCTACAAAGCAAATCCGCCCTACGGGGCTCGAACTCGGTACCTGTCGCTCTCTTCGCCAGATCTTATCCAACGCGCCACCGGACCCCCCTGAAGTTGATGTTAAAGAATAGAAGCTACGATCCTTACTTAAAGGCATATCCAATGAATAAATGGCAGAAATGTTACATAATAGACGTCAACCGCCTTTCTTGTTTATTTTAAATATGCCGATAAATGATGGCTATTGCTATATTATTATTGCAACTTATTTTTAGACACCTTTATTATGTTATTCACCCGCACTATATATAGCGTCTGTTTAATACTGTATAATTATTCTTTATCGTAATCGTAAAGTCAAAAATTCGAAAACACTACTCTAAAGCCAAGGGCAGGGCATCAGCTTACGAGCGTTGTGTCAAGTCTCGAGAATCTTAGTGAATCTCTGAGTCTGGCACTGGCACTACCAGGGTGCGAGCTGTGGCGGAGTACTGCATTACACGTCGTCTAATTAATCTATTCTTTATTTCATTTCAGATATTTTTATAGCGCCCCTTCAAGATTTCTACTCAGAGGCGCTCCAGACTACAGCGCGGACACTGAATCGGAGTTTCACGCCGAAGCGCATGAGCAATTGCGAGTGAAGGACTTGCCCATGGTCCCTACGCGGTGGCTTGAGGTGGATTCGAACCCGCAACCTCCGGCTGCGAGGCACCAAATATACCCCCTTGAGGTGGATTCTAACCCGCAACCCTCCGGCTGCAAGGCACCGAACATACCTCTACACCACCGCACCCCACAATCTTTATTCATCCAACGCCGTCTTTATGACGGCGTTGGATGGTTTGCCAAACATTGCACATGTCACATACACCAGATGGATGTGTTTTAAGATTGAACAATCTATTGTTTAAATTCACACAGCGAATTTTAATCTGCTTAATTGAAGTTTATCCTTTTACAGCCTAAGCACTTAATATCCGTGTTTAAAACAGAAAAAGAGAAATAGCATGGGTGGATCCAACGTTTAACAACACCTTATTACAACAAAGGCCTTTGACGTCGAGATAAATAAATTTGAATAGGTCTCCTCTCTCTTTTGTTATCATTATAATAGAAGAATGCGAACATGAAAATTAATAGAAGAGCCAAATTTATTTTGCTTATATAAAGCAATTTGCGTTCTTGAAAGAGGTGTCTAAATATTGTCAAACTCTGCCGACTGCTACTTAGTTTTGGTTTCAATATAAGATTTTCTTTGACAAAATATTACTTATTGACATTTTACTGCACTAACAATTATGTAACATTTACAATTACGCCTCTTTCTCCTTTAGTCGACATTGGCGATATAAATTTTATTATACTACTTACCTCGTTTTATACTCGGGTAGCGCCAGACCAAAGAGTGGGCAAGGAAGGGGTGACCCTGATCATCGTTTAAAACAGCGTAGTACATTGAGTAATTGTAGAGGGCCGTACAATGAGTTTTCATGTAATGGTGAACGGAAGTTGATGTCGTGCAGGAGATGTCGCAAAACTATCACCTACAATCCATAGTCAATGTCAGCTTGTAACTTCGGAATACACGAATATTGATTGATTGATTGATTGATTGATTGATTGATTGATTTATTGATTGATTGATTGATTGATTGATTGAATGATGGATTGATTGATTGATTGATTGATTGATTGATTGATTGATTGATTGATTGATTGGGCTATGGTACGTATCAAGTTGTCGTTAACAATAGAAACTACTATATTAAACTAAAAACTACTAAAACTACCAAGTCACCACTGCACACATGGCAAATTCAATAATTATTGTGCTAAGATGTAGTTGGTGTTAATAGCCCTGGTAACCACAGGATCTCGTTAAAGTTTTCTCAATTTTACAGCTTTATGGAAAGTTTTATTGTTTTCTCAGCTTATTCAAAAGAGAACTGCAGAAGTAAAGGGATTTTACTGCATTTTAAATACAAAATTAATATGATATGTGGTGGTTTTTCTGTTTAACGACTAGCTGTGTGGTAACAGAGACCATTAGCGTCGCCCTCCTCCTTTATCCAGGCTTGGGACTGGCACTGTCAGAAAGCGAACAGTGGCGGAGTTAAATATGATATAAAAAAGTGATTTTTAATTTATAATGCATTTAGTGTAATCCGTTTTGAAGGTGTTTAAGAAGAACTTTTCTTGAACAGTCTTAATGTATCGGTGAATCTTATGGCCATTGACGTCGATAATAATAAAAAAATTATATTATTAGAGTAGAACTGACACAAAGAGATCGCGCGAATAAAGAAATAAACAGCTTTTGATATCAAAGGATTTTAACGTCGACGGAAATTATTTGGGCATATTACAGCTCACGAGTGATGAAGTAATGATGATGCTGAATATGTAGGAATAGACGGACAGTGACATTTACATAGCATACGTGTAAACCGTTTAAAAATGTGTCTTTTCGTCGATGAGCTTCGTTGATATTATTTTGTGTTATTTTGCGTCAGTTTCAAATAAGTAAGTAAGTAAGAACCTGCTTTATAGAACCGCCTGTAAACGCACTGCGGGAACATCGGATAGAGTATTAAATAAAAAATCACAAAAATCACAAATCACAAAAAATCATAAAATACAATAAAACAGACATCTATGGATCTATGAGAGTAAGGATACAGTAAGAAGAAAGATCAGCAACAAAATCAATTCAATAACATAAGCGTAATAAAGACACATCGGGTTAATGCGTCAGCATGTGGGATCTCACGATTATGTGAACGAGGACGGAGAGAGTAGGTTACATCCTTTATAGGAGGCAGTAGACAATTTAGAACATGGCTGGAGTTGTGAAGCACAGATGAGAAAAGAGAAGAATCACCACGGCCACAGAGGTAATCGAATATCTTCTGGTCGACAAACAGAAACTTTAGCCGTACCATCCGTATTATTGCGTTAATACGCGTGCGCTGACCAGCATTGGCAAAGCCGTTCCATGCAGGAGGCGTGCCAACGAGGTGGTATAGAGCGCCTGGCTAGCCTTAATACAGATTCGGTCAATATGGGGGTCAAAACTATAGTCTATCTGAAATGGTTAGCCCCTAAAATAACACACTTAGACACCCTATCCATTCCTGGTTCGATTGTCGTTTTCAGCTTATTCAAGTGGGCGCTTTAGAAGTAAGGGGATTTTATTGCACTGATATCCAAATTTAAATATGTCATAATAAACGGGGGCTAATCCGTTTTAACGGTGTTTAAGAAGAGCTGCTCTTAAACACTTCAATGTATCCGTGAATCTTATGGAAATATTATTGACGTCAACCTCGTATTACTAAACTCTTGTTGTAAACCTGAAATTGGTCTCAGTCACTAATACATTCCTAACCCTCTTATCTATTTGACTATTATTTGTTTGTCTAATCGATATCTAAACTGTTGATTTTGTAATCTTGTTGCGTTTGTGTCAACGAGTTTTTGAAATAAAGGAATAGTAGTAGGCCTAGTAGTAGTAGTGAAAGAATAAAGTAATAGACAAAGTGACGATTATATAGCGTACATGCAAACCATTTTAAAGGTGTGTTTTCCGTCGAAGAGCTTTGTGTACCTTTGCGCTATTTTCTTCCTACCTGCATCTTTCGTGACTTTTCTTTCGACAGAGAAACTTAGTAAATTTTTATTTATAATCAGTGGCAGAAATTTTAGCTCTCAAAGACTCTCGTGATTGCGTCAAGTCAGAGGGGTTGTCAGGTGATTTCAAGTGAAGATCCGAGTCCAGTTGCCAGAGAGACTACAGAGATGAGATAGCTTCTATTCGCATCGTTGACCTGGCTACGGTCACCTCAGTTCGTCACAATGAGAAAAAGAAGAAGCAGACGCAGTGCCATAACTACTTCACTGCCACGTAGAGGTGGTGCCAGTCCGAAGCCTTGATAATGAGGAGGGCGATGCTAATCATCTTTCTGACGCAACAACGTGTTTGTTTATGTTTAACAACGCTGTGCTATGATAAAAATTATTAGGGTTGCCCTCCTCATTTACCCAGGCTTTCAACTGGCACTGCCAGAGTACAGATAGTAGAGTATGACGGAGTTCGAAGTACTGGCCATTGTTTAATGAATCTTATTGTCTGCCGATCTTGACGCCTAACTTTGGCTTACACGGAGCTCGTTTCTCGCCAGCTGGCCGAAGTCTTCGAACACCTTCTAAACACTAGCAAACATAGCAGACCTTCTATAGACTCCGCTCAAAACCTAACTGACTTAACACTCCTTCTAAAGTGACCAGAAATAGCAAATCTCCCAAACACTGCAGTTGATCACCAAGCAGAAGACCTATGACATAACTGAAAACGATTAGGGATACATAGATGGCCAATTACAATTAGAGTTGTGATTGTATTTAATTGTAATTAGTAACTTCTATTGTGCCGATGTCAAATGCACAAGGCATAAACCGATTGCGCACCAACCCAATTCTTAATCAGGTCAACATCCAGAACACAGGCATGTTCCAGGCGCAAGTCAACGCGTTGGCAAGGTTAATGAATGCCGCTATTAGAGTACAGGTACTAGTCGATTAATTTACCCGATTTAATTTTTCCGCATAAACGGTAGGAAATGTTTCCTATTCACGCTAACAGCCTATCGAGCCAAAAAAGCCGTGAAATGATGGTTAAGGAAACTACTCTTTAGACACCTTTAAAAGTTATCAACAGATGCTATATAAGCGCCTGCTGCGTTCGCAACATATAATTACTTCCGTGCTTTTAGCTATCGACCTTAATAATAATTATGATAACTATTTATTAAGCTGTATGAGCTTGAAAGGCTTTTCATGCTATAAGATGCTGTTGAGTTAGCTGCTGTTAAACAACGCTGTTTAATAACAAAGATGATCAAGTAAGAAAATAAGTATGTACTTTATTGAACCGCCTGCAAACTCACTGTGGGAACATCGAAAAAGAACAACATGAATGCTCAATCATAAAATAATTATAATACGCAATTCTAAAACAGACGTCTTGGGAGCTGGGAGATAGTAAGGATAAAGTAAGAAGAAAGATCAGCAATTAAGTCATTTGAATACCATTCGCATGATAAAACTACACCGTGTTAATGCATCAGCAATCAGGATCTCATGGTTATGTGAACGAGGATGGCGTTAGTAGGTAACATTCTTTATAGGAGGCAGTAGACAACGGAGGACATGGCTGGGGTTGTGAAGCACGGATGAGAAAGAGAAGAATTAGCACAGCCACAGAGGTCATCGAACATCTTCTGGTCGACAGGCAGAAACTTAAGCCGTACCATTTTACGTATTATTGCGTTAATACGCGCGCGGTGACCAGCATTGGCAAAGCCGTACCAGGCAGGGGAAGCATAATATAGGAGGCGTGCCAACAAGGTGGAAATAGCTGGCCGTAATAAAGATTCGGTCAATATGGGGGTCAAAACTAAACCTATCAGTAATAATTACCCCTAGAATAACAGACTCTGACACCCTATTGTGTAACTTATGCCTTGATTGGTACGCGTCATCATTCATATTCGTCATCAGTTACGCATTTTACGCGTCATAAGCCATGACGTCATCAGTAATGCATTCATGAACGTCATGTTCCTCGTGTCCTTTACCGGAAATTGGTACGAATAATCTGAGTCTTTTTCAAAATGTACCAGTTAACACTAAATTCCATCTTTCGAACCTTCTTGTTAACGTAACTTTTATATTTTGATCTCTATCTTTATTATTGTAGAAATAATCAGTTGCGGTGTGTCAACTGTTTGTGGTGTGCCAATAAACCAATAATTATAGTAATAGTAAGTCATGTAATGTCATCGTTCTAATCGTAATCGGTTGTTTATTTATAGACATCGCCAGTTAAAAACGTCATCATTCATATACGTCAACAGTTCTGTATTTGTACATGTCATAAGCCATATACGTCATCAGTTATGCATTTACAGTATCGTTCTAATGCGTCATCAGTTGTTTATTTATAGACGTCACCAGTTTTACATATCATCATTACAATTTTATATATAATTTCATGTAATCAGTTGTGTATTCATACACGTCATATTATTATTATTTATTATTATACGTCATCAGTTATGCATTCATGCACGTCATCAGTTTAATTGAGAAATGGACAATTTGGCCTAGGCTTATGACTCAATTCTATAAAAATTTAATCGCTTAAGCTCACTTAATTTTTATGGTAAATACTTTTATAGCGCTATGTACGATATACCGTCGAAGTGAGAGTCTCACACGAACTCAGTGGCAGACTTACTAGGCTACAGGTAGGCCGACAAATGAGGCCTTGGCCTTGGGGCGCCACTTTCCAAGGGCGATAAAACTTAAGTAGGCCTTTTAAACAATTAAAAATGGAGCATTATATTCAATTTAAAGCAAGAGTTACGACAAAAACAAGCAGAAACAGAAACATCAGTTAAGACCTTAGAACATAGATAATTATCAGAGGCGAAAAAACTTGTCCAGAGACAGCAAATTGGTATAATTATCCGTCTGAAGTCTGAAGTTCTTGAAGGACAGTTTTTTGAGTTAGCTTCATGCAAAGAAATATCGCAGAATGTCCATTCACGCGAGTCTACGAATTAACAGACTTGCTGGATATAAATTTGCGAAGTTTGGCCACTAAAGGAATGACCGAAATAAGGGAGCAACAGACTGTATGCCAGATGGTGTAATATACATGTATATCGATCGACAGAGGAAGTGGACAGCGTTCACACCTTTAAAACGATCGAGTATGTCATAGGAGCAGTTAGAAAGGTTGAAAATAATCACACACCTTTTCTAACTGTAACATTCGCTCTATAAATAGACGCAGAGGAACGGATCTGTAACTGTCTTTCTTCGCAATCATGCAAATTACGCTTTACGAACAAACAGAACTAACCAAGCAAAAGTCTTCTTTCCGTTAAAGATAGGTTCTGAGTCCAGTTCATAGAAACCTTCTTATCTGAGAGAGCCTCTAATCGGTCCATCGTCTGCTGTGTATGCGGCAAGGCCGTAGCCAGGATTTTATTTCGGGGGGTGTTTACTAGTCCTTGAGCAAGCCGCTAATCAACCGAGTCCTCCGACTGAAGGGTTTGGAGGAGCGTCGTGAGCTCTCAAAGCGGGTCACGGGCGGCTTTGCCTTATATGTATACACTGTTACAGCAGTACAGCTAGTACTATTATAATTATGATTCCAGAGCACCAAATGCTTACAAATGCGCCAATTGTACTTAATGCAGCTGCTCTTTTGATCGCCCGCCTTCCTCGTTTTCCCCACATTTTGACTTTTATGACAGAACACCTTCATTGGCTTCACTTAACTGCTCGGATTCACCCAACAAGTTTTACAGATAAGATATATATATATATAAGATATATAAATATATATAATATATATATATATCTGTCTCTGAGATTAGCAAAAAATCTTTTTCTTATCTGTAAAACGCTACCTCTGTGATCTTATCTCAGGCATTCTCAGCTACCTCTGGACGTTCTCTCCGCTCTTTAGACCATCATGATCTTCTAGTAGCCTACCTCGGTCTCGGACTGCCACAGCATCATGCCTATGCCTCTGTTGGCCCTTTGCTCTGGAATGGTCTTCCTGCTATAACTCGTGCTGCGATATTACTTGAGGGCACAACTGTTTCTGCCCGTTCTCTTAAGACTTTTCTTTTTTCGAAAGGTTCTTCGCACTGGAAGCACCTCTGTTATACTGTGAGAAGCGCATTATAAGTCCGTATACATATAGAATAGAAAGAATTGGATTGTAATGATCAAATCTATTGTAGTATCATTAGTATGTCACATAGAAATAAGAACTTCAAAACTAATGGCTCAGTCTGTCCAAAATGTATTCTGGTTCAGATACTGCATTTGGAAACGTATACGACTATACGTATAGCCTGCTTGTCCTTCTACTGGAAAACTAAATATAGGCTGAGGAATCCAAGGCTCTGTAATCAACTTTAACGTTAAACTGTCGTCAACGTCTGCACTGGGTATATTCAACTTGAGTCCCATGTCGTAGCTACTTATGACTGTGGATGACTGAAATGACCACAGGTCCAAAAGCAGTGGTCATTTCAGTCTGTCTGCTTTCAGTTTCTTGAATTACACTGTCTTGTTACAGCACTTTTATAATTTTCACTAACGTCGAGAGACTGAGATACGTCAGCTACAACAGCGTTCTCATTATCAGTACTAACATAATATAACATAACAAGGGTTTTAGGTGGTTCAGAAGACGTTTAGTCTGTGTTAAAACCACTGCAATTAACCTGGAACATGATTGATGCCCAATTTTCCTAGCTTCTTCTTAAAAGCTGTGATAGTGTCCACTGAGACAGTACTATCATCCAAACTATTCCACAAATCTACAACACCCATTACACAAGCTCTGTGTGAGAAGCTGCCAGCAAAGCGCTTGTAGAGCTGCAACATCTAAGGTTCACATGAGTGCTCTTAGTTCTTACACGGTGTGTTAATAAATGCATTATTTCATTTTTACATTATTTAATTTCGGGGGTGTTTAAACACCCAAAATACCCCCTAAATACGGCCTTGGTATGCGGCATAGCAATTGTTGACACAGTAGCCTACACATTATGCAGACTCTTAATATTGCGCCTTTATCGCAATATTATTACATACTTAGCATTAAAACCAGTAAAATTTTATATGTAAAATAGATGTAGAGGCCACCTGCCGGGCAACAGGATTTCATCTGTATATTATAATATATTATAATTATATGCGATTAGCAATTATGATTGCTACAGCGCCTATAGATTAGGCAGGTGGACATTTTTTAAAGTAAATAGTAGTAGTAGTTTCAGTTTAACGACACTGTGTGCTTACAAAGACATTAGCGTCGCCCTCCTCCTTTATCTAGGCTTGGGACTGGCACTGCCAGAAAGCGAGCAGTGGCGGAGTTTAAAATACGAAACATTTGACTTCTATAATTATATCAATGTTGTTTAAATGTGAAGGTGTATAAGAAGACTCTTTGTTCTTCGTTTTTATAAGTAGTGTATGATCCGTTTTAACCCTTTGGAGGTGAGGTGGGGTATGACACACCCCATAGCTATTCTACGTTGCGTTTTCTACGGAATAAGTGGAACCAGCTTGGAATATTTTTGTCTACCTTAGTGAATGTGAAATACGGACACTTTAGGACAATTGAAGGCATTTTAAACGCATATTTATTTTTATTTTGTTGCATATTAAAGGGAAATTATAATTTTTCGCACACATGTTGATTCTAATTAATTAAAAAAAAGTAATGGCTCAGTGCAAATAAAATTGGGCGAAAATAGAAGATACTGCAGATATAAGATGTATAGTTTTGCATCGATGCAAATTTGATGCATTATTACGGGTATTATGTCACGTGTTCGCAAACTTTGCATGTTTCAATGGCCACGCAGATGTCATTGCAGTGGGCCGCTTTGACTTCGAGCGCCATCGCGCTGGCCATTTCAGTCATGATTAAAAACAGTTTTTTTTCCCTGATAATCACCAGTTTAGCTGATAATTGGTTACAAAACTATAGTTTAGCTCACAATTAATGCTATGTAGTTGATATTGCGACTTGCAAGTAAAAAACATGTATTTGGGTATGTCATACCCCACCGCACCTCAAACGTTCCAATGCTTCACCTCACTTCCAAAGGGTTAAACGATATGCTTAACCCTCAGGCTACCGAGGTTTTTTGTGACACGGGCTACCAAGGGGGTGGTAACCACCACCCCTGATTTCGCGTTTGGTTTCACATATCATATCTTGTAATACAGCAATTGATTCAGCATTCATTTCTGAACAGAATGGTATATTTATTGGTACATTATGTGAATGCACCTTGAAATTGCATAATTTTTAACAACGGAACCGATAATTAGCGATATTTCATATTATTGCGTACATTTTCTTACTTTTTGGATAAACAAATAATAATTATTATAAGACTATGTGTGTTTTGAAACTGATCTATGTATCCAAGAACATTTTAAGAGGTGTCTAAATGTTATCAACTCTGCCGTCTGTTTATGCTTATTTAATTTTGGTTTCACGCATGAGATGCTACTCGAAGGCAAAACAAAATATTACTTTTTTCTATTTAACTGCACTTAAACGTATGTAATACTAAACATAACACTTCCACTTCTTGCTACGTCAGGTTACATTGGCGACTCTTCAATGTTTTTCTTGAGTCGTCGGAAAATTTCTTCATTGAATACGTTCTCTTTGTCAATCAATTATAAAAAACACCACTCATTCCTTCTTGAGTTGCGCCAGTGTGAGTTCTGGATAAATGAGGAGAATGCCGCTAATTATAATATCTTTGTTATCAGAGCTTTGTTAAGCAGAAGCTATCTACGTAGCCATCTACGGAGTGGATATTATATGAATGGTAACATCACTGACCTGAAGAGCAGAACATGAGTTAGGAAGCGATATCCTCTCAAAGGCCGATTCAACCTGTTATTTGCTGGGTGGCGTTGGTAAAATGAGCATAGTAGAGATGGTCCCTTGCATGACTGCCATTCGTTCTCGGCTGAAAACTTACCTCTTTCAAATTGCTTATCCACCTTAGGCTGCCTCTCTGTCTCTTACGGACTGATCTTCTGGATGCTGACCTGATTACGGATTGTTTTGATGCGCCATCGGTTGATGCCTTGTGCATTAGACACCGGCGCAATAGAAGTTGCTAATTACATTACATTACATTACAGTTAAATTCGACTACTGTAATAATGTCTAATCATCCGTTCATACTATGACTTGTAAACATACAGCGTACTTGTCAGTTTGGATTAGTAAAGAAGAATAATTAAAACAAAGAACAATATTACATCAATATTATAATCGCTATTTTGAGTTAGATTTTATCGATTAAAAAGCGAAGTTGAAGTCAAACGCCTTTAATCTTGCTAAAGCACGTCTTTCATTGGACACCTTTTAAAGCGTTGTCCATTAATCTATATATTTAGGGCAGCTGCGTTGAACGTTTTAATTCAGACAATCATATAATCTAAATCTGACGCAAATTAGACAAAATTTCGCGGGCAATTGTAAGACACAACAAATTTTATATGTAAAAAGGTATAAAAATTTCTTTGGAAGACAGGTCTGTAATACCGAAGCTAACTCACGGTGGTGTCAGTCGTCCTGTTAGCCCCAAGACGTCGCTAATGTTTGCATCCTTATGCAGCATTAGGTCTACTGTTTTATAACCGAATAAAACCATCAAAGAACGGGTGAGAAAAGAGGATATAAAGGACACTGTCAGAGGAGTAGACTAAAATAGATGGGACATGTGGATGGCATGGCAAGAAGCTTCACCTCATGGATTGCCGCTTAACTGATTGCTAATCCAAAATCTTTCAAAACGTCCTACAGTATAATTTATGAATGCTAAAGTGACCTGGATTAATTTATGGTGCATGTAAAGGCATCAATCGCTCTAAAGTAATCGTAGTCATAAACTCCAGAAGATTTAGATCACTGGCGCCACTTCGTGAAGAGCAGTTATTGTAAACGCCAAATTTCTATAGCGCTACTCTAAAGCTAAGCACAGTGCACCAATTTATTAACGAGCGTTTTACACTGAAATGAAAATGTACCCCTTCCAGTCTGTTTGTGTATCCAAAGTCCAGGCTCCAACGTTCGTATCTGACCTTCTAGAGGTTATTATCAAATACCAGTCTTCTAGACGAACAGTTGTAGGCCTACAGCCAGCCTCTGCCTTCTCCCTATTTTCGCTCTACAACCGGACTCAGATTATTCAGCGGGAACAACCCTCTAGCATGATGCTGCGCTCGTGAAGAAGTTGGTGCCCTGCGATTAACTTTCGAGCTGCAACTTCGCATATTTTTTGAGTTTATGATTAAGATTACAATCCTGGGCTGTTGGTTTGCACCCACACCTCTGGCAGTTGTTGCCACCAAGTAGTAGGCCTATAATGACGTGTTTTCGTCACACGTAAAGGAGTCTGTTACAGTAGAGATCCTTAACTGGTTTCAACATGTACCTCTGAACGTTGTTTGGAGGGCATCATTGTTATAAGTAGTAGTTTCAGTTTAACGACACTGTGTGATAACAAAGATCATTAGCGTCGTCCTCCTCCTTCATCCAGGCTTGGGACTGGCACTGTCAGAGTGGAAACAGTGGCGGAGTTGGAGGGTATTATCAAATAACAGTCGTATATTATTGCATTTTATAGAGGCAAGGTAGGAGGATCAATGTCGTCGGCATGGCAACCATAAGATGTCGTTAAATACCAAAATCTGCCGCTATTGCCCTGTGTTAACTGGAAAGGAACTTTCGAAAAAAAAATTCCAATCGTCGTTAATGGCATTTGATGCCATAAATGTCGTAAAAATGCGGGAAATGCAATCCAATCGCACGGTTGAAAGGTTCGCTCAGTCGTATGCTGTCGTTATACATTACTTTATGCAACTCACTTTCGACACCTTTAAAATGTCTTCATTCAATATCATAATACTCATAAATTGCAAAATGCTGTTAATTATGCATCTAGTCACGGTCTATTATGCTATTAAATACACACAAAATGCGCTCCTTAACAGTTAGGCTGACGTATTCATGAACGAAGTATGATATTTAGGCAAGGTTAGCCTACACACAATTCACTAACCTGTCGTTAAACACTTTAATCTTAAAATCGTAAACTCTGAATTGAATCGTTATTGTAAGCTCCAAATTTCTAAAATGATGTTCTAAAGCTAGGCGCACGGCATCAGTTTATTCACGAGCGCTGTGTCAAGTCAGAGGTGTTGTCCAGAGATTATAGTAAATATCCGATTCAGCCCGACAGTGAGCCCAGAGAGAGGAGGCAGCTTCGCTTCACATCGTTGACCAGGCTACGGTCAACTGAGTTCACCACCAGCAGAAAAAGAAGACACAGCCGTTGTGCCATAACTGCTTCACTGCCACGTAGAGGTGGTGCCAGTCTGAAGGCTTGATAATGAGGAGGGCGAGGCCAATCATCTTTCTTATGGCACATCGTGTGCTTAGTTTCTGTTTAGCACCTCTGTGTTGTAACAAAAATGATTGACGTAGCCTTCCGAGTTTCAGTTTCCATTGTTTCACGGCTGCCAAGGTCATTAGCTCCAATCTTCTTCTGACATGCTTATAATATTACGTTTTATGCCACAATTGGCCTATAAGCGAAAAGTAAAGACTTGATCTATGGCATTCAAATAATATTAACACACCAGAACTACTTGGATTTTATCTACAAAGGTCTTGGTTAGGGTACATCAAAAGGCGTAAGACGTAAGTGGTAGGAAGTGTTTCTTATAATGGACGTCCACAGCCTTTTATTCCAAAAATATGACGTCAAATGATAGTTAATGCAGATGCTCTTTTAGACATCTTTAAAGCGTTAACCATCGATATTATATAAGGCGCAATTACGATGAGAGCTGTAATAAGCCAAAAACAATCTTTGTCGGCGGCAACGGCCTATGTTGTCATAAGCTGCCGTTAAACTGTGGATCCAATCCAGAGCTGTAATATGCCAAAAATAATCTTTGTCGGCGGCTACGGCCTATGTTGTCATAAGCTGCCGTTAAACCCTTATACGGTAACCGGGGGTAAAAAATAACCCCCAGTCTACTTTTTTCGTACGCTTCTTTTGAATAAAACAAAAAAGACTTTTGCTTTTGTGACTTTTCCTATATATGTTTTTTCTTCACAATGTCGTTTTCAGCAGTGCCACATTGCGCTGCCACCTAGCGGCAGACTACTATGACGAATAAGGTTTTATAATCCGGTACTGGATAAATCATTTCTGCACTATGTATTTGTAAAGATAGTAGTTGATAGAACGGAATTGTTGGAGATATGTGGTTGTTGTATTTTTGCATATGAATTAGTCATTCTTTGCTGTGTGATTTCCATTTCCTGCGGACATATGTCATCAGCCATCAGTCGTCTCTCGAGCACTGTTAGCAATTGGAGTTGAGCCAGCGGTTGATCCAGTTCCAACTGCTACTAAGAAAAGAGGTCGCTGCCAGAGTTGCCCTCGAAGGATTGATCACAAAGTCGAACACCGCTGTACCAAATGTAAATACTTTGTATGTGGAAAGCATGGACAAAAACGTATATCATACGAATGCATAAGATGCCCACTGAAACTGTAGTAAAACTATTACGGGTGTACTTGTCACTGAATGTTTCTATTTTGTCAGTTTTGTCAAGTGAAATTTTGTAAACGTCATTAGTTACTGACTATTACAGCACTGCACAGCCGCTTGTTATTGCTTGCAGTTAGTTATTTCAATCAACACTACGACACAGCATTTGGCTTCAGTGATTAGTATCTGAAACTGGTAGCATGGTAGCATTGACTCACAACTTATTACTACTTTCGCTTTAGACAGCCATATTGGAATGAGTCGTCATTTTAATTCAAGATTTCTTACTCATTACATGCAATAATGTTGTCTATTGTGCTTGTCTATCAGATAAATTAAACATGACCAAAATTGGTTAAATATTTCCTTAGATTTGACGAAAATAAATTGGGGGTATTTTTTACCCCTCGTTTACCAAAAACTGTAAACAAAAAAACGGTTACCCTATAAGGGTTAAACTGTGGATACACACACAATAGGCAGATGTTATCTCTCTAAGTGCACAAGCTTTGGTAACTATCCCTCTCCATGTAAAATTCTTTTCATGCAATAAGATGCCGTTAAACAACGAAAACTAGTTATAAGCTGTTGGTGAAAGTCTATTTGGTTGTAAGCCAGTGTTTTAATTATCAAAAAAGAACTAGGGATGGAAAACTTTACAGATTACCAAAGTACACGCATGCTGGTCAACAGCCACCGGATGGAAATATCTGTTTGCAAATTATTAAATAGATCATTGCAAATGATCAAATCGGTTTCCTAAGCAGTTGAAGTTTGCGTGGATTAGCATCTCCAAGGACGAAATTCTTTGCAAGACTTCAAACTGATCGTGGTTTCTGCAGATCATTGGATGTTAAATGTTGCAACCCGATGAGAGGATGAGAAGCTGACAGTGGAGAATAAGTAAGTAAGTTAGTAAGTAAGTATATCCTTTATTGAGAAGTACTAGCAAACGCACAGCACTGTACATGGCAAGATTAATACATTCAAACAAATAAACACAAATTAATTAATTTATATATGCAACAATGAATTGAATGAGAAGCTTTATTGTACATCAGGGGAACATAGAGGAAGAAGAGCTAGGGCTAGTCATAGGGGAAAATGAAGGGTTTAAATAGCCAGATCTAGGGAAAATATAGTTTATTTGTATAGCATCCGGGCTGCATATTACGAAAGTACACACGGAAATTGATCCAAGGGCATCTCGCGACCAATCAGAGGATGAGTGTGAATTTGCCTAATGAATAATCATGAATATTCATCTGCCTCTAACGGCAGTCTAGCCAGAGACAGAAAGTGCGAAGGGTAACGTGGCACAGGGTAGATTTACCTTCGACCTTCCAACGATCGTCGTAAACTTTGTATTCACGTGTAGAGTGAAATTTAAAGTTAGAATAATACAATCAAATCGATAAGTGGCACAATTAAACATTTATGTGATAAGGCCAATGTCGTAGTTTGTATGGTAGTGCTGTCTCGGTGGACACTAAAGCGGCACTCAGAGAAAGCTAAGTGAAAGACCGCTTTATAATGACTTTCCACGTCAGAGTAGTCGCCACTCGCCATGCAGTGAACTCCGATAGCCTATGTTGATAATCCGCATGAAAAGTTTTCATATAATCGGCCATTTCGCAATTTATCAATTTAAATTCGAACTGTTCTTACAAACTGGAGTTCACTATTTACTGATTTAAGCAAGGCGCGTAGCTAATGAGTATTCATGAGAATCATGACGCAGTGAATGTTATTACTGACATGGCGGCTTCTGATTGGGCGCGATAATCCCTTGGATCAATTTCCGTGTGTACTTTCGTAATATGCATCCGGGCTAGGAAGCATTTCTGAGACAGGTTGTCAAACATGGGAAGCTCACGATTATATCACGAATAGCTTCTCACGACTGAAACACTGACTTACAAGCAAATGCAATTTGTCACAAACAGCTTATAATTACTTTTCATTGTTTATCTTTTGGCATAAGAAACCTTTGACATCGATAGGAAATGTTTCCGACAGCTCAGACTTGGTTTGTCCACTACCTAATAATGAAGCGCAGCGGCGGTTTATATAAAGCTGCTTGAATAAGTTTTAAAGGTGTCTAACATATCATTTGCATTAACCATAATTTATCGGCATATTTTGGTATTAAAGGTTGTTGATGAGCCAATCACATTGGTCGCATTCTTCAACTGCTTTGGAGACCCGTTCGATGACTCATGCATATCAAATGCGTAATGGTAATGGTAATTGCAAATTTATATAGCACCACTTCAAGACAGACATCTTCAATAACTCTTTTCAATATCTTATCAGAGGCGCTTCCATTGGGAAACCACGATCGAACTGAATGGTCTTCAAACGTCAGTGGAAGAGAGACAGATATAGACATAAGAAGCTCATGTCGCAGGTTGTTATAGGCAGCTTATTCCAGGAGGATGGACCGACCGCAGCAAAATTGCCTTTTCTCTATGAATAAACGAATGTTGATTGATTGGTTGGTTAGGCAGCGTAACTTTCTATTATGACGGTGGTCTCCCGTCGCCATCTGTACTGAACTATTTTCTCAACACAACAGCGTTAACTTGGTTTGAGGAAGTTCAAGCAGCGACGCTTAACCGCTCTGTCTTCTTGTATAATTATTATAAGTGCTTATATTTAACTTTTGTTTACTTGCTTATTGTTTTATGTTGCATGAATTGGTGAAGATGTCTATCTCGTTGTAGTTGACATTTGATAAGGGAAGGGAAGAGGTAAGGGGAGGGCAGGGGAGGTATGAGGGAATTGGTCACCACCATGGCACTTTGTGGGGCAAAGTTACGCCCTTGGTCAACCACGGGTGAATCTATGCAATAAATGTGTACAATGGATATGAAGAGTTTGAGTTGGATTTTAATACAAACTGCTAGAAACTTGGACCACATTTATTGACCTTATGCCGGAAGCCAGCCACAGTTTATCAACATTTAATCACAATCTAATGAGAGATCAGAAACCTTGCTGCAAACTAGGTAGTAACTGCTAATATTAACAATAATGATAGTTTCCATTGTTTAAAGACTGGTTACCATTTGCCTACCTTACGTTTTAAAGGGGACGACAACCGATTATTATGTGAATCTTATTTATTTATTTATACCAACGTTTAACGTCGTCTTATGACATCAAGGGCCGTTGACGACAATACAGAAAAGATACAATTCAATTCAATGATTACAAGAAACTTATAGCATCCGAATGACACCATCAAATGTGTCAAACAGAGCTTTACAATTTCACTAATATTCAATATTTTTTTAACATAAGGTAGTTCATCTTATTCTGTCTATGATTTCTATATTCTGACAAAAGATTCCATGCAAATTAAACAATGTTATGTAACTATGCAGCAATTGATCCATATAAATTTTTTACTAAGTACTCTTTTAAACTGTTCATGTATCTAACATACTATACGTGTAATACAAGTTCATTCAATAACATAGCATACATGTATTATAATTGTTTAAAGTATAGTTTCAATAGATTAAAATTATAATTATAATCACAGATCTCTTATTATAACACATTACTGAGTATGTGAATCTACGCAGCTGACATTTTATATTGCGACGTTTCAACGCATTTAAGGGTGTGTAGCAAGAGGATCGCATTTTGCATATTTAACCATATCTTGTGGCTGCTGACGTCGACCTTACCTCACATTTTTCGTTCGTTTTTATAATGCACTACAGTATATTTCAAACAATCTGGCGGCATTAAACGAAGAGTGTTCTGCATACAGTTTTATATTGGTTTAAAGCAAACTCATACAACTTTAGTTAACCGCTGTGTATTCTTGCATGTGCTTGCCTTTACTTACCTGTTGCAATTCGGACTGACCTGACCTTACATGCTCATTGCTTTATGTTGCATGAACTGGTGAAGTCATATTTATCTAAGTAGTTGACATTTGATAAGGAAATTGGTAGAGGGAATGAGGAGGGTATGTAAGAGACGCTGTTCAATAACTGCTTCACTGCAACATAGTCGTGGTGCCAGTTCGAAGCCTTGATAATGAGGAGGGCGACACTAATCATCCTTCCTATGCCACAGCGTGTGTGTGGTTTGTGTTTAACGACGCCCTCCTCCTTTGACAAGCTTGGGACTGGCACTACTAGCGTACGAGTAGTGGCGGAGTTTGCTATAATAATCGTGATTGCTGTTGACGATTACATAGCAAGGGCTAAAAGCGTTTTAATGGTGTTTAGCAAAAAGGGTCGTATTATGCAGTGTTCAACGACATCCTATGGCTGTTGACGTCGACCTCACCTTGAAAAATTTCATTGCCTCGTTAGAATAGAAGCGTAAATCAAAAACTACAAATTGCCTAAGCGCTACTCTAAAGCTAAGACATGGAGGCAATGAGTTATTGAAAAGTGTTATTGAAAAGAGTTATTGAAAAGAGTTATTGAAAAGAGTTATTGAAAAGAGTTGTTGAAAAGAGTTCTTGAAAAGAGTTGTTGAAAAGAGTTATTGAAAAGAGTTATTGAAAAGAGTTATTGAAAAGAGTTATTGAAAAGAGTTATTGAAAAGAGTTATTGAAAAGAGTTGTTGAAAAGAGTTGTTGAAAAGAGTTGTTGAAAAGAGTTATTGAAAAGAGTTATTAAAAAGAGTTATTGAAAAGAGTTATTGAAAAGAGTTATTGAAAAGAGTTGTTGAAAAGAGTTATTGAAAGAGTTATTGAAAAGAGTTATTGAAAAGAGTTATTGAAAGAGTTATTGAAAAGAGTTATTGAAAAGAGTTATTGAAAAGAGTTATTGAAAAGAGTTATTGAAAAGAGTTATTGAAAAGCGTTATTGAAAAGAGTTATTGAAAAGAGTTATTGAAAAGAGTTGTTGAAAAGAGTTGTTGAAAAGAGTTGTTGAAAAGAGTTATTGAAAAGAGTAATTGAAAAGAGTTATTGAAAAAGTTATTGAAAGAGTTATTGAAAAGAGTTATTGAAAGAGTTGTTGAAAAGAGTTATTGAAATAAGTTATTGAAAAGAGTTATTGAAAAGAGTTATTGAAAAGAGTTATTGAAAAGAGTTATTGAAAAGAGTTATTGAAAAGAGTTATTGAAAAGAGTTATTGAAAAGAATTATTGAAAAGAGTTATTGAAAAGAGTTATTGAAAAGAGTTGTTGAAAAAAGTTATTGAAAAGAGTTATTGAAAAGAGTTTTTGAAAAGAGTTATTGAAAAGAGTTGTTGAAAAGAGTTATTGAAAAGAGTTATTGAAAAGAGTTATTGAAAAGAGTTATTGAAAAGAGTTATTGAAAAGAGTTATTGAAAAGAGTTATTGAAAAGAGTTGTTGAAAAGAGTTATTGAAAAGAGTTATTGAAAAGAGTTATTGAAAAGAGTTATTGAAAAGAGTCATTGAAAAGAGTTATTGAAAAGAGTTATTGAAAAGAGTTATTGAAAAGAGTTCTTGAAAAGAGTTATTGAAAAGAGTTATTTAAAAGAGTTATTGAAAAGAGTTATTGAAAAGAGTTATTGAAAAGAGTTATTGAAAAGAGTTATTGAAAAGAGTTATTGAAAAGAGTTATTGAAAAGAGTTATTGAAAAGAGTTATTGAAAAGAGTTATTGAAAAGAGTTATTGAAAAGAGTTATTGAAAAGAGTTATTGAAAAGAGTTATTGAAAAGAGTTATTGAAAAGAGTTATTGAAAAGAGTTATTGAAAAGAGTTGTTGAAAAGAGTTATTGAAAAGAGTTATTGAAAAGAGTTATTGAAAAGAGTTATTGAAAGAGTTTTTGAAAAGAGTTATTGAAAAGAGTTATTGAAAAGAGTTATTGAAAAGAGTTATTGAAAAGAGTTATTGAAAAGAGTTATTGAAAAGAGTTATTGAAAAGAGTTATTGAAAAGAGTTTTTGAAAAGAGTTATTGAAAAGAGTTATTGAAAAGAGTTATTGAAAAGAGTTGTTGAAAAGAGTTATTGAAAAGAGTTATTGAAAAGAGTTATTGAAAAGAGTTATTGAAAAGAGTTATTGAAAAGAGTTATTGAAAAGAGTTATTGAAAAGAGTTATTGAAAAGAGTTATTGAAAAGAGATATTGAAAAGAGTTATTGAAAAGAGTTATTGAAAAGAGTTATTGAAAAGAGTTATTGAAAAGAGTTATTGAAAAGAGTTATTGAAAAGAGTCATTGAAAAGAGTTATTGAAAAGAGTTACTGAAAAGAGTTATTGAAAAGCGTTATTGAAAAGAGTTGTTGAAAAGATTTATTGAAAAGAGTTATTGAAAAGAGTTATTGAAAAGAGTTATTGAAAAGAGTTATTGAAAAGAGTTTTTGAAAAGAGTTATTGAAAAGAGTTATTGAAAAGAGTTATTGAAAAGAGTTGTTGAAAAGAGTTATTGAAAAGAGTTATTGAAAAGAGTTATTGAAAAGAGTTATTGAAAAGAGTTATTGAAAGAGTTATTGAAAAGAGTTATTGAAAAGAGTTGTTGAAAAGAGTTGTTGAAAAGAGTTATTGAAAAGAGTTATTAAAAGAGTTATTGAAAAGAGTTATTGAAAAGAGTTGTTGAAAAGAGTTGTTGAAAAGAGTTATTGAAAAGAGTTATTGAAAAGAGTTATTGAAAAGAGTTATTGAAAAGAGTTATTGAAAAGTGTTATTGAAAAGAGTTATTGAAAAGAGTTATTGAAAAGAGTTATTGAAAGAGTTATTGAAAGAGTTATTGAAAAGAGTTATTGAAAAGAGTTATTGAAAAGAGTTATTGAAAGAGTTGTTGAAAAGAGTTATTGAAAAGAGTTATTGAAATAAGTTATTGAAAAGAGTTATTGAAAAGAGTTATTGAAAAGAGTTATTGAAAAGAGTTATTGAAAAGAGTTATTGAAAAAGAGTTGTTGAAAAGAGTTATTGAAAAGAGTTGTTGAAATAAGTTATTGAAAAGAGTTATTGAAAAGAGTTATTGAAAAGAGTTATTGAAAAGAGTTGTTGAAAAGAGTTGTTGAAAAGAGTTGTTGAAAAGAGTTATTGAAAAAAGAGTTTTTGAAAAGAGTTATTGAAAAGAGTTATTGAAAAGAGTTGTTGAAAAGAGTGATTGAAAAGAGTTATTGAAAAGAGTTATTGAAAAGAGTTATTGAAAAGAGTTATTGAAAAGAGTTATTGAAAAGAGTTATTGAAAAGAGTGTTTGAAAAGAGTTATTGAAAAGAGTTATTGAAAAGAGTTATTGAAAAGAGTTATTGAAAAGAGTAACTGTTATTGAAAAGAGTTATTGAAAAGAGTTATTGAATAGAGTTATTGAAAAGTGTTATTGAAAAGAGTTTTTGAAAAGAGTTGCTGAAAAGAGTTATTGAAAAGAGTTATTGAAAAGAGTTATTGAAAAGAGTTATCGAAAAGAGTTATCGAAAAGAGTTATCGAAAAGAGTTATTGAAAAGAGTTGTTGAAAAGAGTTATTGAAAATAGTTGTTGAAAAGAGTTATTGAAAAGAGTTATTGAAAAGAGTTATTGAAAAGAGTTATTGAAAAGAGTTATTGAAAAGAGTTATTGAAAAGAGTTATTGAAAAGAGTTATTGAAAAGAGTTGTTGAAAAGAGTTGTTGAAAAGAGTATAGAGGGTGCTGATAGGCATGAAGTGCTGAAATTAAGTCACGATTAACGTGGTCTATTGTTAGTAGCCTACAATCGGACATATATATATGTGACATTTTGCTTGATTGACTGGTTAATGTTTTTATTAATTAATCATTTCCTGCATGCAAACATAAAATTAATGACAATTTGATTGATCGTTTGATTTTAGTTAAGAAATTATTTCCTGCATGAAAGCATTCATGTTAATTTAATTGACGACTTGATTGACTGACTGATTCTAAATGTTTGACTGATTTATTGGTTGATTGACTCAATGAGATTGTTTTATTTATTTCTTTATTGTTAATAATGATAAATCTTTGACACGGAGTTCGTGAGGCATACTCGATCTCGCAGTCATTGGAATTTAGATGCACTATCAATATCCTTTGAAGTCATAGCAAATCGTTAAACGTTGGCTAATGCAGTGCTCTTGTTAGACACCTTTAAAACGTTTCCTGCATAAGCTATATAAATTATAAGGCAACTGCGTTTCTTCGCTGGATGTTGTTTAATAGCGAGTGTAATAGCAACGATGCTTTCAAAAACATTGTATATATAATCACTTATATTATTTGTTAATGAAACATTGATCAGCTGATTGATTGTTTGAGTAATTGCTTTGCTAACTTATCGACCTGGTTTATTGACAGATTGTTTTATTTATTTATTTACTATTTGTAAATATATTTGTCCTACTTCTAACGCACAGTAATTCTGGATTTAGACACAGAGTCCGTTAGGCATATTCGAACTCACAGTCAGTGGAAGTTAGAGACAGCGCGCTACCACGCATCACTTTGGTTAACTATCAACATCAAGATCCTTTGAGGCCATGGTAGGGCGTTAACGCATGGTTAATGAAGGTCTCTTATTAGACACCTTACATGTGCATCCGAAACTCTATAATATATAGAGTAGCTGCGTATATAATGAGCTGTAATATGCCAAAACTAATCTTTGTCGGCGGCAACGGCCTATGATGTCATAAGCTGCCGTTAAACTGTGGATCAATCCAACTCCGTCACCAGGAGACCATGAACATCCCATCCATGCCATTCTTAGCTGTCGACGGGAATCTGTTGGCTGGTTCAACGTGTGTGCGTTGGCCCACCACTGACGACTCTTTCAGCTAACTGCGCATTGTTTCACCAAGTTATGTAACTTATTCGTTCGTAATGACATCAAGCATCATAGGCAAGTGCAGAGAGCGCCTCTGAGTAGATATGTTGAAGGGTCGCTATCTAAATGTTCAATTACATTACATCGTATGACAACAAAGGCCATTGACGTCGACAGAATTTATATGATCAGTTCTCGCCATTCAAGACCACTTCCACTTCTTGGTCGAATATCAGGTTTAAAAGACCATGCACAATTGAACATCTCCCGTGTGCTTATTTTTGATCAGTTTTCACCGTTCGTGTAACATAGAGCGAGGTAGTTAAGAACATAAGATGACATAAACTGCGCAGCTTCGTCCACAGTACTTATATGGAGATTGCAACGCTTAAAAGAGGTATGCAAATCTTTTCAACAGTTCTCAACATTCGTATAATAATAATAATAATAATAATAATAATAATAATAATAATAATAATAATAATAATAATAATAATAATAATAATAATAATAATAATAATAATAATAATAATAATAATAATAATAATAATAATAATAATAAGCTGGGGAAGCCGCCGAACGTGCAGTTGTCTCCAAGAGGGTCAAATATTCCACCATCACCACCACCCACGATTTTGTAGCGGTCGCCTTAGAAACTGCCGGCGCTTGGAGCAAAGAGGGACTGCAGTTCGTTTCTGAGTTGGGAAGACGGACAAGTGACGCAACACATGATCCAATGGAGTCATCATATCTTTTCCAGCGGATCTCAGTGGCTCTTCAACGGGGGAACGCCATCTGCCTCTCCGGGACACTGCCACCGATCTCTGAACTCTGCTGAAATGACAATAAATAATAATAATAATAATAATAATAATAATAATAATAATAATAATAATAATAATAATAATAATAATAATAATAATAATAATAATGATAATAATAATAATAATAATAATAATAATAAAGCCAACAAACTTATGTACAGACTGATTAAAAGTAACTGTTTTCAATATTGTTATAAGCTGTCATTCTCCTTGGCTACAGTGTTGTTGCAATCTGTGGTGCCTAAAACAGATAGAGAGTTTCCAATTTGTAGGGCCACTGATAGGCGTTGTAGTAGATGACTGGTTTCACGCTGGTCGCCTGTCGCTGCTGAGATCTTGCCTCCAAGTTCTCGAACAAACTGCAGTGATTCTGTGTGCCAGCTTCCTGCAGTTTCGACGGCTACAGGAACGAAATGATGTGATTGTGAGATAGCAGCATATTTAGATTCTTTATTATGAGCTGCTTTTTCGGCTGCTGCACCTGCGTTTTGCGATGTTAGATGTAATAATATAATAATAATAACACATCAAAACATCATTAGAAACTGGTTACACTGCATTGCACAATGTATTATTCCATAATAATCTTTTCTTTATTAAGCGCCTGACAAACGCACTGCGCTGTACATGTTATGCAATTTAAATCTTAACTACTAACAGAACAGACAGCCTGCAATACAGGCACAATACATCACACGATAAACCTATCATTCATTCTGATTAATTCATTCTGAGAATTTATGTAGCGCCTCTACAAGATAGCTAGAGGCCTACTCAGATCTCTGCGATAGCCTATTATGATGTTAAGTGTCATTTCTAATGAATATATACAACAGTTAGCAAAACAATGCACAGCAAGCTAGAAGAATCACCATTGGCGGGCCCATGCAACCAATCATGGCTGGATAACAAGCATAATTTAATTTATCCAATGTTTAATGACATCTTTTAGCAACAAAGGCCGTTGACGTCTTTGAAGTTTTTGATGCATTTCAGTTCATTTTAGTGTAGTGTCTTCATCAGTTTTCTTTCTCTTTTTTCCGTCTTGGATTCTATTTCTGATAGGATATTGACGACTTTAAAGTTTTTGACGTATTTAAGTTCATTTTCGAATAATGTTTTTCATCAGTATTCTTTCTCTTTTTTTTGTCTTTCTTTCTTTTCTGACAGGAAGTTGCAAAGATGAAATTTGAAAGGTGGTTGTTCTTTCTCCCCCTTTTCCTTCTTTTTTTGATATTAAAAAACAAATTAATCTTCTAGCCTTACAGGCTATCCATTCATTTTTTGCGGCCATATAGGCTCTATTAATAACTGTTTTCTCCTCAATCTTAATCTTATTCTTAATTACAATATTTACAGAGCATAGTTGCGTCGATATAGGGTAGAGCGGCGACAGGTGACAGCGTTTGCCGTGGAAATTTGTTGGAAGCAATGATTTCTTTAGACACCCTTAAAATGTTTCTCATCAAACATATATATATATATTTATATATTTATTCAGAATCTCAAGAGCAGTAATATGCCAAAAATAATCTTTGTCGGCGGAAACGGCCTATGTTGTCATAAGCTGCCGTTAAACTGTGGATCCAATCCAATTCAGAATCTGCCTTTTTCGCCTCTTGCTTTTGTCAAGGGTTTTGTATCATAAACAGTGTCAGATGAACAACTTGAGGTCGTTAAAAATGAATATTAGTGAGATTGTAGAGCTCTGTTTTGACACCTTTTGATGGTGACGTTCGGACAGTAAATGTTGTACGGACACTAAAGATTCTCGTTCTAATTGAAATGTATATTTTTTTATTCTCTATTGTCGTCAACGCCCTTTGATGTCATAAGACGACGTTAAACTTTGGAATAATAATTGTCGTTTTAAGTCGAACGAGAACTGGGATATGCCATAGGAACGGTGAGAACTGTTCAAAATAATTCCTGTCGATGTCAACAGCCTATGTTGCCATAAGACGTCGTTTAGCTGTGTATTAATCGCCTCTCTTAAGTTTAATTTCGCCCTGTAAGTGTAAGCAGAACAAAAGTTACAGTTTTACTGTCTGAATTTATCTTCCAAAATATAATGAAAGCTGTTGTGAACGTCCACTGACGTCACTTCTCTCGATGTTGGGCTTTCTCCTTCAGTTTACCGTATCCATTCACCATCATCTAGTCCATCAGCATAAGTCTAGGTCTTACTCTCGTTCTCTGTCCCTCCATACTTCTCTCCATGACAGTTCTCAGTAGGAATCCCTCTCAGCGCATGACCAATTCACTTACTATGACTTTCTCATGATACAGTAGCCATAAGAGATCTCTCCTTTTCCGCCTTAACCCTTTGGAGGTGAGGTGGGGTATGACACACCCCAAGGCTATTCTACGCTGCTTAGAACCAGCTCTACCTTAGTGAATGTGAAATACGGACACTTTAGGACACTTTCAGGTACTTTTGGACGCAATTTTTTTTTATTTCTTGTAGTGAAATTTTAATTTTTCGTATACATATTGATTTTAAGGAATTTAAAAAGTAACCGATTATAAGATATTACTGCATATAGTGTTGCATCGATGCAAAATTGATCCATTATTACAATTCGACATTTACGTGTTCCCAAAATGTTACATGTTTTGAGGGCCACGAAGATGCCATTGCAAAGGGCCGCTTGATTTTGAGCGCCACCACGCTGGCCATAACAATTATGATTGAAAACTGTTATTTGTTCCTGAAAATCACCAGTTTAGACAAGATAACTGTAGTTTAGCTCACAATTTATATTATAGTTGATATTGCGACTTGCAAGTAATTATATGTATTGGGGTATGTCAGACCCCACCTCACCTGAAACGTTACAATGCTTCACCTCACCTCCAAAGGGTTTAAAAAACCTCGTCCTTTGTTCTACGTTCAGTACAACTAACTTTCCACGTCCTGCAGTATACGCCAGACCCTTGTCTAAAAAGCCTAAACGTTCTAATATGATCTTTTCTGATGAGCCATGTTTTAATCTGTAAAACAGTGTTAACTGCAATACGGTACTAGTCCAAATAGACACCTTTAACACTTCTCAGCCGACACTATAAATGAAGTTACATTGTGTTTTGAATGACTTATTTACAATACACGGAGAGGTTGACATTCATGAACGGCCTTCACATCCATAAGATTTTGATAAACAATGGAAACTAATTACCCTAGTCTATTAAACGATCATAAGACACGGCCATGAGTATACAGTCTTGACGACTTCATTTTTCTTAGCCTCGGCATATGAGTGCGAGTGGCCAGTCCTCTCCCACGCCTTCTCATCTTTCCACCGACAGTGTGCTCATCGTTGCCGATTAGTCCAGCTCTACACTTCTCTCTCCTTCTCCACATCTCTCTCGCTCCTACTCTCTCTGTCTCTTTCCCTCCCTAGCCACATCTACCTCGCGCCGTCTGTCTGTCTTTCTCTCAAGTCTACCCACTACATAAGCATGTGTGTATGCAGGTATCATAATAACAATAATCCGAATAATAATATATTTACATGCTACACGTCAATACTTTAAAGTAAGTAAGTAAGTATATTCTTTATTAAAACCAATTGCAAATCCGCACTCTGGTGTACATACATCTTAACAACAATCAACAGTTACTGTCAATACGAGTACAACATTCTAACAATAAACGTCTTTCGCTGTAAATTATCTGCAAGAGGTACACAATGGTTGTGCTATCTCAGACAATGTATGCATAGCTAATAAATGCATTGTGTAAATAAATATCTAAACATTTACATAGCGTTCTTCAAAGGTCTTCACAAACTATTTTATGTAGCCCTCGTTATTATTACAGTCGTATTATATTGTATTTTATAGAGGTAATGTAGTAGGATCGACATCAATGGCTTTGGCAGCCACAAGATGTCGTTAAGCAATTGGAACAGCTCCTTCTCTCTGGTCACTTGAAAAAGTGAAAACTTTAGAAAATATTTCAATTCGACGTCAGCGGCCATGGAATTCATAAGATGTCGCTAATCCGTTGGAAATCTAATCTAATCTCACCAGGTTGAACGGTTCGTGTAGTCACAATGTGTCGTTATACATTACATAATGCGACACTCTTTAGACACCTTAAAATAGCTTCATTCGATAGTATTTATAAATCCACTGAATTAATTGCATCAATTGAAACATAAAACAGTATGTTGTCAGTACTTTATTACGCCCGAAGGCATGTATGTCGTTCTAGTCGAGGCGCTGGATGAGTTAACAACCTGATCGTTTACTTGTCAGAGGGAAGGTCCCATGGCTGCGCCTTGTCGTGGTGATGGTGCCCTGCTGGTTCCCTCTTTGGAGTGAGGCGAGAGCGTGTAGCGAGGGTGACTGCGTGGGTCGATGACCTCTGCCAGAAGGGATATCAACGTTATCATGTAATTAAATACAAACGTCTCTAATTATTATTAATAATTATTATGGTTATTACGTCATTTGATTGATCTCAAGGCTTATCGATATCTATAGAGACGATTGTAAAAGCCGTTGACATCGTTAAAGTTTATTGTATTTTAGTTCATTTTTATATTGTGTCTTCCCTTGACTTATGGTTATATTTAGGACACCACATTTAAAGGACTTACTTTCCAATAAATAATTTTAGGATAAATCGTGATTTGATTGACCGAACGCCCGATGCCTTAATTAGAGGAGAACAATAAACGTGAATGACGTGTCTAAAATATTACCATAATTTTATACCGGTACTATAATTATATTGTTTTCTAGTCAACGAATGATAAAGCTACTATAATTGTGGTTGCTCATTCCAACACATACCTTTAGAGAATATACTTGGCAACTGTGATAATTTAGTTCACCCGTATACCATTTCAAATCCGAGAGTTAGCAGCATGATAATATAACAGATATAATTTTTCCAAACCCTTTCGCTCCTGTCTGCAGCATTCTAACAACCAGCTGGAAATTATGATACACGCGATGAAGTATCTCCAACGGTAATCCATCATTCCGAAATTACAATTTATATTCTTATTGTAATTAGCATTAGCGCTGCGACTTTAGCGACTCTTACTCCTGCTGGTAATTTTTCGGATTTTGGCATTTTGATACGTCGCAACTGGGTCGTGTCAAAGTTCAAGATGGTCTTGACATAGTTTCAATTACCGCTCAGCAGATAGTGAGTTGTGTTCTGAATCCGTGTACAGAGAAGTCTTCCTAGAACGCCTCTAATCACTTAAGCCTGATGTGTATCATGTGCGTTGCGTATTCGGTTTAGAATGTGTTGCCACCGTGGCTTATCGCAACTTCGCGTGATTGGGTGCATGGGGGAAGGGGCCACGGGTGTTTGCATGCAGGGATGGGTATATGCATATATTTATGCATGTGTTTATGTTATTATGTATCAAGTCTGTATGTGTGTATGTATGTATGTATGTATGTATGTATGCAAAAATGTACGTGTATTTATGTGTATGTATGTATATTTGTATGTCTTTGTGTATGTATGAATGCACAAGTAGGCTATATTTACATTGCGCCTATCAGCGCCTTACAATATAGCCAGATGTCTTCTATTTCGGAAATCAAATCATCTGTACAATTATATAGCGCCTGTTGAAATCACTGCGGACATCACCCTTTTCAATCGTAAACCCAGTTCCCTGGTCGTTTCATGTTATAGGAAGCTAGGATGGACAGCCATCTGGCGTTGAGTGGACGCCCAATGGTTCAGGTCCAAGTGATAATTTCCTAATATAATATAATAGTCACCGTTTGCTGAAAAAGACAGGAACAGAAACCTCTGATTTTTCATTTTATTACAATCGCACGTGATAGGGTAAGGTGAAGTTTAAAGACTAAACTGGGTTTCGGTTAAGATATGACTCCTTAGTGTTAAACAAGTAATGATCCACCGGGGTAAATTGATGCATAATCAAGTGACCCATGATGAAATTTTGTCGGGTCGAAAGATACTTAGGTTGAAGCGCAACTGCCCCTGATAATGAGAATGGCGATGCTAATCATCTTTCCTACGCCACAGCCTAACATGTGTACTTGCTGTTAAATGACTCTGTGTTAAAACAAAGATGACTAACGTCGCCCTGCTCCTTTACAAAGGCTTTGGACTGGCACTACCAGGGTACTTTCAGTAGCCAATTGCGGAATTAGTAGTAGTTTCCATTGTTTCTTCTTCTTCTTCTTCTTCTTCTTCTTCTTCTTCTTCTTCTTCTTCTTCTTCTTCTTCTTCTTCTTCTTCTTCTTCTTCTTCTTCTTCACGTTCTCTGCCCTCAGGCAGGTTCATATGTCCAACGACGCCATTTTTCTCTATTCTCTGCTTCTCTTTTCAGTCCGCTGTATCCCTCCTCTGCCAACATCCAGTCCAGTAGCATTGTTCTTGGCCTACCTCTCATCGTTTTCCCCTCCATTCTTCCCTCAATGATGTCTCTTAGTAGGGTGTCGCTCCTTAAGATGTGTCCTATCCATTTCTTCTGCCGCCCCCGTACAGTGCCTATCAGTGGTCTTCTTTCTTCCATTGTTTAACAACATGTAATGACTGTCAGGATCATCTGACTACCTTTCGGTTTAAGAGAAACAGCGCGACGATTGTGTGAATCTCAACGGCTGATATTTTATATTGCGACGTTTCTACGAATTTGAGGGTGTGCAGCAGTAGGGTCGCATTTTGCATTGTTTACCGACATCTTGTGGCTGTTGACGTCGACCTTAGCTCACTTTTTTCGTTCGTTTGTTCAATGTATTACAATATTATTTCAAACTATCTGACGGAAATTACACGAAGAGTGTGTAGAATGTTATTACAGGAAAAACTTGGGTGAGATGGTTTTCCGAACATTGCAAATCTCACATAGACCAGTTCGATGTACTTTAAAATTGTACAATCTATTGTTCAAATTCATACGGCCAAATCTTAATCTGGTCAATTGAACATATTCGAGAGTGAAGTATTTAAATACGTAACATTTGTGCTTTTATAGCAACCTGGGACTGATACTGAGACATCTTTAATTGGGTCGTCGTCTTCATGCTGAATTAGTAAGTCGAGCAAGTTTCCAGACGACGCGCCCGTTCGGGTTAGAGTGTTGATGCGTTGAGTCATATTGTATAAGAAGAGGATGTTTGAGAGTCAGTGATCAATCGTGGATGGTGAGTTGCCATGGCAGTTGAAATCGCCACAGATGAGAGGGTGACCAGGTGTGGTAGAGAGCTCATCAGGAAGATCGGATAAATTCGTCAAAGGAAAATACTGGTAGGCAGTGCCGGATTTGATCCGTAGATTCCGATGATGTTCACAACAGTTTGTCCAAAAGTGGCTCGAGCACAGAGACGCTCGTATGAAGAAACAGCGGATGATAATTTCAGAATCTTTAGGTTGAGTTCTTTGCGATAGATGATGGCAACTCCTCCGCCTTTACGGTCAGAGCGGCAGTGTAGGAGGCACTTGAATCCCTTTGGAGCAATATCGTTTCTGTTGGCAACGTGGGGGGTCGACGGCTCTTATCCAGGTTTCTGTGATGATAAAAATGTTTATTATTACTAAATATTAGACAATTTGACCGATTAATGTCTACAGCCTTTCATGCCAAAATATGCCATTAAATTATGATAAATGCGAATGCTTTTATAGCCACCTTTAAAATGTGATATTACGCGATTTATTCCAATTTTTATCTTAACCACTAAATGCCACCATGTCTGGGAAAAGGGACCTAAAGTGTTGTTCTAGTTTCGGAGTTCCAGCCCGTTTTAGATAGTCACTTGCATATGAATTCTGCATGACTTCACAATTGTTGTAAGTGTTAATAAGTGATTTCTGGCATTAAATTTCAATGTATTCTTATGTTTTATGTGTCATTTTATAGAGTAGATATAGCACAATGATTGTCGCATGGTGAAAAACTTGACTTTTTCTTCGTGGTTGGCATTTCTGAGTTGCTAAATCTTTTAAAATTTATATTCTTGAAATGATGGTTTCATCTATTACGCTCCTAAATGTTTAACAATTTCATCATTTATGGACCAAACTTTGTGCAGTTTCTTTTGCCTGAAAGCTTGTTTAAATCTGCATTTGCGGATACAGTGTGATTCCCCTTACATATTTTATTTTAGTTACAGTTACAGTTATAGTTAATGGATTTTTATTTTAGTTATAGTTATAGTTAGTATTATTTTTTAGTTATAGTTATAGTTAATGGATTTTTAGTTTAGTTAATTTTAGTTACTAAATAGTTACAATAATTAAGGCTATATGCAGAATTGTGCGTATTAACACGCTGTTTCACAATTTGCTCATTGCTTTTTACGGTTTGATGCGTCAGGTATTCTTATAGGAGAACTTCGACCCTTAAAAGAGGTCTATAGATTGCGCCTTCGAGTTGACGTTAGTTAGTTGTTGTTTAACGACTCTGTGCTATAACAAAGATGATTAGCATCGCCCAGTTGAGCAACAACATACGTCGGAATGTCCATTCAGGTGTTTACTACACAGCAGATCGTCACAAACCACTGGTATTCCGTGCAACTTACCTAACCAATATCAACAACAAATAAATCGTAATCGATGCAGAACCAACACACACTTGCCTGTGCAACCAAGTGAAGAAAAAACATATTCAAAAGCAACGATATAAGGTAAGAATTACATTGCACTGTTCAACAGCTCCTTTTAGATGATGTATGTATCATAAGTAGACAGCCTTCTATAAGTTCGATGACGTATTTCTGTTTAGTCCAAAGTCTGAAGGTCTCCTCAAATAATTCTATCGGTGAAAATATATTTTAAAAGACTTTCGAGCGATTTCAACGGCCAGTTATCCAATTAAATGTCGATAAACTGTTGCAGTGGTTAAATTGGATATCGCAGAATCTGAGATTTGAGATTTACCACCTAAACTATGCGATCTCTACCAAAACCATGAGATCCGCCACCTAAAGAAGAGATCCGTCATATAAATGTGCTCTTGTCACAATAATCGACCATACGATTCTTCTTTCATACATTTTATGTGTTTTCCGAATTGCACATAGCGAATATCGGTTAAAGATTCGTCAGACAGTTTTACTGTTGTACATTAATTTTAATCTACATGTAATCTCGCCAGTTTCAACTGTTATGGCAGTAATTATAGACTGCCGTTACACATTGCACTATGCTATGTTTTTAGACACCCTTAAAATGGTTTAATTCTGTGTTATATATTTAAAAACGGCATGACTTTTTGCTACATTAATTTTGGAGTAGTTGGGTAATATTTAGACACCAATTTTAAGAATGATGCTTCTTGATATAAATGCAATAAATCTGGTGTTTCTGCGCGTTAATCGAGACCATTGAAATGCTTCACTGAAACACAATGAATTGGTGATCTAATCGCCATCCAATACTGAAACTGGTAATTAGGGGTCCCCACTTAATGGTCCCACTATTGTAACCACTCGAAATACTTGTATTGTATTGTATTGTATTGTATTGTATTGCATTTGAACACTTGTTATAGCGCCCCTACCAGATTTCCCATTCAGAGGCGCTCCCGACTACTGCGCGAACGCTGAATCGGAGTTTCACGCCGAAGCGCATGAGCAATTGCGAGGAAGGACTTGCCCAGGGTCCCTACGCGGCGACTTTGAGGTGGATTCGAACCCGCAACCCTCCAGCTGCAAGGCACCGAACATATCCCTAAACCACCGCGCCCCAGTTGTATTGTGATGTGTTGTATTGTGTGTTGTATTGTACTCCACGTTTATAATGCGACCGAGCCACCCGCAGTAAAGATCCGAGAAATTAATCTCTGATAAACCGACCCGACCGAGAAGCGAACCCGGGGCGCCGGCGTGACGAGCAGGCTACCAACCCACTCGGCCACTCAGGATCCTTGTGTTTAAATATGATACAGATAGCTTGATGCTAAAGAGGAGGAAGAGGAGGAGGAGGTGGAGAGGAGGAGGAGAGGAGGAGAGGAGGAGGAAAAGCGAGAGGATAAGGAGTAGGAGGAGTCTTCGATGGTTATCTTCGATGAGATGTTTTCTGCCTGTACAGGAATTATGATTTTACTGAAGGTGAAGAATAAGAAGTGCAGACCATTACACACCTTTTTAAAGAAACGATTTACTATATAAATGAGAAAATGAGTGCGGTAAGTGCTCCACCTACCTTTTCCAAAGAATCCAATGGTACAGTGCAATACAATGCTCGTTATTAAACCTCAGTAAGCTGACAGAGACGCAACTGAAACAAGTAATAAGGGTCTCTCGGGGCAACATGAACAGCGTCAATAGGTGCTCTTAAAAGGAGACCTGACATGTATTACGGTCATCTCTTTCAGGTAAGGTAAAGCTATGTGTTCTCGCTAGGAGGTTATGTCCGGTATTGCGTGTGGGGCAGCAAATTCCAGAGGACACGGCAAGGGTCTCTCTAGCCGGGATTGGGCCGGCGGCGCTCCTGAGTAGATAGGTAATCTTCAAGGAGCGCAATATAAATTTCTGAAATGAATTAATGATAGCTTAACGTCCGACTTTATGGACAGCTGAGCGGCTCCTCCAGAGGTGGCGGGCATTATTTCTCCACGGATCATTCTCCTAAACAGGTGGTCCATCTAGTCTCTGTCGTCTTTGCTGGTGTATCACCTCTTGGTTGGGGAGGCATAGATGATATGAGCCATCGTTGTTGCAATGGTCCTATGAAAAGGAGTTGGCTTCGCCACCTCCGCCACTGCACACCCGTGCCATAGTGTCAGACTGTTCCAGTCTCACAAGCCTGGATGATCGAAGAGGGTGACGCTAATGATCTTTGCTATCACAAAGCATGGTTAAACTGAAACTACTACCACTACGTCCTATGGATGTATCATGTATATAACAAGATGAGACGTAGTAGAAAAAGCTTCGAATTCGTCCAGCAAGTCGTCGATACAGCCGAAAAAAGGCAATCAACCCAAATAATTACAACAATTAAATAAATAAACGTGAATAATAAACCTAAATAATAAATAAATAAGCGAATAATAAAGCGAAAATAATGATCAGATGAACTAATGTGAATAATGCACCTAAGTGATAATTGAATAAAATAATGACAATGTAATATGCGACCTTCATATTCTTGTTGCATTTAGTCTATTTTCGTCGTTGATGTTGTTGGTGTGTTCGTCAATGGAAATGACGTCATCCAGTCCTTCCATTAAATCGAGATTCGTGAACTTAAGCAGATCCTTCGTAGTCACCGGATGTGAAACCATGCTGCATCGAAGAATCGTTCTATAGGGAAGAAAAGAAGACACCACTTTTAAGAATAACATTCACGATATAAGTAAAAGACGAAGCACACTTTAGTTTACTTTCCATGTTTAATCTGCCCTATTATGCACTACGAATGGTGAGAACAGTTAAACATAGTTACACACCATTTTCAGTGTTGCATTCGCCCTAGAAAAGAGGGAGACCAGCTCATGTGTACAGAGTGTGTGTACTTGGGAGGCCTAATAACAGTTAACGGCCGATGTACAAAAGACATCAAACGTAGAATCGATCTGGCGTCGGCAAATGTTCGGCAAACCGAATAAGATGTGGAAATCAGACGGCATATCGATAAGAACTGGAGCTTTTGTCATCCCAGTGTTGCTGTATGGATACGAGTGCTGGTGCATGCGCAGAGAGGATGAGAGGAGATTGCTGGTGGCGGAAATGAGCTGGCTGCGAAGAATACTGGGCAGAAGTAGGAGAGACAAGATCCGAAACGAGGTTACCCGGAAGTAGCTGGGACAGAGGGAGACAGTGGTGGACAAGATCAGGAAAAGAAGGCTCACATGGTTCGGGCATGTGACAAGAATGGACGACAGATGGCTTCCAGCCGCAACTCTGTACAGACACGAACCCGAGGAAGACAAGCAAAGACTTGGATGACAATGTGAAGGTGGATCTGAGAGCACAAAACATGGATATGAGGAATAAAACCAGAGATAGAGCGATTTAGAGACGTCATGTTGAGGTCTCATCGTCGGAAGAGTGATAAGAAAGTATTGTGCCATACGAATGGTGAGAACTGCTTAAAACAATAACACACCTTTTTTAAGTGTTGCATTTGTAATATAAGTATAAGAATAAGCACGTCTTAGTGTTTAACTTTAAAAAATGCCCTTTCGTTGCTTATGCTGTCTTACGTCATACGAATGGTGAGAACTGTTTAAAACAATTACACACCTTTTTTAAGTATTGCATTCGTAATATAAGAGAAGAATAAGCACATCTTTGTGTTTAACTTAAAACAGCCCCTTTGATTCTTATATTGTCTTACGCCATACGAATGGTGAGAACTTTTCAAAATAATGACACATGTTTTAATCATTTCATTCGGCATAGGGCCTACAAGTAAAAGTAGCGGCGAAGTTCATATCTCACATCTCACAAAAAGCACATTGTTTCATAGGCCAGCCCGGGTTAGGCTACTTTTCAATGCGCTCGCAACAGAAAACATTTGTTGCCATAAGATGTCATTAAACTCTGGATGCATCCACCCGTTCCTTCATCACCTCTTTTAAGTTCGTCCTAGGGTGTAAGTAGAATAAAAGTGATAGTTTAACTGTCTGAATTTTTCCTCCATAATATGAGGCGAAGTTGATGTCAACGGTCATAATATGTCGTTCTTATTCTTTAAGTTGGCAGGTTCGAACATCCAGTGACGCCACTCCTCTCGATGCTGGGGTTCATCCTTCGGTTTACTCTACCCATCCACCATCATCCTATAAATAAAGGCATGAACTCTTGAGGTAAAAACCAAAGAAGAAACAGATCGTCGGATTGAATTCAGGCGTCGGAGATGGTAATTGCAGGAGCGAGTGAGATTAGTAATATGGTCAGAGAAGGAGAGAGAGCTATCAAGAGTGACACCTAGGTTACGAACAGAGCTTGAAAAGGCATAGTTAGGAAAACGTTCGT
>JACEVL010000040.1:389058-499058 GCA_020284085.1 Aporrectodea caliginosa
CCCAAAATTTTTTTTTTCAAAAGGGGGGGCCGTTTTTTTGTCCCTATTTCATTTCTTTCCTATTACTAAAAAGTGTGTTTACCAAAATTTGACAATATTCGGGCATACTCTGGGTTTCCCACCCAACAATTGAAGTTTTACAATAGCGAACCATTACAAGGATTCATAAAAATTACACATATCATGGCAATAATACTTTAAAGAATGTTCAAATAGTTCTTATCATTGACAATGCTGCATTAGTCAATGGCCATTCCAGAAGCATTGCAAAGTTTTTTAAAAGTGAAATTTTTTTAAATATCATATTTAAAAACACATTCATGTTGCAAAGTCATTAATGTCATGCGTATAATGAATATCGTCGCTGTAGTTGGATGCGTTTGCATGGACTGGACGTTTTGCCGGTCTTGAAGCACAACTTGAAGCAATCTTGATAATGCTCTTTAATCTTTGATGCTGACAGAAAACCCGAGCTGAGCTTCACTCCTCTTTCAGCACAGTCATTGATTACATTGATTACAATGAGTGCTTCAATGTTTGTCATAGCGGCTTGGTAGTCGTTGCGGTTCGACCAGTCGGACACATCTTCATTGAGGAACCGAGTATCAACTTGTAATATTTCAAACATACATTGTATGCCATGAGTCAGTCTCTACAAGATTGGCAAGATATGTGTAACTTGTATGAATCCTCGTAATGGCTCGTTATTAGCAAAACTTCAATTGTTGGGTGGGATACCTAGTGTATGTCAGAATATTGCAAAATTTTGGTAAACACCTTTTCAGTAATAGGAAAAGAAATGAAATAGGGACAAACACTTTTGAAATATTTTTGGGGCACATGATGCACCTATGTATGTATATATTTAGGTATATAGGTATGTATCTTGACACTTATTATGATGCCTTTTTAAGTACCTCACAAAAGCGCTAACTGCGCCAACCTAAATGACGTTAAAATCGTCAAGAACAAAATGAATTAACCAACAAGCCAACCTGCTCTAGAAAATTATGGAAGAGTCGCCACTGGTGAGAGCTCCGGCAGACACGCAGAGCCCAACCGATGGATTCCCATCCACCATGTTCGGAGTTACTGGACTACAAAGAAGTGGATCGAAGACAGACAACAGAGGCTGACATCCCAACACCCAGCAGGTGGTATTGAAAGCCAGGCGACCTGGAGCAGGCCTACCTCTGTCACAAGTCTGTTGAGCACAGAAATTCTTTTGCGGCCGGAGTCACAAAATAGATTATCCCCTAAATGAGTATCGCCCTTAGCGAAATGGAGTATCCGGTTAAGTTTGCATTATTGGCGGTTTCTAAGTGTATTCAGTCGTACTGTTTGGATTTAGTGTACACATAAAATGTTTTAAGTTGCGTATCGTCGACATGAAATTAATTTACTCCGTTTTTGGTGATTTTAACTGGATTTTCGTCTTGGACTATCGTGATGCGTATTACGATGGGGGATAGAATGGTTTATCCCCCGGATACTTCTAAACCGGTTTATTCCATCAGGGGATATGCTTTTAGGAGGATAGAATATCTCGGGACATCGGCAACTGGTCGACAATATTAAGGCAGTAGAGCGATGAGTACTAAGCCTAGAATTCCAAGTGACCATTAAAACCAGCTGGCAATATAAAATCTTTCGTTTGAAATAGTCCATGTTTCGTAAAGGTCGTTATGTTAAAGACATTACACATTTACAGAGTGGTGATATCTCGACAATAAATGTCCAAGCACCATCTGAAACACTCAGAAACACCAGTAACAGAAAGAAATAACTCCACTGCTGCCTACCAGGTCATAGCAAATTCCGCAATTAGTCCAACTAATTGTTGATTAAAGGACAGGCTAGAGAAACATGCAGTCACTTCAATATATACATATAATATTATACACAATTTGTGCTCTTATAATTATATAATTTATATATGCATATATGCATATATGCATATATGCATATATGCATATATATCTGCCTATATATATATATATATATATATATATATATATATCTCTCTCAGCCGACGGATACAACGAATTAAAGGAAAAAAGCACAACACAGAGAAGAGTGGCGTCATTGGAAGTTGGAACCTGCCGAAGGGCAAAGAACTTAAAAAGAGAGATATATATATAATATATATATATATAATATATATATATATATATATGCTACTTTTTAAGCTATCTTTACATGTTCCACTTAAATTCGCATTAACTCAGAGCATATGATGCATGGCAGCGTTTTCTGAATATGTGACCACTCAGTTCTTCGGGGGAAAAGGCCGCAACCGGACACGATCTCATGTCACGTCTTTTCCCCATGGGGCCCCGCGGCTATCTACTGCTTGAAAGAAAGGCGACAAATGCATTCGCGGATGGAGTGATTATGGCATCGCAGCTGAATGCGTTTAAGTAGAAAGAAAGAATTCCGGTGAGGGAGGACAGACAGATTGAATGACAGGTAGATGGAAGAAGGAAGGAAGGAAGGGAAGGAACAGAAGAGAACAGAAGGAAGGAAAGAAGGAAGTATAGGAAGGAAGGAAGGAAGGAAGGAAGGAAGGAAGGAAGGAAGGAGGAAGGAAGGAAGGAAGGAAGGAGAGAAGGAAGGAAGGAAGGAAGGAAGGAAGGAAGGAAGGAAGGAAGGAAGAAGAAGGAAGGAAGGAAGGAAAGGAAGGAAGGAATGAAGGAAGGAAGGAAGGAAGGAAGGAAGGAAGGAAAAAGAGAAGTGAAAGGAAGGAAGGAAGGATAGAAGGATAGAAGAAAGGAAGGAAGGAAGGAAGGAAGGAAGGAAGGAAGGAAAAGAAGAAAGGAAGGAAGGAAGGAAGGAAGGAAGGATAGATGGATGGATGGACTGAAGCAGCTGGATTGATGGATGGATGGATGGATGGATGGATGGATGGATGGATGGATGGATGGATGGATGGATGGATGGATGGATGGATGGATGGATGGATGGATGGATGGATGGATGGATGGATGGATGGATGGATGGATGGATGGATGGATGGATGGAGAGAAAGATGGATGATGGACAAATAGATGGATAGATGGATGGATGGATGGATGGATAGATGGTAGAAATGTAAAGGGAGGAAGGAAGTAAGAGCGGACAGCAAGCTAGAGAGGAAGGGAGGGAAGGATGGAGACAAAGGAACAGACCAGATGGCGCTAATGGTAGAGCTGTCGTTAGAGAGATTATTTATAGTCAACAGGAAAGGATAAGGCGACAACAACGGAAATGAAAGAAAATAAACATGACGCAAATGCAAATATGTGAACAAATGTTTTGCATTATATATATAATTCGTATTCGATTGTTAAGCTGTTTTAGTCTTAGGCCTTAGTTGCGCGGTCGCCTGGCGGCGCTTGGCCTAAAGTAGCCTAAACTTTGGCTGACGGTAGATTCTCGGCACGTGTAGTTAGCGCGCCAAACTTAGAAACTGCTGATGACAGTGAATTTGAAGATATACAGTGCAGTAGTTGTTTTAATGAAGTAGAGAGTTGTTGTTATGTAGAAGTTACAGTCGCGTTGTGTTTAATGAAGAACTGTGTTTGAATATTAACTGTGGTTTAAAAGAAATACATTCAAAGAACTGTGTCAATTTACTTCGTAAACAGTTAGAAGACGTTGAGCAATATATACGTAGAGATAAGGAAAGTTCTTGAGGTTAGGTCACAACTAAAGAAAGGAAGAAGAGTTGGTGACATATTTGGTGGCAGCAGCGGTGGAATTCGAAACAACGTCGGGGATTCGAAACAACGTCTGGGATTCGAAACAACGTCTGGGATTCGAAACAACGTCTGGGATTCGAAACAACGTCTGGAGATTCGAAACAACGTCGACTGGTGAATACGCATTAAAATCATTGGTAAATCTACGACAACGAAAGCCTCAACGACAAAGGTATAAAAGTTTGTTGTTTTCAAACAAAGAACAATCCCCAATACTTCAAACACAAAAGAAAACTCGTGTTTTCCAGAAAGGACAGCACTGAAGTAAAGAAGTAAGATGGAGAAATTAAGTGTCAAGAAACAAGCAGAACTGAAGAAGATGTCTTCTGAAAGATTAAAACAGCGCTTGTTAAAGGCTGGTTTTGAAGAAGAGAAACTGGAAGATATGTCACGTGAGGACATGTTAGAAGCGCTAGCTGAAGTCTGGCTTAAAGAAGAAGCAGAAGAAGAAGGTGCTGTCGGCGGTGCTGTGGAAAAGGTTATTGAGAAACCGCCTGGGCCTATGTCTATGGAGATGATGATGCAATGGATGATGATGACAAGACAAGAGGAGAAAGAAAGAGAGGAGAAACGAAAAGAAGAGAAAGAGGAGAAACGAAGACAAGAAGAGAAAGAAATGCGACAGGAAGAATTACGTCTTCAGAAGAGAAGAGAAAGCAGAGAATGCAAGACAGGAAGAATTACGTCTTCAGAGAGAAAAAGAAGAGAAGGCAGAACGTCTTCAGAGAGAGAAAGAAGAGAAAGCAGAAAATGCAAGACAGGAAGAATTACGTCTTCAGAGAGAGAAAGAAGAGAAAGCAGAGCAAGTTCGTGTGGCAGAACTTGAGTTGCAAAAGCAGCAATTTGAGATTCAATTAGAGCAATTGAGAAGAGATAGAGAAGATGCTGAAAGGAGAAGATTAGAGCAGATGATTGAATTTGAAAGGGCGCGGAAAAGTGACGAAGAGATACGTCAGCAACAGATTGAAGAGAAGAGACTACGTGAAGAAGAAAAGGAAAAAGTACGAATTTCAGAGTTGGAGCGAGCAGAAGAGGTTAGACAAGAAGAACTGAAATTACAGAAAGAAAGCATGGAGAAGGCGGAAGCGGAAAGACAAGAACGTTTAAAGTTGGAACAACAAAAAATAGCATTAAAAGAAGCACAACTCAAAGAGGAGAAGCAAAATAGAGAAGCACAAGAACAAAGAAGGAAAGAAGAACGAGAAGAAGAGAAAAGGAAACAGGAAGAAAGTGAAACGATGGTTTCGAAAATAAAGAAAATTGGTGATGCCATGAAACATGTGTTACCTAAAATGCCAAACGATATGATGGAGGTGCCATTATATTTCGAAACGGTTGAGAATGCGTTTCGTAGTTTCAACGTGCAGGAACAATTCTGGGTGAAGTTACTATTGCCATTGATGACTCCGAAAGCTAGAACTGTTCTAAACAGATTGTCATTCGCTGATTTAGACGATTATCAGATCGTGAAACAGCACTTGTTAAAAGAATTCAAGTTGACACCGAGAGAGTACAGATCGAAGTTTATTGATGCGAAGAAGACAGCTGAAGAAACGTATACAATGTTTACAGCAAGGCTGAAGAACTTGTTGAACTATTATGTGAAAAGTCGCAAAGTGGATAAGAATTTTGAGAAGTTGTTTGATTTGTTAGTGGCGGATAAGTTGAAAGAATCACTACCACCAGGTCCACTACAGTTTGTGTTGTCGAAGGAAGGAACTGATTGTTACGAAGCTAGTGTTGTGGCAGACCTAGCGGACATTCATGTTAATAATCGAATTGGTTTGGCAATTCCGAATAAGACAAGTTTTGGTTTTGTTCCCAATGGCAAAAGAAATCAACAGTCCACTCCAAATTTTGGTTTTCATTGGAAGAGCAATCAAGAAACAGGAAATCAGTTCAGAGGTGCAGAAGTGAAACCAAATTCTCCGGTTGTTCACGAGAATAGAGAATCGATGATGGCCAGACAACGTCCGGTATATAACAAGTCACCACCAAGGTTTGTCGCAAGAGAAGGCAATGCATCGTTTACTCCATATAAGAGAAAAGAAAGCATTGAACAACGAGGTGCAGTGGTGAAACGTTGTCACAACTGTGGATCAGACAGGCATTTGATGAAATTCTGTCCAGTTCCTGTTACAACCTCAAATTATGGTGGAAAACAAGAAAATTCGAGGGTGAATCGAATTCAAGTGGTTGATAATTCTGAAAGTCAAGCCACAGAACATCAGAATAATGAAACTGAAGTAAAGTCAGTGATGAAATGTCACCTTTCACCTGATATTCAGAAAGAAATTCTATTGGACAATGGAATGCAGAAAGAAATGGCTGGAAAAGATGAAAGTACAACATTGAAGAAAGTGGTATTGCAGTACGTCGAGGTAGAGATTCGTGGAACAGCAGGAAAAGAACCAATAAAAGTAAAAGCACTTATTGATTCTGGAGCAGAGGTTCCGGTGATTAGTGAAGAATTACTGGAAGGCATGAAGGTGGAGCAGATTGGAAAAGTGAACTTACAATGCGTGGCAGGAGATGCCATTCCTGCAAAGTTAGTGAAAGTTGATGTAAGGCTGTGTTGTAACGATGTGGAAGAAGAGGTAATTCCGCATAAAGTCAAATGTTCACTTACACCTTATGTGACATTGATGTGTGCTAGTATTGCAAAAATGGGAAGCACAGAAAGATTCTTGTTGCATCCAGAAATCATTGCAGAACTTAAAGCCGTGCCACAAGTGAAAATGATACAAGGAGATGTGCAAGCGAATGTAACGACGAGATTGCAGAGTCAGCGAAAGAAAGTGGTAGATGTCGAAGAGGAAAGTGAAACTGAAAGTTCAAGTGAAGAGGAAAACGAAAGCGATGATCAACAAAGTTTAATGCAAGACGGTATAACAGCAGAGATGAGTGAACAAGAGATGGCTGCATGCAAGAATGGTAATCTAAATGAAACGAAAGAGGATAATGAATGTGATGTGGAGATAGGAGATTTGTTTCAAGAAGATGAGAAAGATGAAGAACAACAGATGCAGATTGCAGACGCAAAGAAATTCGAAGAACAGCAGAGACAAGATGAATCATTGAAAGCATGGTGGAATTTAGCGCCAGATAAAGAATCTGAATTCTGCGTGGTAAATGGCTTACTGTACAAGAGATATCGAATATTAGAGCAAACGATATATCAATTGGTGTTACCAAAAGAGCGACGAATGAAAGTGATGGAGTTGGCTCACGAATCAGTATTTGGAGGACATCTTGGAGAAGAGAAAACTAGAGAACGAATAAAGTTGTCTTTTACGTGGCCAAAGATGAGAAGAGATATAGTGAAATTTTGCAAATCATGTGAGAAATGTCAGTTAAAGGCAAGAAGTTTGGTGATGGACAGGGTTCCTATCACTCCAATTCCAAGAGAAGATGTGGCCTTCAGAAGAATTACAATGGATTGTGTAGGACCAATCGAGCCAGCATCTGCTGCAGGTCACAAGTACTGTTTATGTATTGTCGATTCTTGCACCAGATGGCCTACAGTGTTTCTGTTGAAATCATTAACTGCGAAAGCTGTGTGTGATGCTTTGATGGAGTTGTTCATGAACGTTGGTGTACCTTCAGTGATCACAAGTGACCAAGGAACAAATTTTACTGCGAGTCTGACAAGAGAATTTCTGAATTTAATGGGGTGTAGTCCAAGATTTGACACGCCAGGTCATCCAGAGGCAGCTGGATTAGTAGAAAGATGGAATCAAACATTCAAGAAAATGATCCATCATGTAATTGTTGACAATCCAAGGCAATGGCATAAAGTAATTCCGTTTACAGTGTGGGCATTACGAGAAGTACCGAATGCAACTACTGGAATTGCTCCTTATATGTTGGTGTATGGAAAGATTCCGCGTGGACCACTGGCAATTCTAAAAGAAAGTTGGACAAGAGAAATTAATTTACCACCTCATATTGGAATCCAACCAGAAAAGTACTTGAAAGACATGAAAGCAAATATGGAAAAAGCATTACTGTTTGCAGAATCATATTCACGAGAGAAGCAATTACAGTATACGAATCAATACAACAAAAGAGCGAAACATAAAGAATTTGAACCGGGTGAAAAAGTCATTGTGTTATATCCGACTTCAACAAATAAACTGATTTCACGATGGCATGGTCCATGTACTGTCATACAACGAAGATCAAAGTACTCTTATTTGATTGATATGGGTGACGATTGTCGGAAGATAATTCACGCAAATAAAATCAGAAAGTACATTACAAGAGCAATGAGTTGTGGACTAATCGTTGAAGAAGATGAAGACTTTGGTTCAGTGGTTGAACTGTTGACGAAGAATGACTGGCAAAATGAAAAGAATTCACTGAATCTTGATCCTGATCAGATTAACCATTTAACATTGACTCAACAAAAACAATTGCTGGAAGTACTGAACAAATATTCCGATCGATTTTCTGAAAAGCCTGGATTATGTACATTGGTTGAACATGAAATTGAACTGAAACCGGAATTTCGTGAAAAAGAATTTATGGCTTACCGAATTCCACTCATCTATCGAGCAGAAGTTGAACGACAAATTAAAGAAATGCTTCAAGCCAACATTATAAAACCATCTTCGAGCAGAATGGCAAGTCCGCTGGTTATTGTTAAAAAGAAAGACGGTTCTCTGAGACTTGCCTGCGACTACAGATACATTAACTCGTTCACTGTGGATTGTAAATATCCAATGCCGATTGTAAAAGACGTGTTGCACAAAGTTGGAAAATCAAATGTGATCTCGATTTTTGATTGTCGAAGTGCTTACTGGACTTGTCCTGTTAAGCAAACTGATCAATGGAAAACTGCTTTTGTTACTCACAATGGACTGTACGAGTTTACTCGTGTTCCTTTCGGGATGATCAACTCAGGAAGAACATTTGTTAAAGCAATTAACATGGTTTTACAGCCTATAAATGAATTTGCTGAGCCTTATGTAGATGACATTGCTGTGCATTCAGATGATTGGAAGATTCATTTACAGCATTTAGATGCATATTTAATGCAAATGAGACTGCATAACATTACTCTGAACTTAAAGAAATGTATCTTTGGTAAGAGTGAGGTAAAGTTCATCGGTCATGTGGTTGGTTCTGGAACGATTCAAATGAATCCAGATAGAATTGAAAGTTTAATTAATTTGAAAACCCCAGAAACGAAGAAACAAGTTAAGCAATTGCTGGGATTTTTTGGTTACTATAGACAGTTTATCAAAGATTTTGCACAGATTGCGAAGCCTATATCTGATTTGACAAGCAAACATGTTTCAGATAAGATTGATTGGACTGATAGACATCAACAGGCATTTAATTTACTTAAAGATGCTGTACGCTCTAAAGTTGTTTTATATGTTTTTGATGTTGGAAAACCTTTTAATTTGTACTGTGATAGCAGTGATTTTGCAGTAGGAGCTGTTTTAACGCAGATGGATGATAAGGGAATAGAACGCCCTGTGTCATTTATAAGTCAGAAGTTGACTGACACCCAGAAGAGATGGGCAACTGTAGAGAAAGAAGCCTATGCTATTGTTTGGGCTCTAAATAAGTTAAAAGAGATAATAATTGGATCTAAAGTTCACATCTTTACCGATCACAATCCTTTAACTTATCTGACTGAATCTATGTCTAAGTCTGCTAAACTGGTGCGTTGGGCTTTAGCACTGCAAACTTTTGATGTAGAAGTTAATTATAAGAAAGGACGATTAAATGTTGTGGCAGATTGTTTATCTAGATTATAAGATTGTTTATATTACTGTTTTGTATAGTATTAAGTTTATTGCATAATTTAGTACATGATGATTTCGCAAATTTTTAAGTTTAATTTGCTCAATCCAAAGAAAGGGAAGGAGGTAATGTGAACAAATGTTTTGCATATATAATGAGCACAGGTGTTCCTTAGGTTGATATATATATAATTCGTATTCGATTGTTAAGCTGTTTTAGTCTTAGGCCTTAGTTGCGCGGTCACCTGGCGGCGCTTGGCCTAAAGTAGCCTAAACTTTGGCTGACGGTAGATTCTCGGCACGTGTAGTTAGCGCGCCGAACTTAGAAACTGCTGATGAAAGTGAATTTGAAGATATAGTGCAGTTGTTGTTTTAATGAAGTAGAGAGTTGTTGTTATGTAGAAGTTACAGTCGCGTTGTGTTTAATGAAGAACTGTGTTTGAATATTAACTGTGGTTTAAAAGAAATACATTCAAAGAACTGTGTCAATTTACTTCGTAAACAGTTAGAAGACGTTGAGCAATATATACGTAGAGATAAGGAAAGTTTTTGAGTTAGGTCACAACTAAAGAAAGGACAGAAGAGTTGGTGACAAAATATATTATATATATATATATATATAGATATAATATATATATATATATATATATATATATCACCCGATGCAGGAATCGAAATCACTTTATGAACAAGCGAACGAGGAATGGCAGACTGAAGAACTGGAGTATGACACAACGTCTAAGACAGAAGACAAGGGCGAATCCTGGGTTTGAAGTTGACAAAAATATTCGACGGCGCATCAATCATCAATCAATTGAAAACTGTTCTTTATGACCGTCAGTGGCGTACCGAGGGGGGGCAGGGGGCGAGTCGCCCCGGGCGGCACTTGTGCAGGGGCGGCAAAATAGGGTAGAAGAAGAAAAATAAAAGGAGTTAATGGAGGAAAAATTGGAGAAGTATAAGAGAAAGTAATAAAAGAAGGATGGAAAGGAAAGGAAGAAACGGTTGGTGTGGCTTTTGAAGTCGGCGCAGGCAGAGGGGGGCGGTGTGGAATAAAAGGATGATTCTGGTGAAAGATGAAAAGCAAAAAAAAAAAAGGTCATCAGAATTTTTTGCGGAAGTGATAATGAAAATTTTCCGGAAATTCTTGGGAAGGCGTCGCCCCGGGCGGCATTTCACCTCCGTACGCCACTGATGACCGTGCTGGAGTCGGGAGCGCCTCTGAGTAGTTTCCTTGAAGAGGTGTTAGATAAATACTAGAATGAATGAATGAGTCAAATTTATAAACGCAGACTTTAATGGATTCCCTCAATCCAGTAGTACAAGATAAGCAACTATAAGTGACAGACTTGTAACAATGGATGACAGAAAAGCTCAATTAAGCAATGAATTACCAAAGTTGCAAAAATGCATGACCGATGCAACAATGCAACAATGAGTGACTGAAGACTCGGAACAAGAACAGATATTTAGAGAAGAACTTGCAGAATTTCTTACGAGAAACTGGATCAATGTCATTCATTCAGAGGACTTACATGTTTATATAGCGACTCTCAGAGGTAACTACTCATAGGCGTTCCCAGCCCCTCTCTGGGGATAAAGAATAGTTTTTTGATCCTCCGGAGGATGGATTTGGCGGTGGCTTTGTCTTCCTTTATAAATCTCATCTGAAACGTGCTCGATTCACGCCTGACCTGCACCATCTGCCCAATCAGTTTGCGTAAATCTATTCTCTTGAGCGCCAACTGTCTTGAACCCCAGGGTTCCGTATTTTTTTGGTCTTGTTTGCGCTACTCGGCTCACTGCCTTGCATTCTAATATATTCCTCTCATTACAGTTCTTCGGCTAATTCTTATCTCAGATTACCAATTGCTTTTCTTTTCAGCGGTGTTCAGTCCTGGATGGATAGTAACAGACTACGGTACTTCAAAATGTTTCTATAATTTAATACGAGGAGTTTAGGATAATGGTAACACTCTGGCACGAAAAGTAGAATATCAGCACGGACGTGGGATTACTTCCCGCTACCATTCCAAGGTCCGACTTAGCCTTTCATTCGCCAGATGGCGTTGGTAAAAATGATCAATAGGACGTGATGGGCGCCTGGCATGGCTGCCAAATAGTTAAATTCGACTCATGTAATAACTTGCGATTTTCCGTTCATACTATGAATTGTAATCATATTGCTGTGTGTCAATTTGAAATAAAAAACGAAGATTTAAAAAATTCATTCGGGTCTTGGTACAAGTCAACAGCTCCACAAATTTTACTGGCTTAAATCTGCTTAACTGGGTGAACTGCTCTTTGATCATACTGCAGGCGCACGTACTTTGGGCTCTGCCAAGTCTTTTTCAGACCACGTTCAGGGCAATTTCACAGATGAGATATCTGCAGAAATTATATCTGATATTATAGGTAACAGACTGTTTTAATTTCTCTCGCTAATGCTCTGTTTTCCAGTCGACTTGACTCCTGCAACTCTCTTCTTATTGTTCTCTCAAACGATATGCAACCTGCAAATGGCTCAAAATTCTGTGGCCAGAGACATAACAAAACCCAATAATTATCAGTATATCACGCCAACACTCGTTTCAATGGCTTCCCACTGAGCCAAGAATCCAATTTCAAATCTGTTTTTAGTTCATAAAGTAAATATTTTGCATCATTTAAAGCAGCCGGATTCGAGCTTTTTCTGTGGTATAATAGGCCTAGTGATCTGGAATGGTCTTCCTTTAAACAAGCTGCGGCCATGTCAACTTGTGTCAGAATAAACGAATATTATTATTATTATTATTATTTAGAGCTGCTGCGTCTAGACACGGGGACTCTACCTGAAACTTTCCTCACTATACTCAAAACTGTTCTGCTTGGGCGCGTGTGGAGTCGGGGCGCCTCTGAGTAGTTTCCTTGAAGGAGCGATATATAAATTCAAGAATGAATAAATGAATCTCTGTTCCTTGTTCGCTCCTCAGACTAACAAAGTATTGCACTCGATTCACAGATGCTTTCACTATTGCTGTTGCTCTTGCTTTTCCAACCGATCAGTGTCTGGCTCTCGGTGACTGACTCTGGAATTCATTGCCTATAGTTCTGTCTGTCCGTTCTATCAGCTCGTTAATGACGCTCAGGTCCAAACTTAAGATTATATCTATCTATCTATCTATCTATCTATCTATCTATCTATCCATCCATCCATCCATCCATCCATCCATCCATCCATCCATCCATCCATCCATCCATCCATCCATCCATCCATCCATCCATCCATCCATCCATCCAATAATCCATCCATCCATCCATCCATCCATCCATCCATCCATCCATCCATCCATCCATCCATCCATCCATCCATCCATCCATCCATCCATCCATCCATCCATCCATCCATCCATCCATCCATCCATCCATCCATCCATCCATCCATCCATCCATCCATCTATCTATCTATCTATCTATCTATCCATCCATCCATCTATCCATCCATCCATCCATCCATCCATCTATCCATCTATTCATATATCCATCTGCGTCACCTTGCTCACTTACCGTATCCTAATTTCTGATTTCCCTGACCTAACGGATTTCGACCAGACGTAGCAACGGACTACGATGTGACAATCAACGTCTATGGGTCTTGTGCTATAGAAGTCGTTGGATTATAAAAAAATTAGTTAGACATTAAGCGACTGAGCGTTCTAGGATTTATGTGCCATTGGCTCAATGGAGATTGCCTGATTGCCTTGACTCGCACAAAGACGCCATTCCTTTCGTCCATGCATTGTCGCGTCGACGGCCAACCATAAATCCAACAACTCCCTTCCGAGTTCTGCCTTTGAAGACCGGAAGCTGGATCGATGTATTGATCAGTTACGGAGGAAATGCGTCTCACAACTGTTATTACTTGATGCATGTCCACTATAGGGAATGCTTTTATTCACTCTTTCCCTGCGGTAGGTCAGTCGGAAAGTCGGTCGGACGTTCATTATAAGGTTGGATGGACGAAGGGTCGGAATGTAAGACTGCATCACGATTGAGTTAAGTAAAAAGTGAAGTCTCGCGTAAAGGCTAGACATAGCTTATCTACTTAGAACATGCATGTCTACCTACCTACATGTATATGTATCAACCTATCCATCCATCCATCCCTCCATCCATCCCTCCATCCATCCATCCCTCCATCCATCCATCCATCCATCCATCCATCCATCCATCCATCTATCTAGCTAGCCAGCCAGCCAGCCAGCCATCCATATATCAATCTATTTATCTATCTTAGATGAAACTAACTTAATATTTCGATCACACCGTAAAATCATATCTGAAGTGGTTGATTTAATTATACTCGACAATAAAATTAGCACTCGTGTAAGTTTCACAAATTTCGGTAGCTTACATCGATGAGCACTTCACGTGGGAGGGGCATGTACTTATATGTCGCTATAAAGTTGTCACAACACATTTGTGTTATCTCAAAAAATTCCCCACGCCCCGCCCAACTGTGCCTATTAATAACCTTTAACATATTTTGAGATATCATCATATCAATATTCATCATTACGTAGTATGAATTAATCTGCTATCATACTGCAATATGACCTCGTCTTGTAACTATCTTTCTCGTCTAAACTGTTAAAAGTCCTGAAGAAACGAGTTGTACGTACAACAGGTGAAGTCCAGACTTGCCACTTGTGTAAATGGTTTTTATGAGGTCTATGTATTATGACTTTTGACAGTGTAATAAAGTTACAGATTAATATATTCATGTACCGATATAGAATATCCTGTTACCGTCAACCGTTTTTAGCTAGTTCCGAAGCACTTCAAAATTGCATAATATTTAACTAGATCTTGAATGAACTTTCGTAGCCAGTCTTGATGAAACCTATTCAGAGTATTAAAGAATCGAGCGAGCGCAATTGTTAAGTCCAACCGACATTCTCGAGTGATTCCCTCCGCCATTCGTTTGTGATTAGAGATACAGAGGCTGGAGTGGACATAGAGAGATGCGCGAAGAGCTGTAGCGTCGTAGATCATATTGTACTCGTATGATTCAAGAATTCTCCGTCAAATGCGTTATGAGACTCTGACAACGAAATAAATGGATATATTGGTCGATAGACGAAGAAGGAGGAAGAGGAGGAGGTGGAGAAGGAGGAAGAGGTGGGGGAAATCGAAGAGAAGGAGAGGAAGAGAAAGGAAGGAGGACGGAGCGAAGGGAAAGAATGAATTGAAGTACATGTAGTAGCAAGAGTGGGATATGAAGAGGTTTGAGAGAAGTAGAAGTAGAATGAATTGCATAATAAGCAAAAAAAGAATAAGAGGAGGAGGTGGGAAGTGAATATGAAGAGTAATTTGAGGAGAAAGCGGGAAAGGTAAAAGAGGGAGGAAGAAATGGACGAGAGAAGTTAGAGAAGATGAAGAGGAATTAGGAGTAAGAGGACGAATACTGTAGTAGGAGCATATACAGTAATGCAGAGAGTAATGAGAGAAAGAAATTACTAACAATAGGACGAAACACAGGATGAATAGCAGGGAAACTTAGGAGAAGACCGATGAAGAGGACGACGAGTAGAAGGTGCAGAGACAGAGACAGACAGATAGAAGGGGAGCGAGGAGATGGACTGAGAAAGAGGAAGACAGAGAGAGAACACGAAACTGAGAAGACGAACCTACTGGTATACTAGTAGCTCAATAGCTCCTTCTCTTACTTCCTCTTTGTCTGTCTATCTGACTATCTAGAGTACTGTCTATTCTCCCTCTCATCCTCTCATCCCTCCCTCCCATGATCCTCACACTCGTTTATACTCAGTTTTTCTGCCGATCTCACATTCCCTTATTATGAGTCCTGCTTTCAATTCATTGCTCATTTAAGATCCGTTATTATATGACAGTCCTCTACAGTCAGCTCCATACCTCATTTATACCTCTGTCTCTGACAGCGCCTTCGTGAGTTTTTGTAAGGCGCTATATAAATGGCCATATACATACATACAACGAGAGAGGTAGTCACTCAGTCGGTCACTCAGTCAGTCACTCAGTCGTTCAGACAGTCACTCAGTCCCTCAGTCAGTCAGTCGGTAACTCAGTCAGTCACTCAGTCAGTCACTCAGTTTGTCAGTCAGTCAATTCAGTTAGTCACCCATGCACTCAGTCAGCTTCTTCTTACTTCCTTCACAAATGTCACATCTGTAGAAATGAGTTTGATAAAAAAATGAGTCAAGTTGAATACAGTCTCTCTGTCTCTGACACTAAGTTCGCTGTAGCTCACACTTTGAATTTACGGCCTGCATGGGATCTTCACAAGGGTATATTGACTCCACTGGGCTTGTGCCAAGCAGGGAAATAAAGCCAAAGTTAAGATAGATGTTCACACGTAACGACGCAACAGATACAAGTCACAAACATATCAAATGTTACTTACTCTTCATTAAAATAAACGGATCGGGTTCTGCTAGGTCAATGTGAAACGAGCTGGTTGGAAAGATTGCTGAAAAACTGTCTTATCAGATTCTCTGCAGCATAGACGAAGATCAAGGACAATTTAGGACGACTGTCCTTTCGCATGATTGATTATCTAGGTCGAGCGGATGTGACTTCTGCCTACAGATCTGATCTCGACATTGATGATTTGTCATGTCACCGGAGGGTTGTGCCGATGTTTATCTGTTTGAAGAATGAACCGAGATTCCGTTTTACAATTTATATCATCTCTAGACGAGTTGTGCGCCTTATATATATATATATATATATATATATATATATATATATATATATATATATATATATATATATAATATATATATGTATGTTTTGGTCTCTGTCTCTCTCATCGAGGCAGGTCTCTTTTACCCATCACCTCTTCTCATTCTGCCTCCTCTTTCTATTCTTTTTTCTGTTAATAAAATTTAATGCGCTATAATAATAATAATAATAATAATAATAATAATAATAATAATAATAATAATAATGATGATGATGATGATGATGATGATGATGATGATGATGATGATGATGATGATGATGATGATGATGATGATGATGATAATAATAATAATAATAATAATAATCAATCAATCAATCAATCATCATTTTATTGTCAACCTTTTAAACAGTGAACAGTGCATTTACAGTTATGCAGTTTTCATTGGAAGGGTAACAAGGAGGCCCTGAAGGGATGAGTATCCCGCTAAATAGGGTCACCTATGTACCAGATATATATACATCTAGAGGCCTATACCGGTGATTGGTTAGGGAACAGTTTAGGGAAATAGATCATTATTTTGTTTACCATAGTTAGCAATATCCATAGGAGCTTAACTAATAACTTAACTAACAACTTAACTAAACAAGATCAGTGTGGTTACTTATTAGGTGGGTGCGTAACATCTTTTTAAACATATACATATTGGTTGCTTGGCATATTTCAGTGGGAATCTTATTCCATACGGAGGGACCTATATGCTTGGCTGAGAATTTGCGTGAGTTTGAAAGTGCAAGCGCTGGGCGATAGTTGCTCGAGCTCCTGGTGTAGTGGGTGTGAATATCTGACCCACGCTGAAAGTAATCACTAAAGTTAGAGGGCAGAAGTTTATGAGTAAAGCCAAACATAAAAGTACCTATTTGTAGAGTTTTTATTTGTTGTAAATTGAGTAAATTGAGTTCCGTGAATAAGTCTTTACTGTATGATTTGTGTAATCTATGGTATGGAGCTTTGGTTATAACCCGTAATGCTCGTTTCTGGAGTGTGATCAATTTGCTTAATCGTGAGTTGTATGTTGAGGCCCAGACCATCGTGCAGTAAGTAAGGTAGGGGTATATCAGTGAATGATATAATTTTAGACAGATATCAACTGGCAGGAGATGGGAGATACGTGACATTATACCTATGTTCTTTGCTATTTTTGCAGTGATGGACTTGATATGGGCATTCCAAGTCATGTGCTGGTCAATATACACGCCCAGAAACTTTGTTGTCTCAACTTGTGTGATGGGAACGTCATTAAGTAATAGCCTTAGGGATTCTCTGGGAGGAGCCATTTTTCTATGAGAGCTGAATAGTATAAAGGAGGTTTTATCGCAATTTAGTGACAACATATTGGCGCTGAACCAATCGAATACTAGTGTAAGTTCAGAATTGATTATTTGTGTTAAGGTGTCATAGGAGCTGTGGGAGCAAAAAATATTTGTGTCGTCTGCAAATAAAATAAAGGAGAGAATGTCAGATACATTGGGTAGGTCGTTAATAAATAGGAGAAATAGAAGGGGGCCTAAGTTCGATCCCTGTGGTACACCATGCTTAACAGTTCTTAGTTCTGAAACGGCACCATTACAAGTAACATATTGGAGTCGATTCTCAAAGTAGCTAGTAAACCAATCTAATTGGACTCCTCTGATTCCATATGTGGATAATTTGTGAAGAAGAATATCGTGATTTACGGTGTCAAATGCTTTTGCCAAATCCAGGAATATACCTATAGAATATTCATTTTTTTCAAAAGCATTTGATATTTTATCGTGCATGGTAAGTAAGGGTAACAGAGGGGAATGTCCCGCCCGGAAGCCATGCTGTGAAGAAAAAATGATGTTAGACTTTTCGACAAATATGCTAAGCCTGCTGTACATAACTTTCTCAAAGAATTTTGAAAAGAAAGGGAGAATAGCTATCGGTCTGTAGTTTATAGGGTTGTCCTTGTCACCTTTCTTATAAATGGGAATGACTTTGGCAATTTTTATGGCCTGTGGCACCGTTCCCGTATTTAGAGAGCAGTTTATTATTTCGGCTAGTTGGGCTGCAATAATTGAGATACGTGAATTAGCAATGAGTGGATCTATATCATCGGGCCCTCTGCTGTGCGTACTGTGTATGGTTTTGCTTAAATTGATAATTTCATCAGAAGACGTAGGGATGAGGCCAAAAGAGTTATAAAGTGGTGGATTAAGGTATTTTTTAAAAGAATATCGCGAGTTCGGGATTTTTTGTGCTAGAAGACTTGCGATATTAGCGAAATAGTTGTTAAATTCATTAGCCATTTCAGTTGAGTTATCAATTGAAGTACCATTAATTTTTAAAATTTCGATTGAAGTGTCCCTCTCTTTTGTTTTTATTATGGAAGGGATAAGTGTCCAAGTTTTTTTAAGATTGGTACTGTTCTTATTGAATTCTAATGCATAATAGTTTCTTTCTGCCTGTATTCTTAATGCTTTAAATTTGTTTCTGTAAGTAACAAATTTCGCTTTATTGACCGGCGTAGGTTTTTTTATGTATTTCAAATAGAGGTTGGCTTTTCTTTTGCTCGACTTAAGCAGACTCTTGGTCATCCATGGCTGTTTAAAACGTGGTCTATTTTTTCCCAGTATGATTGGGAATGCTCTGTTATACGCGTCTTTGTAGTGTGTTATGAATAGATCATAGGCTCTGTTCACATCTCCATTGGAACATTCTTCCGAAACAGGAGTCCAATTAATTGCGGATAGGTAGGTATTAAACATTCTCTTCGTTTCCTCGTTAATCAGCCTACGTTCATTGGTTTGATAATTTCTGTATTTTTGGGCATCAAAATTGAAACTTGTAAAAACAGGTAAATGATCCGAAATATCCGAGGTTACAATTTTTGATTCAGCAATTTCGGGCCAAGCATTTGTAAAGATGTTGTCGATTAGTGTGGCAGAGTGGGCAGTTATTCGCGTAGGCCTTATTATAGTTGGAAGAAGGTTATGTGAAAGCATATTATTAAAAAAAGAATTAGTTCCAGAGTGGTCTTCTACTCTCAATAAGTCAATGTTAAAATCGCCCATGATTATAACGTGTTTTTCTTTAACTGCGATTTTTGACATTAGAAGGTCCAGTTCGATGCAAAACTCTTCAAGGTTTGTGCCAGGGAGCCTGTATATAGCTCCCAACAAACAGGAACCATTCCCCATTGTTAATGGAACTCGAGCAAGTATGCATTCGTACGTTTTGGGTTCAGGGCCGAGAGCTGTTATATCGTAATTTTTATAGGTAATATCCTTCTTTATCAGTAGACCTACCCCTCCGCCTCGGCCATTCTGCCTCGCTTTGTGGAGAAGTTGATAGTTTGGTATATTAATGGTGTCTGTTAGTTCATTGCTAAGCCACGTTTCTGTTAGGGCTAGGACAGACACTGGAATGAGGTTCAGAAGTTCATTCATTTCTGTTATTTTGTTTAAAATGCTTCTGCAGTTCAAATGCATTACACTGAATAATAATAATAATAATAATAATAATAATAATAATAATAATAATAATAATAATATTGATAATAATACGTTTCACGAGTCATTTATTCAGCCACATCAGCGCATACAGGACTAAAACGATTCAGACTATAACAGACAAGGCCAATGATGATGACGACGACGACGACGGCGACGCCAGACGTTGATAATGAAGACAGAAGGACTGCAGTAATAAAACTTGGCAGGTCGTTTTCCAAGTCGTCGTCTTCTTCCTTCTCCTATTATTCCTTTCCCTTCTGTTCTCCATCTTCCTCCTCATGCTCCTTTTCTTCCTTACACAGCCATCTGTCGACCGGTCATTTCCCCGCGGCTTTCATCCCGATGACAAACAGAAAGTGGTTAACAAGACAAAGATCGATCGACCTGAAGAGCGTCTGAAAAGACGAACTCAAAATAAGGAGCAACCTTCTTCCCATTTTTCGTCTCTGTGTCGTAATCGCAAATTCCAAATTTATAAAGCGCCAATCGAAAGCTAAGCGCAGGGCACCAGCTTATTCACGAGCAGCTGGTTAGGCGGGTAGTCGTAATCGTAATCGTAAATTTATATAGCGCCGCTTCCAGAGATACTCCTCAGTGGCGCTCCCGACCTGACAACACCAAACCACGATCGAAAAGAATGGTTTCAAACGCTTGCAGAAAAGGGGCAAGGAAAGACCAAGTAGCTCATTACGGGTGTCGTTTAGGTCGAGAAGAATTGGAAGGCGAAGGATCAGATGAGTCGGGGTAGAGAGTGGGAGGGATTGCAAGCAGTCGTGAAGGCTTTAACAGAGAAGGTTCGAGAAGACAAATGGGACTGGAACCAGATTAAAGCAGTGCCATGCAGCGATGACAAGCCAAGAAGAAAGTGGAAGAAGAAGGCTGTGATCGATGGTGTCGATGCGGCAGAGATGTCAAGGAGACAGAGGCAGGAGACTTGCTGATGGCTGACGGCAGAGACCAGTTTATCATACACAGAGGCAAATAGAGTTTCTTTGGAGTGCCTATCTGTCTCCTTTTGTCTATTTCTATCTGTCTCTATAAATCTCTAAGTCTCTCTGCTTCTTCTGTCTCCGTCGCATCTTCCTCTTCCTCTGTCTCTGCCTATGCCTCTGTCTCTACCTTTATCTGTCTCTGTTTATCTGTGTAAATAAACCCCTGGATTTCTAAGCAGCAAGGTGCAGAATGCGAGCACCGCCTAAAGCATCGTTGTCTTCATCGCGGTCCGGATTATGTAGGCCAAATATTTTTATATTGTGAATTCCACAACGAAGCAACTGCCACCCCTCCCTCTCTTATACGAACGTGTGATGGCACCCGCAGTTGTTGATGCGCTGTTGTTTTGTTTAATCTTCAGTAGAAAGATAATTTACAACCAGATAACAACCTCTTGAGATGCTTCCTGATGAAAATAGAACATGTAATTTAAAGTGATGTCATGTAGTGTGGTGTTATGCTATTGTAATGTAACGTGCTATGGGTTAGTAGGCTATAACCAAGGACGTAGCTAGGATTTTATTAGGGGGGTGTTTACTCGTCCTTGAGTAAGCCGACAAGCAACCGAGTCAACCGACTAAGGGGTTTGTGTTAGTAAATGCATTCTTTCATTTTACATTATCTAAATTTCGGGTGTGGGTGGTGTCTAAACATCCAAAACAAGCCCCAGATACGGCCTTGAGTGTAACACTAATACAATGTATGAAAGCATTAACTTATTTGTTTATTGTATCTAGCTACACGTCTTAGATCGACAAATAAATATAGGCCATATACAAAAACGAGCATAACAGTTACTCATCCGAGGCCAATCGCCAATAGAACAATAGTATGCCAATTGGCAAGAAATGGCATTTGCTTCCCTTGAGTTACCCATCACTAATGGCACATACTTTCATGGCATTCACCATTCTCTCGTTCGCCAGTTAGATCGCGCCATTGAGGGTCGCTGAAACGAATGAGCGAAATAAATGTATTGTGACATGAACCAGATGCAGCGTTTAAGGTCGCTATAGAGGAGTCGACGCTTTGCCATTTGCAGGAAATGAGATCAGTCGTCGTTTTGTTCTATTATTGCGATCCAGTGATGAACGTCGGTGTCGCCTTCAGACAAAGGGTATTCTTCTCCACTTTTTACGCGTCTGTCCATCCGTCCGTCCGTCCATCCGTCTGTCCATCCGTCCATCCGTCTGTCCATCCGTCCCTCCGTATGTCCGTCCCTCCGTATGTCCGTCCCTCTGTTCGTCTGTCCTTTCGTCCCTCGATACGTCTGTTCTTCCGTTAATGTGACTAAACCTGTTGCATTCCAACGGCTGCCAACTGAACTTATATAGATATTCGTTTTATTTTCTGACAGGTTGACAGACCGCAACCAGTTACAATAGAAATATGTTAAATAATGAAATAAAAAACAAAAAAAAATCAGACAGGTGTGCAGTCAGGTGATACCTAGGGCAAGCGTTTGTAAAGTACACGAGGGATAAAGTTCTTCGCGTCCTTAGCAGGCAGTTCAAAGTTATGACGTCTTGGGCGGTGGTTGTATCGTCGTTGTACGATCGGTGGAAATAACCCACGCAAGACATGGCAGTCATTCCTAATAACTGAACTTGGTATCTCGAGCAATGAGTCCCAGTGTGCAGCCCACTAACAGGCCATCGTTTTCTTAATTTCATTTTAGCAATTTTATCTTATTATAGTCGGCGCTTCATATCCTTCGTTTTATTCTATTTGATATGATTATATATATATACTGTATATATATATATACATTATATATATTATATATATATATATATATATATAATGTGATATATATATCACATCAACGCTTTAGCACGATTTAGGATAGCATAGACAGCGCTTATGTGATGCACTTTAAAAACGATTTAATGAAGTGTTAAAGGAACTACACACTTGTATTGTATTGCATCTATCAATTTATATAGCGCCTCTCGCCGTGCACACCAATCAGAGGCGCACGGTACCAATCGGACAGATTATATTAGATTAGATTAGATTAGAGCAGACATAATTTTATGGTTTTATAACAAAGATATTTAAGTATTTAACCTATAGAATTGTTTCTAGACACCGGCCACAGCTGCAACCTTCGGATTGTCTATCTAATCTAATCTAATCTAATCTAATCTAATCTGAACATTTGTAAAGCGCTTCTCACAGCAGAGCTATTCAGAAGCGTTGGATACTTACTGTAGATCTCACCAGGAACCGAACCTGACCTCATCCGCCTACCTGACAATTTATTGTTCTTGACTAATGAGCGCCTGTGAATTTGTGCTACTTATCTTCCAAGGGCTGAAGAGATAACCATTTGTCTGCATGCATACCCCCAAGCCGCAATTTATTTGGCTAACGGCTGGCTTGAGAAAATTTACAGCGGTTTTTCGGCTAGCCGTAAAATGACGTAAGCTACCTTTTTCGGCTAACCGTAAAAAAATGCAGCTTGAAACTTAGTTCGTTCAAAACGTGTATCGACTATAGAGTTCCAAAAGCCAATTAATTAGACATTAGGACATCTGCTACAATGCCATAAAAATGAACAATTAATAGTGGCACACAAAAAGTCATTCGAAACAGTACAGTTTCAATAAGTCCGAACTTGTACGGTAATCTACAAAGTCATAACTCTTTGAAACCAGCGGGAAAACTTTACAATCACAACTTTGTGCGTGTTCTAGCTGAATTAGCTGAATATGTTTCCAGCGGCTAGCCTTAAAAACATTATCGGCGGTTTTTCGGCTAAGCCGTAAAATTTCCGGCGGCTAATCGGCTTGAACAAAATTTCGGCGGCTCGGCGGCTATGGCGGCGGCTTGGGGTATATCTGCATGTGTGCGCTGTCATTGTTGTTGCTGCTGTTGTTTGTAATGGCGATGATAATGACGATTCTGCTCATGATGATGATGATGCTCGTTACGACGACGATGATGATGATGATAATTATGATTATAATAATTCTGATGATGATGGTGATAATGATGGTGATGGTGGTGATGATAGGCCTAATTATGATGATGATGGTGATGCTGATGCTGCTGCTGATAAGTATGATGGTGATGGTGACGATGCTGATGCTGATGATAATAATGACGATTATGGATGATGATGGTGATGATAATTATGATAATGTTTATGATAATGTTTCCTATGCTAATGATGCTGATGCTTTGTCTTCAGTGGCCGTTGTCGTTGCATTCGTCATCTGTTGGGCTCCATTCCACACGCAGCGTCTCCTTGCCTTCTACGCTCCTGCGCCGACTGAACCGACCCCGACCTTGACCTTCGTCGCCAGCTTTCTCTACTACGTTTCCGGTGTTCTCTACTACGTCAGTTCCGTCATCAACCCCATCCTCTACAACATCATGTCGCTCAAGTTCCGCCAGGCCTTCAAGAGCACGATGCTCGGCCCATGTCTCTGCCGTCGACGGTCACAGCAGCAGGGTCATCACCTCCAGGGGACCCGCTGTCGTCGCTCGACCCTCCAACCGATCCACCTTCACCCCCAGGCGACCATCTACCGTTTCTGCAATCGACCACTTCTGCCAGGCGAAACTCACCTCACCACTTGACTGACCCACCAACACTATCACAAGTAACACCAGTACGACCGTCACCATCAATACCCATGCTCGATCATTCAGTCAAGCGTCGTGAGGCAGTCACGGTCATTGCCCACGCGTAGGCAGGGTTTGAATATCACAGGGCATCATTGGTCAGCAGTTGGCTTCCATCCATCGCTCACTCTGTCTCTGTCTCTGTCTGTCTCTGTCTTTCTCTCTGTCTCTGTCTCTGTCTCTCTGTCTCTCTCTCTCTCTGTCTCTGTCTCTGTCTGTATCTCTGTCTGTCTCTGTCTTTCTCTCTCTGTGTCTCTCTCTCTCTGCCTCTCTCTCTCTCTGCCTCTTTCTCTCTGCCTCTCTGTCTCTGTCTCTGTCTCTGTCTCTGTCTGTCTCTCTCTCTCTGCCTCTCTCTCTCTCTCGATCTCTGCATGGGGCATTATTGGTCTCGACTGGTTCTGTCCAATGGATCGTGATTTCGAAATGTGGGTTTTGCCGAGAACAGACCATCCACTGAAGCCCTGTGCATTTTGAAGTCTCCAGAATATATTAGATTTGACCCTACCCCTTTCTGGCTTCCCTACCGATCAGGACAACTCTACGCCGCTCTCCCATATTAGAACCTCCACCCGACGCAAGGCAGCTTATTCTGGCCAACCGGATGAACTTATTTACCCATCGATCTTTCCGATCGACCTCCATCCGTCCCTGCCCTGATATCTCACCCTGAACGCGTCCGAGAAGAAAGGCGAAACGGATGGACAGGATTTAAACGTCCGGACGGAGGGAGCGCCCCCCATCGTCTCCTATCGGATGGAGGCAGTGGCTCATCGATCAATCGCCAGGTGGCAGCGAAACGATCTCTGCCGAAAACGACGGAAAGCTATTCTGCCTCATATTAAAGAAGAAATGGAATTCAGATCGATCATTCATTATCATCATTGACAGCTACTTTATACATCCTATTTAAATATGTGAATTCATGTGTGTATATATATATATATATATATATATATATATATATTAGGGTGTTTCTTATTTTCCAACTTTGGATTTCTCAAAGTCTCACCCCCTAAACTTGTTCCTTTGGTCAAATTAATAGTTCGTACAAAATTTTAGTCAATTTGGTCAACATTTAGGGGTCGCTCAACAGAGTTGAATTTCTTGGGGTAGGCCTATGCATGTTTTCGGTCTTCAACACAAACTACGCAATACAAATAGGAGTTCAATACTAAAATTTAGATTTCTTTTTGCTTCTACCTATTTATATCTTTTGTATTTTACTTATCTGTTTTTATTTTGTTCAACAATAATAATAAAATATTATTGTTATAATTATTATTAATAATAATAGCAATAATAATTATTATAGAGATTCGAGTGCCATAATTCGTATAAAATCGATAAATCAGAGATAAAACATGCATAGGCCTACCCCAAGAAATTCAACTCTGTTGAGCGACCCCTAAATGTTGACCAAATTAGATAAGAATCATGCATAAGAAGCACTGCATGATTCTTATATTTACTTCCAATCCTCCATACTAACTTACAAAGAGCTGTTGGTGGACTCACAATACCTGCAAGCTGTAGAAAGAGGGCACGAGTTAACATTATGACAGCCAGCTTATGGCTGCAGTCCTCAATTGAACCAAATTTAGCGACAGAAAGGCTACGTCTGCAGTATTAGCAACAGTTGCTCAAAGTCTTGGTCATGATGTCTATGAGTTAAATTTATCAACCATTCGTCAATTCACAGAAGAGCACAGCACCATCGAGCTAAAATTGTTTTACAGCTTAAAGAACAGTTTCAAGGAAATGTCTCTCTTGAGATCCACTTGGATGGTAAACTCCTGAGATAGTTCACTGGGCAGGAGGTTTTTGATCGATTGCCAGTAATTGTTGCAGGAGCTGGAGTGAACCAGTTGCTTGGTGTTCCAAAATTGACTTTCAGTAGGCTACTGGTGAAGCTCAGATCTCAATCGTAGCCCGTTTGATAGGATATTGGTGCCTTGTAGATCGCATTGCTTCCATGTGTTTTGATACCACTTCCAGTAACACAGGAAATAGAAATGTCGCTTGTGTTCTGCTGGAACAGAAACTCGGGAAGAAGCTTTTGCACTTGGCATTTCGGCACCACATAATGGAGTTAATTCCAGCTTGCAGCCTTCCACGACAGTTTGCATTGACCGCAAGGCCAGACGTTGCCACCTGTAAACGTTTCCAGATTAACTGGACCAACGTTTCCAGATTAACTGGACCAAATTGATCAGACCAGATATGAACCTGAAGCAGCTCATGAAGAGGTAACAAGTCTGCTGAAAGATGACAAGGACAGCCTGTTGGCATTTTCTTAAAGCCAGCTTCACTATCATCAGCCCAGAGATGATTTTTCTTCTGGAGCCATACATCATGCCAGATGGGTATTAAAGGCAATGTACTCTTTAAAGATGTGGATGTTTCACGGTCAATTTAAAAGAGGAGAAGGGACTCCGGAGCATGTGCATCTTCATTGTTCGAATCTGTGTCTAGGCCTGGTTCACTTCTCCAAATCCAATTGCATCTTCAAATCATGATCTTCTTTTCCTTCAGCTCTTGGACCCGTACGAAACAGTGAGCAAGTCCATTGCCAATGCCAGAAGAAAGAAATTTGCTGATCACCTTTGGTATCTCAGTAAAGAACTCACTGGCTTTGCCGTTTTTATGCGACAGTGTCTGTTGAACCCAACGAAGAGTGGTAAAGGCAATTAATGAGAAGAAAGGTTTTGAAGAGCCTGTAAAACGGGACAAAATATATAAGGTAATGCCAAAACATGCGAATTGAGGACTCGTGACAAAAAATACGATGCAATTCTTCTGCCGGCTTGGAATTCCGGCTGGATTCCTGAATTGTGACCAGGACTTATGACGTCATCGAGACGATTACAAGAATGCCATCAAGACTGTTGAACATCTAATGTTGTCAGTGGCACTGCTGAAAGAGGCGTTGCTCTTTGAGGGGTAGGCCCTACAGCAACATTATTACGAAGACTGAAAATCAGAAACAGCATTTACTTCAAGTCGTCCAGGGACACCGTCGACTATTTCCAACTTGCAAAATAGACTTCTTTCCTGCCAGGTCATTGCCATAATTTTTTTATAGACAAGTAGACAATAGGCACTCATCAGTAGACCTGTAATCAAGCTTCCTAGACTCTCTAAAGATAATGATTGTTTGTTCTTGCTTGCTTGAAGCTTGCTAAAATATATATCTCATTTGCGTACAAAATTCAAGATTTCGCAGAAATTAATGAAAACTAAAGATATCTTGAGCGACCTCTAAAAATTAAAATAATTTCCCTACAACTTGGCAGGAGTTGTTTCTATACTGATTGGAACCAATCTGGGGGTGAGACCGTAAAAAATAAAACGTTTAGTTTTTTCTGTTGGAAAATAAGAAACACCCTAATATATATATATATATATATATATATATATATATATATATATATATATTAGCACATATAGGCTATTTGTAAACGACTGTATACATAAACGAATAGGCTATAGACCGTGGCCATGGTAGCCGATTAGTTAGAGCGCTCGTATTGCAAGGTGGAGAGCGTCGAACCTTCACTGAGATGGTTTCTGTATTGGGATTTGGGACCATGACCAAGTCCTTCACTCACAATTTCTTCGCATCTCATATTCGCATTTACTGACCTTACACGTGTAATAAAGATGTAAAAAAGAACAATAAACATGTATAGGTTATAATATGACAATAGAAATACGTGCACGTTAATGTGTTGCCTATAATTATACAGTACATGTAGTTTGTAAGGGCATAACGTAGGCCAACGAAGTTTAAGTGGGGGAGGGGGTGATCAATCCCCTTCTCCCTCCCCACCTCTTCCATTTTCCATTCCTCTCTCTCTCTCTCTCTCTCTCTCTCTCTCTCTCTCTCTCTCGAATTTGAATCCTTATACAACGAACGCGTTGAGTCTTAATCGCACGGACATAGTTAACCACCATTGTAGAGTACGAACCTTCCAGAGAATTGGCTAGTTTTCTAGCCAATCATTAGAAGTTCATGAGTTTTAGTTAGCCAGCATTGTAGAGTACGAACCTTCCAGAGAATTAGCTAGTTTTCTAGCCAATCATTAGAAGTTCGTGAGTTTTAGTTAGCCAGCATTGTAGAGTACGAACCTTCCAGAGAATTAGCTAGTTTTTCTAGTTATGTATTATAAGTTGATGAATTTAAACACACACATAGATTTAGAAGTATTCAAATTTCACAAGCATTCGAACCTACTATTTCACCAAATCAACATGGACATTATAGCGCTTTAGAAGTTACAGAGATTGATTGAGATTTAGAGAGAGAAAGCGAGAAAGAGAGACATGTGGGATTTTCGACTGATGCCTTAGAAGTTGAGAAGAGACACAGATAGTGCGATTGGTGTATGGAGCTTTAGAAGTGGCATATATTAACAGAGTCAGAGAATGTCGGAGAGAGAGAGAGAGAGAGAGAGAGAGAGAGAGAGAGAGAGAGAGAGAGAGAGAGAGAGAGAGAGAGAGAGAGAGATAGAGAGATAGAGAGATAGAGAGAGATGCAGAAACTTCAATCTGTGTAAAATTAGCAGTCTCTGCGAAACTCGAGTTACCTGAAACATGAGAAATTCACAACTCGGAAAGTTTCAAATTGTGAAACTTAAGACCTGCGAAACGTAAAATATGAGAAACTCTCAACTCGAGAAGTTTAAAAATTGTGAAACCTAGAAACTTAAGACTTATGAAGCATAAAACTTGACAAACTCACAACTATTGAATCTGAAAAAATTGTCAAACTTAGAAATGTGGCCTTTGTGAAACTTGTAAACCGGCAATCTTTGCGGAATCCGTGAGTCGGAAAACTTAGAAACATACAAACTCGTGAAAGTTCGAGAAAATGAGAGAGTCACAGGGTATGGGGAGAAAGCGAAACTTGAGAAACCTACAACTCTTAGAAAACTTCAAACTTTTAGGAAATGTTAAACTTTGTATGATGCTTTAGAAGTTCGAAAGAGCGAAACTTGAGAAACTTATTGAAATTTTAAAGACTTAGAGATCTAAGAACTGATGAAATTTTCAGAGAACTCACAAATTGTGAAACTTACCGATCTTAGATAACTCGAAAACTGAGAAATCTAGTGAAATTTATAACTTTTAGAGAAATCAGAACTTGTGAAACCTGCAACTCTTAGAAAACATGAATCTTGAGAAACTTATAACCTTTAGGAAACTGAAAACTTTGGAAAACTTCAAACTTTGTATGGCGCTTTACGAGTGCGAGAGAGTCAGAAAGCGTGAGCGAGAGATACATTTTACGGGTTCGAGCCTCATCCGAGACAGTTACTGTATGGGGACCGGACATTGAGCAAGACCTTCACTCACATTTTCTCTACAATACATGTGTATCGGCGTATTCTGTACTTTGTAAGGAGGAGGACGACATCAAAATATAGTTGTATTATTGTGTTGTATTATAAAAATTCACGAGACTATGACTTGTTCACTAGAAGCTACAATTACATAGGTAGAAAGGTACATGAGATAGTCGTTTATGTAATACATAAGATTGTTGGCATTATAAAATTGTAAATTCTAAGGAAACTATGGATGAAGTGAAGATTTCTAGCATAAAATGTCCGTTTGTATGGTGAAACTTTGGTATTGCGAGGTTGAAAAGATGTACAGGGTGAAGGTTTACGTATTAAATTGAGAACATACAGCTTGCGCGGAGAGACATCCTGAAGGATTTGACAGTGAATTTATAAATAATAATAATAATTTGCCAATTGTAGCAATGAGGACTCAATCACGCAGCGTACGACCATCGGTCGTTCAAAATTCAAGTTGTGAATTGGACGAATACACATGCGTATCGGACAGTAGCTGTGTCAATCGAAATCTAACCTGTGATGGAAGGAACGATTGCTTCGACGGATCGGACGAGATCAGTTGTCCTTTCACCGATACGAATATTATACATAGTGATATTGCTTAGGATGATATTATTCAAAATATTTAATTATAAAATCGAAGAGGATTGCAACGGAAAATCAGGATCCGAGAGAATGGTGTTCAGCGCTTGTGTAAAGATATGTAATTAATGGTAGAAATGAACGCGTCAAGACCATGTGCATAGTGTGCCGACCTATGGCACAGGTAGGCGCCTTTATTTCTGCCCTGCTAATTCTACTGCGCAATAGATTGGCGCCTTTAATTACTGCAGTCAGTTGGCGGCAATTATTGATCGCTGCCGGCGACCCTGTCCGCGCCTGCGACAAGCGTCGGCTGAGCGCGGGATTATTGGGCGGGAGCCGACGCCTATATAAAGGGAGGTCTGCGGGCACGCATCAGTCAGTCGAGCCCAGTCGTCAGTTGGTAGTCAGCAGTCGATATTGATCCATCGTCAGCGTAGGTCGCCTGCTGTGAGTTTGTTCTCCACGCGTTTGCCGCCTTTCGCTTTTGGCGCGAAACCGAGTTGGCGCCCAGTGTAGTGAGGCAGGACAGAGTGTCAACCGTGGGACGACTACGATCGCTTGGAAGAAGGACTGGGGTTGGAAGCCTGCTGTACGGACGTGGTCCAGCGGACGAGTGAGTTACTTCTGGGTAGTACGTCGTACTTCTGGTTTTCGGTTAGAGGTTAGAAACTTATTGTGTCTATTTATGTTTACATGTAATCGAGCGCTACATGAGCTCAATTGATATTATAGTAGCAATTTCGTGTTTCATTAATTATTGATGACTGTTTAATCATTGGACATTATAAAGCATACACACGTGTAATGCCTAGAAGTTCTGGCGCTGTATAATTGATTTATATCTCTTAAGTTTGTCTTGATTAATTAAATCTTTACAAATGGAAGACGAATTGTTTTCAAACGATAAAACAATTGAAAAGCCTAGTGTTCTTGACACTATACTCAAGAGTCAACAAGAACAGGCCGCCATTTTGAAAGCGATAGTAAGTAAGTTACAAGACCTGGAAACCAGATCACGGTTTCCTGAAAGTGCAGTTGTAGGGAAGAAGGACCCTGATACCCTGCGAGGTATTGGTCTGCCCACAGCAGAAGCCGCGGATATAGCGCCTGGCCATGGTACCCTGGTAAATAGTGATGTTGAAAGTACAAACGCTTCTGTAGCGCCATCGCATCAGACTTTGCGCCGAAGCGCTAGACTCAGAGAAAAAGACCTTAGAGTTTCATTACCTCATACCGGTGAAACTGGCAGCATATTTATTGCTACGCCAAGGGTTCGAACCCGGGATCAGAAGTCTGTTGAGAAAGAGATTTTCCCACAACTGCCCGACCCAAGCCCGGATAGGAAGGGGGTCGCCACACCTGGTACCACCAGTGGGGTAAGATTTGGTGAAACTTCTGAGGTAAAATTTGGTCACACTTCTGAGGTAAACTTTGAAACTTCTTTGGAAAATTTTGATGATGAATCTGATGCTGAATCTGAAATAAAATTTAAAGAACTACCAAGAAGTAAAGAAAATAAATTTGCTGAGATAGGTAAGAATAAATTTTCAGATGATGATGCTTCTGAATGTGAAAGAGTAAATCAATCTCAACATATTTTGGATTTGGATGAAGATGAATTTGAATGTATGTTGCGTGATAGTAACTTGATGACTAGAAGGTCAATAGATGAAGATGATGAAACAGATGATGAGTCAATGTCTGAAATATCTGTTCATGGTCCGGATGAGGAATGGATGAATGATCAATTGTTTGGTCCTAGAATTAGTCAGGTTGAAGACCAAATAAAGTTAAAAGCATACACTAATACTGAGTCTCTAGTTTCAGATAAAGTTTTGCAAAAGGATCGAGGGAAAAGATATTGCCTGGTCGACGGGTTGTCTACGCATGAACCGTCTTCGCCTCGCTTAGCTCGATACGCTCGCCTGCCTCTCACGTCATCGTCGCATCGCCAAACGACTGATTCTGCAACCAGGTCTCTCGTCGAAACCGAGCGCCGCGCAACTGGTCTCTCGATCTTTCAGTCAATATCGACGAATTCAGCTCCGCTGTACACGATGTCGACCTGGCCTCATTCCACGACGAATTCTACCGCCGTGAAGTCAAGCCAATCAACACGTCGTCCACCGCCAGTGTTCTTCACTGCAAGTTCCGGGCATGCTGATGTCGAATCGTTCCAAAAGAGAATCGCTAAAGACAGGCGCAATCATCCGTCGCAAACGCTCGACCTGAATTGTCCACACTGTCATGCTCCGCCGCCATCATTTCCTAGCAACGCAACAGAATCACGATCAACCAAGGCATTCCATGGTGAACAAATAGAGAAGCCGAAACCTGCAAAGATGAAAGTCAGTCAGACAACGGCTGAACCAAGTGAAAGTAAACCGCCTGAACCGCAACCGAAACAAGTGAAACTGAAGAAAGAAGAAACTTCTTCCGGTAAGTCTGCTTCCTTGCCAGTTCAAGATAAGACGCTCAATGAAGATAAGTCATGTCAAGATGAAGGTAGGTCTACTTCAGCCACGAATGAAGTGCAACCTAAGATGGTCTCCTCTTCAACCGAGAGTGGTAATGTCAAACCATCCAGACAATGGATCAAGCTGGGGTCATACAATGGTCGAACCGAGGTCGAAGCTTTCATAAGAAAATTTGAAGTATGTGCTCAGAATAACGGCTGGACTGAAGAAGAAAAGACTAATCAGCTAACCTGTGCACTACCTAAGCATGCCAATCAGTTGCTATGGGAATTCAGCTCTGCTACCATGACAACCTGGTCTGACATTATCCAAAGACTTAGACAACGCTATGGCGGCGCAGATCAAATGTCGCTTTACCAAACGCAACTGAGCACACGACGTCAAAAGGAAGGAGAAGAACTTGGAACATTGGTGCAAGACGTTCGTCGACTCATGATTCACGCTTATCCGGGTCCGACCACGTCCCACAGTGAAGCTGTCGCAGTTCGCTCATTCATCGACGCCATCAGAAATAAATACATTGCCATGAAGGTAAGAGAAAACGAACCTACAACTCTCGATAGAGCATACAATCTAGCAATGAGATATGAAGGATATCTGAGAATTGAAAAATGTGAGACCGACTCTAATGAACGACGTCCAGCTCGAGTGAAAGCAATTAAAGAACCAGAATTTAACATGGAGACGGTGCAGAAGATGATTGACGAAGCTCTGGCGAAACAGAATTTGCATAGTCAACCGAAAAGACAATGGGGTGAAGAAATTCCTTTTCAACCTCCGAACTCTATGGGTCAGCCATTTACACGACGAATGAATGATCGCTCTCGATTCGTCCGACGCAGATCTCGACCAAACGATTGGCAAGGTCCAAGGTCATGCTATGACTGTGGTCAACCAGGTCATATCGCTCGTCGCTGCCCGAACCGTGAAAATGATCTGCTGGTCAACACTCCTCCGGAAGAACCGCCTGTTGTAGCCAATCTACATCACGTGGTGGGAAGTAACAATGCATACCTGAAATTACGAATTCACGGAAAAACTGTTTGGGGTCTTTTGGACACTGGCTGTGAACTGTCTTTGGTGCCATCTTCGCTGGTCAAGCCTGACCAAGTGGTGAAATCCAAGCAACTATTGAGAGCAGCTAACGGCACTGAAATCCGCGTGACGGGCGAGACTCTGTTACGCTGTGAAGCCGAAGAACATTCCTTTGTGGTTCATTGCTTAGTAACTGAACAAATCTCTGAAGTTATTCTTGGTCTTTCTTGGTTAGAAAAACATAAAGCACAATGGCAATTTGGAGATTCACAGATCACCATTGGAGGTCATGTCCTGCCGATATGCAACCGACCAGAGACAATGAGCTGTCGAAAGATTGTGGCCGCCAGAGATGTCAAAGTGCCTGCTTTGTGCGAGATGAATGTGGAAGCTTTTGCTGTCTTGCCACGTCTGACCATGCAAAACGGACCATGGGCGACTAAGTCTCAATTTCTAGACTCAGGTCTTCTAGTCGCAGGAACATTGCTTCAGGACCGCACTAACGAACTGACTGTGCGCGTGATGAATCCAACGCCACAAGACGTACGTCTGCGTCGAGGCTTACCCTTTCCGATCGATGAAGTAGAAATACTTTCAACGATGCCTGCAAAGCAAGAAACTGACGATCACTGTGCAGTGAATGAAGTAAGGGAAGATCCGGTACCAACCGATGCGGAGGAAATCCTTTCTCCACTCTGGAACAACGTCTCTGAAGAGGTGCCAAATGAAGTAAGAGAACAACTTCGTCAACTGGTCTTGCAGAACCATAAGGCTTTTTCACTTCACGAATGGGACTTGGGCTATACCAGCTTACTCCAGCATCGAATTGATACAGGTAACGAAAAACCGGTTAGACAGTCTCTACGCCATCAACCGATGTCCTTGCCTCCGCTGATAGATGAGCATATCGACCAGATGACGCGCATGAAAATCATTGATCCTTCTTTGTCGCCTTGGTCAAGCTTCGTGATCAAAGTAAAGAATAAAGATTCGCAACGCTACCTCTCTTTCGCCCTCCCAGCGTATCGAGCTAGCGAGAGCGAAAGCACCGGCTTCACTCCCAACCGCCTTTTCCTCTCACGCGAGCTGTGTTTGCCGATCGACTTAGTGTTAGGCGATTGTAGGGTCCTGCCTGATTGCTTGTCTGTTGATTCTTTTGTTGTTGATCAATTGTCAAAGATTCAAACTGATTTTGCATATGCTCGAGAATTTATGCAGCGCCAAGCCACTGTCAGAGCTTGTAGGTATGATTTAAGGGTGAAAGAGACAAGTTTCCGTCCCGGAGACTTTGTCTGGTATTTTTATCCACGTCGAAGGTCAGGGTTGAAGGACAAATGGTCGAAAATTTATATAGGGCCTTACCAAGTCCTTGATAAGCTCAGTCCTGTATTGTACAGAATTCGCAAGACGCCGAAGTCTCAACCGCTTATTGTTTATGTGGATAAGCTGAAGAAGGTCGAAGGAGAACTTCCTTCAGATAGGGACGCCTTGGATGCCACTCTGGATCCAGATCCGGAAGACATTCTAGAAGATGCCCAGTCTTCTGAATTGTTATCGGAGCGACCTAAGAGGGTGATTAAGAAGCCTGCTCGGTTTAGTGATTAGGGAGGACTCTGCTAATAAATTGTGATTGTACGCTAAACCTATTTCCTTTGATAGTGTTGCTAATGTTATATTGTTGTTTAAGGAAATTGTGCCAATCATTAGAAGTTCATGAGTTTTAGTTAGCCAGCATTGTAGAGTACGAACCTTCCAGAGAATTAGCTAGTTTTCTAGCCAATCATTAGAAGTTCGTGAGTTTTAGTTAGCCAGCATTGTAGAGTACGAACCTTCCAGAGAATTAGCTAGTTTTTCTAGTTATGTATTATAAGTTGATGAATTTAAACACACACATAGATTTAGAAGTATTCAAATTTCACAAGCATTCGAACCTACTATTTCACCAAATCAACATGGACATTATAGCGCTTTAGAAGTTACAGAGATTGATTGAGATTTAGAGAGAGAAAGCGAGAAAGAGAGACATGTGGGATTTTCGACTGATGCCTTAGAAGTTGAGAAGAGACACAGATAGTGCGATTGGTGTATGGAGCTTTAGAAGTGGCATATATTAACAGAGTCAGAGAATGTCGGAGAGAGAGGGAGAGAGAGAGAGAGAGAGAGAGAGAGAGAGAGAGAGAGAGAGAGAGAGATAGAGAGATAGAGAGATAGAGAGAGATGCAGAAACTTCAATCTGTGTAAAATTAGCAGTCTCTGCGAAACTCGAGTTACCTGAAACATGAGAAATTCACAACTCGGAAAGTTTCAAATTGTGAAACTTAAGACCTGCGAAACGTAAAATATGAGAAACTCTCAACTCGAGAAGTTTAAAAATTGTGAAACCTAGAAACTTAAGACTTATGAAGCATAAAACTTGACAAACTCACAACTATTGAATCTGAAAAAATTGTCAAACTTAGAAATGTGGCCTTTGTGAAACTTGTAAACCGGCAATCTTTGCGGAATCCGTGAGTCGGAAAACTTAGAAACATACAAACTCGTGAAAGTTCGAGAAAATGAGAGAGTCACAGGGTATGGGGAGAAAGCGAAACTTGAGAAACCTACAACTCTTAGAAAACTTCAAACTTTTAGGAAATGTTAAACTTTGTATGATGCTTTAGAAGTTCGAAAGAGCGAAACTTGAGAAACTTATTGAAATTTTAAAGACTTAGAGATCTAAGAACTGATGAAATTTTCAGAGAACTCACAAATTGTGAAACTTACCGATCTTAGATAACTCGAAAACTGAGAAATCTAGTGAAATTTATAACTTTTAGAGAAATCAGAACTTGTGAAACCTGCAACTCTTAGAAAACATGAATCTTGAGAAACTTATAACCTTTAGGAAACTGAAAACTTTGGAAAACTTCAAACTTTGTATGGCGCTTTACGAGTGCGAGAGAGTCAGAAAGCGTGAGCGAGAGATACATTTTACGGGTTCGAGCCTCATCCGAGACAGTTACTGTATGGGGACCGGACATTGAGCAAGACCTTCACTCACATTTTCTCTACAATACATGTGTATCGGCGTATTCTGTACTTTGTAAGGAGGAGGACGACATCAAAATATAGTTGTATTATTGTGTTGTATTATAAAAATTCACGAGACTATGACTTGTTCACTAGAAGCTACAATTACATAGGTAGAAAGGTACATGAGATAGTCGTTTATGTAATACATAAGATTGTTGGCATTATAAAATTGTAAATTCTAAGGAAACTATGGATGAAGTGAAGATTTCTAGCATAAAATGTCCGTTTGTATGGTGAAACTTTGGTATTGCGAGGTTGAAAAGATGTACAGGGTGAAGGTTTACGTATTAAATTGAGAACATACAGCTTGCGCGGAGAGACATCCTGAAGGATTTGACAGTGAATTTATAAATAATAATAATAATTTGCCAATTGTAGCAATGAGGACTCAATCACGCAGCGTACGACCATCGGTCGTTCAAAATTCAAGTTGTGAATTGGACGAATACACATGCGTATCGGACAGTAGCTGTGTCAATCGAAATCTAACCTGTGATGGAAGGAACGATTGCTTCGACGGATCGGACGAGATCAGTTGTCCTTTCACCGATACGAATATTATACATAGTGATATTGCTTAGGATGATATTATTCAAAATATTTAATTATAAAATCGAAGAGGATTGCAACGGAAAATCAGGATCCGAGAGAATGGTGTTCAGCGCTTGTGTAAAGATATGTAATTAATGGTAGAAATGAACGCGTCAAGACCATGTGCATAGTGTGCCGACCTATGGCACAGGTAGGCGCCTTTATTTCTGCCCTGCTAATTCTACTGCGCAATAGATTGGCGCCTTTAATTACTGCAGTCAGTTGGCGGCAATTATTGATCGCTGCCGGCGACCCTGTCCGCGCCTGCGACAAGCGTCGGCTGAGCGCGGGATTATTGGGCGGGAGCCGACGCCTATATAAAGGGAGGTCTGCGGGCACGCATCAGTCAGTCGAGCCCAGTCGTCAGTTGGTAGTCAGCAGTCGATATTGATCCATCGTCAGCGTAGGTCGCCTGCTGTGAGTTTGTTCTTCACGCGTTTGCCGCCTTTCGCTTTTGGCGCGAAACCGAGTTGGCGCGCAGTGTAGTGAGGCAGGACAGAGTGTCAACCGTGGGACGACTACGATCGCTTGGAAGAAGGACTGGGGTTGGAAGCCTGCTGTACGGACGTGGTCCAGCGGACGAGTGAGTTACTTCTGGGTAGTACGTCGTACTTCTGGTTTTCGGTTAGAGGTTAGAAACTTATTGTGTCTATTTATGTTTACATGTAATCGAGCGCTACATGAGCTCAATTGATATTATAGTAGCAATTTCGTGTTTCATTAATTATTGATGACTGTTTAATCATTGGACATTATAAAGCATACACACGTGTAATGCCTAGAAGTTCTGGCGCTGTATAATTGATTTATATCTCTTAAGTTTGTCTTGATTAATTAAATCTTTACAAATGGAAGACGAATTGTTTTCAAACGATAAAACAATTGAGAAGCCTAGTGTTCTTGCAGGTGGGCAGCCCACGAATGAGCCTACATGGGCTTAGTGTGGGCCCCACTTGGGCGGCCCATTATGGGTTGCCAGTATGGGCACCACGTGGGCATCCCATATGGGCTCGATGTAAATTTGGCCACGGGCTCCATGTTAGTCCGAAGTGGGCAGCCCTCGAAATAGCATTTTGATTCCATATGGCCAGAGCAAATGGGCTCTATTGTGCAAAACATGTTATGATGAAATTTTCATCCACAATTAGCCACTATAGTGCAAATAAGGGTATGCATAATTATAATAAACAAATAAAATAAAAATGCTACTAATATAAAGTCACTCAAACAAGATATGTGAGAAAACTCAATTCTTCGTACATGACTAACAGCACATAGCCTTTTAAAGTTGGCATGGTATTTAAGTAATTATAAACTATAAAGTCAATGTTTCTTTTTTCCTTGTAGTGCAAATTTTAAACAAATCTCTCTAATTTAAATAATAGCATTTGTTCAATGAAAATTATATCAAAGACAAGATCAAAAGACATACAGTGTCACTAGAGTCAAAACTTGATGCATATGATAATGTAGACTTCATAACTGTCAATGTCAACTGCAGCAGAAACACACTGCGCTTTCTTCTCAGCTTTGCTGCATTCCACTTGCATGCCACCATCAATTCGTTCAAGGGCTAGCATGTGCTTACTTCCATCCGAGGATGCTGTATTGGTGGATTTCATATTTCTTTCGACTGCACCTTGGATAGAAAATATCATCATTACAGGCAATTGATTTTTGTGATTATAAAATCGTATAACATATTCCAAAAAATAATGCTCATTAGTAAAACAATTACATTTACTAGTAACTTGCACTTAGCATACTTGTAAAGCTTTGATACAAAGAAATTTAACGATAAACTGCTAACGGTTATCCATGGTTCAACTAATAGGACAACAATTTAAACAAATGGAAGGAGTTTGTGCCCTATGCAAACGTCTGCATCTACAATTGATACACATGTATGATGTATGCTGTTATTTTCAGCAGCGAGTCTGTACTGCATTGGATCCAATTATATTCGTTTGCTGGACGCAATAATATCAAAGAACCCCACCCTCTATCAGGGTTAGCCACTCATGATCAACAGGTTTGACAAATATGTTTTGTACATTGAAAAGTGAAAGTAGCCAAAGGAAGGGGTGCAAAGTACGTAATTTCTATTGACATGTAAACATGACCTCAAACTAAAGAAACCCCAGTCAAAAGTTGCTATAGAGTGCATCTGAAGCTGGCATGTAGTATCAAACTACTGTAGAGAACCACTAATTAACCAGAAACCAATTACTCAACTGCATTAAATTTATCTAGCACAATTGTAATAGCACTCAATTAAATCAAAGCTTTCACAACCTTAAAAGACTTTAGAATTTGACATTTCCACACTAATATGGACACCAGCAACTTTTCAGCTATATTCACCCGACATAGAAATGTTTGTATGCACCTTACAAATAACTGGCAAATGAAGTTTTATGCCTATAATCACTGTTAAAATGATAAAAAGAATCACTGTCAAAATGATAAAAACTCTATATAAATGTTTCAGCTAAACTGCCGCTTATTATAAAGGGAGTTTGAAACATAAGAATAAATACAACTGATCACGCTGAACAGTTTCAATATGTCATTTTGTTGCTCTCTAGAGTCTAGAGTAACAGTGTGCAGTAAATGTAATGCAAGTTATGCAGTGTTACAAAGACCTCAATCATTCAATGGTTCCACCAATGTGTAAACTTCTATACTGCCAAAATGCATCAATAAATAGCTTAGTGGCAGTTAGTAATTTAAATTGAACCAAATCTCTTCTCAAGTGCATGGGTTCTTAACAAGGACAGTCAGTTAGGTTGAGGTTAGTCAAAGATATAATTAATGTTATTATTAACTGGTAACTTAAATCGTACCAGTGTCTAAGGCAAAAAGCATAAACTAATGGCACACCAAAACCAAGTTGTATACACTATTCAGGTCAATACCCAAGATGAGTCTGATGCCACTGGTTAATAAGCAATTTTAATAGGGTTAAGTCTTAAGCTGAGAACCAAGTCGTAAGCGATCGAGCAGAATGAACAGATGCAGAGAAAAAGTTGACAAAATCTTGGTCATGCAACATAAAACACTTTGTTCACCACGAACAATTCTAATACTAGGTATGACCAGAGAAAGATAACGAGATGATTATGGCTTGGTTTTAGTGCACCATCGGTTTAGGCCCTGTGCATTAGATATCAGTGCAATACAAGTTCCTCACTATTATCATTATTAGATCACCTTGTTGACTAATGTCAAGTCTGGGAAATCAAGATTGACTAAATTTGTGGTTGACTTAAAACAAACCCTTTGCCAAGATTACCCATGATCATTGTTAAAATGATAAAAACTCTAATAAATTTTTCAGCTAAGAATTCAGTCAATGTAAAGATTTAAGCACAGAGGTTACATGCTTATATTTAGACATATCGACGAGTGACAAATGAAACTGTCGAAGGAAATGTAGATTTCGATAGCATCAGCATAGAAATGATCTTCCAGCAATATTTCTACGGAAGGGGGGAGGTGTATGATGCAAAAAAGGAGTGCCAAACACGGAATCACGCTGATCATGTTAACAAAGCACTACGTGAAATGTTAACATGTAAAATTGTAAATATACTGTATATATAAGTGTTTATTGACATCAAGTTGACAAACCACAATTAAGCACTAAGTTAAGTACAGAACCAGGTTTGTGCAAGTTCAAGAAATCTCAAATCATTGTTGGAAATGATGCAAAAAAAGAACAACCACTGTCAATTTACCCTTATAGCACATGATGTAATAATGAAGAGTAAGAAGTGCTGGTACTCTTTAATGAAACTTAAGTATGGTATGAAGATCAGAAGACAACTGAGTTTGCACACAATTCATCTCTTCCCGCTAGAGTTTCAATAGAAATTTAAAAGTTGAAATGAGTCTGTAAATTGACCAGGCTATGGAATCAAGAGAAGGTTTTTCAGCATAGGCCTCATACACCGCTCACCACAAAACACGCTTGAGCACCCCAACCGCCCCACTCTGGAGAGCAATGTAGAGCGAACCGTAGTAGTCAATTCAGGGAATGACAAGAGTGGATTAAGGTAGTAGTAGTAGTTGGGGTGAGAGAACAACAAACAAAACTTAGCTAATGGCCAGTTCTTCATCCAGCATGACACAGAGGTCTCGAACCGTAGTCGAGAAGGTGGAATTAGGGAACTCAGAGGCAAGAACATCCAGGTCCCATCTCAGTGAGCTATTGCCATGTACCAAGCCAGTTGTATGGAGTCTTGGATGGGTTAAGCAGCAAGTGATTCAATGAAATCCAAGCCACCAGAGCATTCATGATCTGACTCATGACCTACACTGCAGCAACAAACATCATGTGCCACGCAGTGCAGACAGGCCTCATTACCAGAGAGAACAAACGAAGTAGACAAGAATATCATCGTGGTCAACAGTATCAAAGGCTCCACTTACATTAAGCAAGTCCACTAGAGTAACCTTCCAGTCTATAGCCCCATAGATGTCTGAAAGAAGATGATCTAAGAGAAAAAGGAATGAAATCGAGACAACTTTTGTTATGTGAGAAAAGATAAGTTTGCAAACCTCTGCAAGAGTCATTGGCCGAAAAGTAGTCCATAACAGGAGGTACAGCATTGGATGAAGGAATTGTCCGATGCAAGGTTACCAACAATGTTAAGCTTTATTGTACTGGTAATTGTAATCAAACATTTATAAACAGCAACTCAAAAAGGTCCTGATCAAATAAGGTGTAACATGTAAAGGTGAAGAATTAGATTACACATACATATACACTCTAAACAAGTAAAATGAAATAAGAAAGAAATGTAACTTGCCTTTTTGCTACTTCTCAAAGTTGGTGCTGAAGGCCGATATGTCGTCTTCCTTGGACAGCTCATCATGGCCCATTTTTGAATCATAGGACACTAGAACACAAAATCTAAGACAAAAAACAAAATGTTGTAAAAAGTGCAACATCATCTCTGCAGTAACGACTAAGAACAATCCAGGAAATAGAAATTTTATAGTACCTGACCCTTTTACCAAACATTACAGTACATTTAACCATATACAAAGCAATTTCCTGCAAACTAAATGTATACAATATAAATCACTGTGCACATCGTTAGATGATACAAAGTGCATATAACCTCTGTGCTGATATTCGTTAGGTGATACAAAGTGCATATAACCTCTGTACTGATATTTCTTCTTTTTCTTCATTTTTTGATTGTCTCCCTGTTCAAATTGAGCATATTGTGTAGAAACTTCCAGGCCAAAGTTCTTAAAATCAATAAACTATAACCCAATATTATTTGAAACTAATTCTTTGCTGAACAGGAAGCCCATGCAACGATTTAAGCACAGCGGTTATACATTCAAATTTGGATGCATATATAATATGACTCTATGAACTATTCAAAAAAAGGCCTTTGTGTTTCCTATCAGGATTAATCTATTAAACAATCACCACAAAACTATTGGGAAATGGGGTACAAGACATGGACGAAATTTGTTTTCTTGCATTTTCTCACTAAAAGTGTCACAAAGATGGTCTAATTAAATTAAGGCTTTTGGATTTCCATAATGATTTACCCATCTAAGAAATCACTATAACGCTTTTTCAAGTTCAAGCTGCTTCCAAGTATTGGCTAATGTGCGTGCAAAAGGGCCCAAACACAACAAATGCTATTTTCACACACTTTCTCGTTATAACTGTTGAGTAACTAATCCAATTAAGGTGGCTTATAAGTGGACTAGAATGAGTTAAATGTAAATCTTCTCAATTTCTCAGCATCACACAAAAGCCGCATCAGGAAGACCAGCTTATTCACCGGCGCTATACATTGCAACAAGTTCGCAATAGTCAGGTTGTTTTGTCCGTTCAAGGTCAGAATTCTGGGACGTCAAGCCGAGGAGACAGCATGTTGCTATGGTGGTAGTCCACGTCAAATCAACACAATTTTGAATAAAATTTTGCATCACCATCTCAGATTTAGATTAAATATGGCAAGGCATTAGAACCCATTGAGAAACTCTCAAAACCAAAATTTTAGATTGTTGTGTCAACCGGTGTCCGAGATATGGGTCATTGAACCTCGACCCAAACGGTCCGATTTGCTCCCTACAAAACAAGGGTTAAACTGCTGTATCTCAGCTCCTATTGCACCTAGAAACAAAAATAAGATAACAAATTAAAGCTGTGTGAATCCTCTATATGGGCAAGGCATCTAGATTCTAGAACTAGTTATTTTGAGTAACCAAAAAATATGAGCAACTGTAACCTTGTAACCCTGACCCAGTTCACTTCATACTCTCATAATTTTATGAACTTTTTACCATCCAAAGATCTTATTGTGCTATGCTCTATGCCTAGTTGCACATGGGAAGGTTGACCACAAGAAGCATTTGCAAAGGTGACACAAATTTGACTCTCCTCATAGTGCCATGAGGAGGAGAATTCTGTATGTTTCATGGTATGATAAAGTACCAACTAAAACTTGGTACTTAGGTCATCCTGGTAATAGTTGGTAGACCACAATACACATTAGACGCTTCTCATAACTTGAATAGTTCTAATGCAAGCTCAGTAGGAAACATGGACCCAGCTTTCAAAAGCAGAGATCGCATTATCTTACTTAGGACTTCGTCCTACCCATGCAGGTCTGTCTGCATATCGGGCAACGCATCTTCTCTATTCGTCTCTGTCCATTGCCAGTCTTTCAGTCAGTGTTTCCATTTGAGTCCAAAAAGAGGACGTATTTACGCTCTGACATAGAATTTTTTGGACGTAGCTCATTTCTTTTGGCTATGACACCTAAAAATTTGGGCGTTAACGGAAACACTGCTTTCAGCCTCGTCCCACGACATCTCATGTACTAAGAAAAGTACCAAAATAACTGAACATTACAGTGAAGATTATGTAGACCTTATAAGGGATGTTATATAAATTATTTCATTACATCACATTAGATTATAATGTAATGTGCAATGCATGTGTATCATTTCCATTAATTTTCATTAGATCACATGATAATCTAATCTATAATAAATCATTACATGACGCGATAATGTAAAGTCATGTTTGCTATGCAGGAACACTTTCAACGTCTTCAGAAGCTGACAAGACAAGCTCGCAGTGCTTACAAGGAGATGGTTACTACAATTCTCAGGTCGAATGGAACAAATGGTCTCCAACCGACTCCTTTGCTAATTGCTGGGCATTCACGAACACCCTCCAGATGCAGTCTAATGTCAGTCGCGTAGCCAGGAATTTATGATGGGGGGGGGGGGGTTTGGGATTGAGAAATAATTATTAATTACTGTGGTCAATCCCTTCGAGCGTGAACGAACGAGGGTGCCGAAGGCGCGAAGCCCCTCGCAATTAGGGAATTTTTCTAATTGATAGCTTAATATGGTTTACTTTTTAAATTAAACAATTAAAACAATGATTTTAATATAAAATTTAAATTTTATTTTTGTGACATATGGATAATGCAGATTCCATTACAATTAAAGAGTTTAAATTTATTAAAGACTTTCAACTTTCAAGTGAACAAGTCAGTAGGCTAGTCCAAAGAAGAGAAGGAAGGCCTAGCCTAATTACTATCGTCTATTGCCATTTTTCCCTAAGCCAAAGGGGGGGTTAACCCCCAACCCCCTTGTCTACGCCACTGACACGAATTGTCAAATTAGTCTATATGCGTATAATTATTACTAACTACGCATGAACTGTGATATTGATTTTTTACGTAACTCTGGATAGTAGACTATTACCAAAATTAATGTTCATATAAGAAATTGGTTTAGTCAATGAAAAAACAGACAACTATGAAGCGTGTTAGGAAATATTTCGTTGCGTTAACTCACAGTCCGAGTCTGAATTCGTTTCCATGTCATTATTGGATTCGGCTGATGTTCGTTTCTTCGACATAACTTAATGGGAAGCGCTAGGATCTGCCACAATCAACATCAATGTACCAAGAAATACAAATCGATTGTCCTTAAATGCTGTGCAGATCAAAGGAGAATAATTACAAACTCCAGTGCGATTGCACAAGTAAACCGTCTCAAAATAAAGTTATCAAAGACTCTACAAATAAATAAATTTTATGTTAAAGTAAAGAATCTCCGAACTCAATAATGGCCTCTTGATGCCTCATTATGCAATGACGTCATATAATAGACGTGATGTCATACACTTCGTATCCACTAACAGTCTTCTATAATATTGTGTATTGTTATTGTTGTAATAGCTGCGCATAGGCCTATACTAGAATAGGGGTTTAACTAATTTACAATGCCCCAACGAAGAGATGAGGGATTGGATTTAGTGTCGGAGCAATAGAAATTATGAACTATGCTATTGGCCAATATCTGGCCATTCTTCTGTGATTTCTGCTAGATTCAATTTTTCTTATCTTTAAATGATATTGAATTACCCTTAATTTAGTGTCAATATTTCTACTAGATGTAGCTCTCATCGAGTCGAACAGAACAAAAACGGTTTATTCTAATCGGACTCTTCGTTCATTTTTTGTGATAAAGAGTGTAAATCGACAATGGACCCAAATTCCACGACCCGAGCATAGGGCCTACTGTCCTGACAATTTAAGGGTCTATGGATGGTAAGGTTGGCTAGGGCGCTGCATCTCGAATCCCTTTCCCTACTGAGCTGGGAGAGACCAGTTTGATGACCAAGGCACAAGTAAAGCCGGACGGTGGAGGATGATTTTTGCCACGTTAGTCACTCGTGGCTTTTCAACATCGAGGGACTGCTCGCCGCCGGCAGCGTCACGGTGTTTGCGAACGCTGTCACCCGTCGTCGAAAAATACGCACCTTGGTCCAGAGACTCTGAACATTCATGCCATCGTCAGCTGCTGTCGACTGGAATCCGCTGGTTGGTTCCTCGAGTGTGCGTGGGCCCCGCACTGGTGACTCTTTCAGCTTACTGTGCATCTTTTTGCTAACTGGTGTATGTAATATATTCTTCAGTAATGACATTTAACATCATCAGTGTGACCACTGCTTGGGATTTTTCCCAAGATCTTGAGATTTCAAGGGTCGACTTGGGATCTGGGGATTTTGCATAGCAATCTTGGGAATTTTTCTAAGGTCTATAGTATACAGACTAGTTTTTACTGTACTTCTCATCTGTGTCAGAGAATCAGATTAGGAAAACTCGTTCAGTGCGTCTGTCTGAAAGACGTTTATTATTATTGTTACTGGTAAACATCGTATGTATGTATGTATGTATTTACGACGATTTATATAGCGTTGTTGATAGCAAGCTACTTCTAGAACGCTCAACCAGTAGCGGCAGCCATCAACAGGCGCCCAGCCCTCATGTAGGACAATGAGCAGCCCGGAGGCGCCAGCCGTCAGGTTGTGTGTTTGTATTGTATTGTATTGTATTGTACTCCACGTTTATATTGCGACCGAGCCACCCGCAGTAAACATCGTAATTTATTAAGTCAATGCTATGCTCCGGTTTTTTCTTTGCCAGTTCTTAGCTAAGCATTTTTGTAAATAATTGTGATTTTTAAAACGCATTTAATATTTCAGCACAACTTCAGTAACTTGGGATTTTTTTATACACTTTTGGGCAATCTTGGGATTTTTATGGCAAGAGCTTGGGATCTAAGCAAATGGAGAGTGGTCGCACTGAACATCATGTAGGCCAGCGTAGAGAGCGCCTCTGAGTAGATATCTTGAATGGGCGCTCCTCCCCTACCATCCAGAATGTATTTATTAATTGAGCTGGAAATGAATGCAGGATATTTCGACGTTTTATGAGATTATGTAGGCCTACATGCCAAAAAAGCTCAGAAACTCATCTGCTGTCTCCTGTTAGAAGTCTTCGCGATACCTGATGTCTTGACGGTTTTCTTAGTGTCCTGCTTCAGTCGCCAATGTCTTTCATATCTTCCACTTCCAAGACTCCTCGACCGGACTCGACCCCACCAGGTCTCAACACTCAGTAGGTACTAGAGCATCCTGGATAACCGGTAGAACTGTGAGACCAACATTGTCCTCAGTGCGTATTGAATAGCATAATGGTTAAGCAGGACCTGGCAATGCCTTTTCTTTTACATAATGGTCAAGTTTGGCAGTAAAGTTACTGTTCTTTGCATCGTCCAAACGGCAGTGATGAATTTTTTTATTGTCTTCCTGCGCTGAACATGTTGTATGGAAGCCGTCTGACAGCTATTCTAAGCGACTTTAACATGATAAGTGCGATCATTACTTCACTGATGAGCTGACCATTTGGCCATCACAATAATTTAGGACCATCACCTCCAATATCACCATCGTGTCATCAAACTCATCATCATTCATCATCACCAGTGTCATCATCAACCGTAAGTCCTCCTTATATTCGCCTTAATCTATACTACACATGATTAGTTGTTTGCTGTATAGCTTCTGTGATCTTAGTTTAACCCTTTGGAGGTGATGTGAAGCATTGTAACGTTTGAGGTGAGGTGGGGTCTGACATACCCCAATTATACATATAATTACTTGCAAGTCGCAATATCAACTAGCCTACATAACATAAATTGTGAGCTAAACTATAGTTATGTAACCATTATTATCGGCTAAACTGGTGATTTTCAGGAACAAATAACAGTTTTCAATCATAATTGATATGGCCAGCGTGGTGGCGCTCAAAATCAAAGCGGCCCTTTACAATGGCATCTTCGTGGCCCTCGAAACATGTAACATTTGGGAAGACGTGACATAATACCCGTAATAATGGATCAATTTTGCATCGACGCAACACTATATGCAGCAATATCTTATAATCACACAATTTTTTCGGCACTGTGCAGTTACTTTTTTTAATTCATTAAAATCAAAATATAGGCCTAAACGAAAACTTATAATTTTACTTTAATATGCAAGAAATAAAAAACAATGGCGTCCAAGAGTACCTGAAAGTGTCTTAACGTGTCTGTATTTCACATTCACTAAGGTAGACAAAAATAATCCAAGCTGGTTCTACGTTTTCCATAGAAAAAGCAGCGTAGAATAGCTATGGGGTGTGTCATAGGCTTACCCCACCTCACCTCCAAAGGGTTAAATGTCTTACCGTACAGTGTGATTCTCGTTAACGATAACGATAACGAAAATGTTCGTTAACGAAAATAAAATGACTTCGTTAACGATAACTATTACTATAACTAAAAAATATCATTAACTATAACTATAACTATAACGAAAATAACACTAACGAAAATTCATCTTTATTTTCGTTAATGCAAAAAATTAAAATAGGAAGTGCAATATGGACGATTCGACATAAATGAGAACGAAAAAATGCGAAATTTTTATTGTGCATTTTGTCAGTAACCGTACTTTGGAAACTTGTGTAGCATGAAGCTGAATGCAGCCATGCAAACATGAAGCTGAATGCAGCCATGCTTCAAAGGCTTTTAAAGCTCTGAGCAAATTGTGAAACAGCATGTTAATACGAACAATTTTGCTTATAGCCTTAATTATTGTAACTAAGTAGTAACTAAAATTAACTAAAATAAAAATCCATTAACTATAACTATAACTATAATTAAAAAATAATACTAATTATAACTAAAATAAAAACCATTAACTATAACTGTAACTATAACCAAAATAAAAACTGTAAGGAGAATCACACTGACTTATAAGAATGCCAGCAGCAATATAATTGTCAGCATCGTTTGTCATTAATCAGTAACATTAGACATATTATAGTTAGGGAATCTCTTGAAGTTTTATTCAATATATCGTGAAAAAAAGAGTTAGAGGTTGATAAGAACATGTGAAATAGCCCTCTACCGACGGTTTATGAGCACATAGGCAGCTTTTAATATAATTATGCAAGTATAGACCTAGCATAGGTCTATGCCTAGGTCTATTGATGTAAACGCCGTGCGCTTAGAGACAATTACAAGAGCTTTAGTAAACGCACAGCGCCGACGATTGTATGCAAGACAGTGTCCAACAAACGATAGTCAGTTTATTATAAATAGGCTAAAAATATAATGAAGCATTTATCAAGATCACAAAACACCATGAAACATCAAATATTCCAGATACATGACAATCTTGATGACATAATTATTATTTATCTTTCTTAATGATGAAATATAGCATACACATTTAATCGAAGTTAATAAACTAATAAGCTATTACTTAATACATTGTGAATGCAACAACAACAGACCAAGTATCAATAGGCTAAAATAGTCTCACAAAATTATATCCAGCTAACACTATAATATATATACATGTATATGTATATATATATATATATATATATATATATATATATATATATATATATATACGAAATGTCTAGTCCATGAGAAGCATATTATTATATGGCTAAATTTAATATTTAACAATAGAGTTGTGAAACAGTGGAAGACTTTACTTCATCTTTACTTACTATAGTATAAAACAGTTACTATAGTAGAAAATAGTTACTATAGTATAAAATAGTTACTATAGTATCAGATTTTTCATTTTGATGATCTACAGCAAATCAACAGTCTTAGAATCATGTGAGAAGAAGGCAACACCTTAGATGCGTGTTACCTATAAGCAAGAACCTCCAGTTTTTCCATATCAGAATGCCTTTTTTCTAAAATAGTCTGAAATGAAAACGGTGTAAAGTAACTATTTATGTATTTATTTTGAATCAAGCACTTCTGTGGCTTCTTTTTAAAATCTCAAATTACAACTGTAGTTATGTGGAGTCATATTCAGCGCAGGTTTGCAAATATGTCGTCAGGTGGAGAAAATCGATGGCTAGAACAATGCTCTAGAAATTCTCTCTCTATTTCAAGCAATTCGCCACACAAACCACATCCAAATGGTTTTGACAAAGACGCTTTTCCTGCATGGAGTTTAAACTGCTTTGTTGAAGAACTGCTCGATATATAAGGTTTGTTGCGTGTGTGTTGCTTCTCAGTTTCATGAGTTCTTCTGTGTGTCTTTAGAGTTTCATTGTGTGCGAATGCTTTATTGCAAACCTCACATATGAATGGTCTTTCTCCTGTATGAGTTCTCATATGTCTATTTAGAGCACCGACAGCTGTAAATGGTTTCTCACAAAGTTTGCATAGATATTGTTTTTCACCAGTATGGGCTCTCACATAAATTTTTAGATAACCATGATCAGCGAATGATTTCTGACATAAAGGACATTTGTATGGTTTCTCTCCAGTATGGGCTCTCATATGAATTTTTAGATAACTACGAACAGCGAATGATTTATGACATAACTGACATTTGTATGGTTTCTCTCCAGTATGTGCTATCATATGCGTTTTCAGTGTACCATGATTAGCAAATGATTTATGACATAACTGGCACGTGTATCGTTTTTCGCCAGTATGAATTCTCATGTGTCTTTTCACCTGACTAAGAATGCCAAATGATGTCTGACATAGTTGGCACATGAATGGTTTATCACCAGTGTGGGTTACCATGTGATTTTTCAGAGTACTACGATCAGTAAATGATTTCTGACATAACTGGCACCTGTATGGTTTTACACCAGTATGGGTTCTCATGTGATTTGTCAGATTACTAACTTGAGTAAATGTTTTCTGACATAACTGGCACCTGTATGGTTTCTCTCCACTGTCTCCAGTATGGGTTCTCATGTGCGTTTTCAAAATAAAACGTCGAACAAATGCCTTCTGACATAACTCGCACCGGTTTTTCGCCGGTATGGGTACTCATGTGCCTTTTCAGATAACTGCGATGAGCAAATGATTTGTGACATAACTCGCATTTGTGTGGTTTTTTTCCGGTATGGCTTCTCATGTGCTCTTTCAATTTACTAATATGATCAAATGACTTCCTACACATCTGGCACCTGTAAACATTTTCTTCCGTGTGGAGTTTCGTATTCGCCATTAGGCTATGCAGTTTATTAACAGTTTCAGTTTTTCTCCAGAATGGGTTCTTTGATGAGCTGTCAGATGATCACCTTGAGCATACGTTTTCTGAAATAATTGACATCTGTGTTGTTTTTTAAATGATTCATCTGTGCTTCTTCAATCACCAGATCCCATAGACAAAGTTGGAAATTCTATGGGTGTTGAAAAGGATAGAGTCTTGGTATGGACGTCAAATTAATTGTCTGTGTAAAATGTTTCTGCAATTATATTGTTGTTGTCACAGTCGTCAACAACAGCAGTGTCCAGTTTCTCACATTATCTTTGCGTTTCAGATGCTTAGAAGAAGGGTTCTTGTTTCATCCAGCAGTAGTCCTTATTTCTCGAGTAAAGTAAGAATTAGTTAAACACAAAAATACTCTGGCCAAATACTGATGCTCTCCAACCTTTTTATAATAGCACACCTTTATGCTTTTGTTCAGTGTGATTCTAACCAAAGATGAAATAGTTGACATTCACAAAAGTTGTAGGCAGATAAATCCAGTGAAATGTTCTTGATGAAGATTTTATTTTGCAACAGAATTTTTCAGCTGCAACAGAATGCTGCACGTCGTCTTCAAGTAGTTGCTAAAAAATAACAGAAAATCTCAATATTTAACATGTTCCTGTATACCGCGTAATTTCATTGCTGCTCCTTACAGTAAAATGACTGTTCTCCATTTGTAGTTGAGTGACTAGTTATTAATAATGGCAAGGCACAATTCCAGGAATTCTTTACCTAATTTTCTGCAAAAGTTGTCTTGTTCAAACCCTCAATGGTACAGTTCTGTCTCAAAACAGAATGGCCTGATGCCTGGACTTAGAAGTACACAATGCCATGAAAATTAAAATAACATAACACTATTTTTTAAATCGCACCATCCAATATCTTCATAACTGTTTCCAAAGTAGCATAGCTAAACACAAATTTGACATCAGGCTATCATAATAATTATTATCTCTATTGTAATTTTATTTCACATTAAGTCCTCACAGTGTGATTAAAAATAACGCATACTGAGTTTGTCCTTAATTTTTGCAGGTATTCAATTTTTCTTGCATTTTCAATTTCCAGGGCAATGCAAAGTAACCTAGAGTATATATCGAGTGCAAACTGTGAGACCCCAAACTTAATGATGTTGGCATTGCTCATGGTTAGAGTTGTGTTACATAGTTTAGGTTTAGGCTAGAGCCCAGAATCCCTAGGTCCTTAAATGGCATTGTCTTCCAGTGTTTTTCGAATGCATGGTGTCGCTCAGGATTCAACACTTTGCTCTCTTTCGTTCACAGTGTATACCATACCGGACAGGTACACAACTTGGCAGTCATTCATTAGGGTATCCTTTAAAGCAGATTTTACTTAAACTTTATTTCATTTGACAGTTTATCTTGAAATTGTTTCAGTACAGCTGTTGTCCAAAAGCTTATCCTCAATATCATTAAAAATTGAATTTCTGCTGCTAGGCATTCCATGGCAGCTGGAAAGTTTAAACAGTTTAAAAGTTTCAAACTGGGAGATTTACTAGACTCACTTGTTGAGTTGGTGACTCTGCTCATAACTTAAGTGTCATTTTAACTCAGCCGTGTCCCTTATCAACTGCATTAGTGGTATTTTAAACTGTCAGTCATGATATTCTTGACTTGCACAGAATTCGGTGTCATATAGCTCTGGATGACTGTCTTACTAGCATCACCAATTCCAATCTACAGAAGCTCCAGAGGGTTCTCTTTGCAAATACATCAAGATATGAACAGAACATATTCTCTGCAATGGATTCCTATTCAGCAGAGCATTTCTTTCAACTTGGGTTTCATGGTCGAAAAACTGTGGCGACCCCCTTCCTATCCGGGCTTGGGTCGGGCAGTTGTGGGAAAATCTCTTTCTCAACAGACTTCTGATTCCGGGTTCGAACCCTTGGCGTAGCAATAAACATGCTGCCGGTTGCACCGGTAAGAGGTAATGAAACTCTAAGGTCTTTTTCTCTTAGTCTAGCGCTTCTACGTAAAGTCTGATGCGATGGCGCTACAGAAGCGTTTGTACTTTCAACATCACTATTTACCAGGGTACCATGGCCAGGCGCTATATCCGCGGCTTCTGCTGTGGGCAGACCAATACCTCGCAGGGTATCAGGGTCCTTCTTTCCCACAACTGCACTTTCAGGAAACCGTGATCTGGTTTCCAGGTCTTGTAACTTACTTACTATCGCTTTCAAAATGGCGGCCTGTTCTTGTTGACTCTTGAGTATAGTGTCAAGAACACTAGGCTTCTCAATTGTTTTATCGTTTGAAAACAATTCGTCTTCCATTTGTAAAGATTTAATTAATCAAGACAAACTTAAGAGATATAAATCAATTATACAGCGCCAGAACTTCTAGGTATTACACGTGTGTATGCTTTATAATGTCCAATGATTAAACAGTCATCAATAATTAATGAAACACGAAATTGCTACTATAATATCAATTGAGCTCATATAGCGCTCGATTACATGTAAACATAAATAGACACAATAAGTTTCTAACCTCTAACCGAAAACCAGAAGTACGACGTACTACCCAGAAGTAACTCACTCGTCCGCTAGACCACGTCCGTACAGCAGGCTTCCAACCCTGGACCTTCGAGCAGACGATCGTAGTCGTTCCACGGCTGACACTCTGTCCTGCCTCACTACACTGCGCGCCAACTCGGTTTCGCGCCAAAAGCGAAAGGCGGCAAACTCACAGCAGGCGACCTACGCTGACGACGGATCAATATCGACTGCTGACTACCAACTGACGACTGGGCTCGACTGACTGATGCGTGCCCGCAGAGCCTCTTTATATAGGCGTCGGCTCCCGCCCAATAATCCCGCGCTCAGCCGACGCTTGTCGCTGGCGCGGACAGGGTCGCCGGCAGCGATCAATATTTGCCGCCAACTGACTGCAGTAATTAAAGGCGCCAATCTATTGCGCAGTAGAATTAGCAGGGCAGAAATAAAGGCGCCTACCTGTGCCATAGTTCGGCACACTTTCCCGGCCCCAGGGAAAAATTTCCAAACCCTGGAAATTTTGGCATCATATACAAATGGACGGCAAAACAACTGAATTGATGCTATATAAATTTCACGTTAACTTAACATTTCACCAAAGCACAAAGCAATGTACATATACATCAATTAACAGTCTCATTACTAATCATTCAAGTTAATATTATGCAAGGCAACACCAGCACAATTGCCTTAAACAACAATATAACATTAGCAACACTATCAAAGGAAATAGGTTTAGCGTACAATCACAATTTATTAGCAGAGTCCTCCCTAATCACTAAACCGAGCAGGCTTCTTAGTCACCCTCTTAGGTCGCTCTGGTAGCACTTCAGAAGACTGGGCATCTTCCAGAATGTCTTCTGGGTCTGGATCCAGAGTGGCATCCAAGGCGTCCCTATCTGAAGGAAGTTCTCCTTCGACCTTCTTCAGCTTATCCACATAAACAATAAGCGGTTGAGACTTCGGCGTCTTGCGAATTCTGTACAACACAGGACTGAGCTTATCAAGGACTTGGTAAGGCCCTATATAAATTTTCGACCATTTGTCCTTCAACCCTGACCTTCGACGTGGATGAAAATACCAGACAAAGTCTCCGGGACGGAAACTTGTCTCTTTCACCCTTAAATCATACCTACAAGCTCTGACAGTGGCTTGGCGCTGCATAAATTCTCGAGCATATGCAAAATCAGTATGAATCTTTGACAATTGATCAACAACGAAAGCATCAACAGACAAACAATCAGGCAGGACCCTACAATCGCCTAACACTAAGTCGATCGGCAAGCACAGCTCGCGTGAGAGGAAAAGGCGGTTGGGAGTGAAGCCGGTACTTTCGCTCTTGCTAGCTCGATACGCTTGGAGGGCGAAAGAGAGGTAGCGATGCGAAACTTTATTCTTTACTTTGATCACGAAGCTTGACCAAGGCGACAAGGAAGGCTCAATGACTTTCATGCGCAGCATTTGATCAATGTGCTCATCTATCAGCGGAAGCATTGACATCGGCTGTCGGTGTAGAGACTGTCTAACCGGTTTTTCGTTGCCTGTATCAATTCTATGCTGGAGCAGGTTGGTATAGCCCAAGTCCCATTCGTGAAGTGAAAAAGCCTTTTGGTTCTGCAAGACCAGTTGACGAAGTTGTTCTCTTACTTCATTTGGCACCTCTTCAGAGACGTTGTTCCAGAGTGGAGAAAGGATTTCCCCCGCATCGGTTGGAACCGGATCTTCCCGTACTTCATTCACAGCACAGTGATCGTCAGCTTCTTGCTTTGCAGGCATCGTCGAAAGTATTTCTACTTCATCGATCGGAAAAGGTAAGCCTCGGCGCAGACGTACATCTTGTGGCGTTGGATTCATCACGCGCACAGTCAGTTCGTTAGTGCGGTCCTGAAGCAATGTTCCTGCGACTAGAAGACCTGAGTCTAGGAATTGAGACTTAGTTGCCCATGGTCCGTTTTGCATGGTCAGACGTGGCAAGACAGCAAAGGCTTCCACATTCATCTCGCACAAAGCAGGCACTTTGACATCTCTGGCGGCCACAATCTTTCGACAGCTCATTGTCTCTGGTCGGTTGCAAATCGGCAGGACATGACCTCCAATGGTGATCTGTGAATCTCCAAATTGCCATTGTGCTTTCTGTTTTTCTAACCAAGAAAGACCAAGAATAACTTCAGAGATTTGTACAGTTACTAAGCAATGAACCACAAAGGAATGTTCTTCGGCTTCACAGCGTAACAAAGTCTCGCCCGTCACGCGGATTTCAGTGCCGTTAGCTGCTCTCAATAGTTGCTTGGATTTCACCACTTGGTCAGGCTTGACCAGCGAAGATGGCACCAAAGACAGTTCACAGCCAGTGTCCAAAAGACCCCAAACAGTTTTTCCGTGAATTCGTAATTTCAGGTAGACATTGTTACTTCCCACCACGTGGTGTAGATTGGCTACGACAGGCGGTTCTTCCAGAGGAGTGTTGACCGGCAGATCATTTTCACGGTTCGGGCAGCGACGAGCAATATGACCTGGTTGACCACAGTCATAGCATGACCTTGGAACTTGCCAGTCGTTTGGTCGAGATCTGCGTCGGACAAATCGAGAGCGATCATTCATTCGTCGTGTAAATGGCGGACCCGTAGAGTTTGGAGGCTGGAAAGGAATTTCTTCACCCCATTGTCTTTTCGGTTGACTATGCAAAAACCGTTTCGCCAGAGCTTCGTCAATCATCTTCTGCACCGTCTCCATGTTAAATTCTGGTTCTTTAATTGTTTTCACTCGAGCTGGACGTCGTTCAACAGAGTCGGCCTCACATTTTTCAATTCTCAGATATCCTTCATATCTCATTGCTAGATTGTATGCTCTATCGAGAGTTGTAGGTTCATTTTCTCTTACCTTCATGGCAATGTCTTTATTTCTGATGGCGTCGATGAATGAGCGAACAGCGACAGCTTCACTGTGGGACGTGGTCGGACCCGGATAAGCGTGAATCATGAGTCGACGAACGTCTTGCACCAATGTTCCAAGTTCTTCTCCTTCCTTTTGACGTCGTGTGCTCAGTTGCGTTTGGTAAAGCGACATTTGATCTGCGCCGCCATAGCGTTGTCTAAGTCTTTGGATAATGTCAGACCAGGTTGTCATGGTAGCAGAGCTGAATTCCCATAGCAACTGATTGGCAGGCTCAGTCAGCGCACAGGTTAGGTGATTAGCCTTTTCTTCTTCAGTCCAGCCGTTATTCTGAGCACTTACTTCAAATTTTCTTATGAAAGCTTCGACCTCGGTTCGACCATTGTATGACCCCAGCTTGATCCATTGTCTGGATGGTTTGACATTACCACTCTCGGTTGAAGAGGTGTTCGTCTTAGGTTGCACTTCATTCGTGGCTGAAGTAGACCTACCTTCATCTTGACATGACTTAACTTCAGTGAGCGTCTTATCTTGAACTGGCAAGGAAGCAGACTTACCGGAAGAAGTTTCTTCTTTCTTTAGTTTCACTTGTTTCGGTTGCGGTTCAGGCGGTTTACTTTCACTTGGTTCAGCCGTTGTCTGACTGACTTTCATCTTTGCAGGTTTCGGTTTCTCTAGTCGTTCACCATGGAATGCCTTGGTTGATTGTGATTCTGGTGCGTTGCTAGGAAATGATGGCGGTGGAGCATGACAGAGTGGACAATTCAGGTCGAGCGGTTGCGACGGATGGTTGCGCATTTCTTTGGCTGTTTTCCTCCGGAACGATTCGACATCAGCATGCCCGGAACTTGCAGTGAAGAACACTGGCGGTGGACGACGTGTTGATTGGCTTGACTTCACGGCGGTAGAATTCGTCGTGAAAAGAGGCCAGGTCGACATCGTGTACAGCGGAGCTGAATTCGTCGATATGGACTGAAAGATCGAGAGACCAGTTGCGCGGCGCTCGGTTTCGACGAGAGACCTGGTTGCAGAATCAGTCGTTTGGCGATGCGACGATGACGTGAGAGGCAGGCGAGCGTATCGAGCTAAGCGAGGCGAAGACGGTTCATGCGTAGACAAACCGTCGACCTGGCAATGTCTTTTCCCTCGATCCTTTTGCAAAACTTTATCTGAAACTAGAGACTCAGTATTAGTGTATGCTTTTAACTTTATTTGGTCTTCAACCTGACTAATTCTAGGACCAAACAATTGATCATTCATCCATTCATCATCCGGACCATAAACAGATACTTCAGACATTGACTTATCATCTGTTTCATCATCTTCATCTATTGACCTTCTAGTCATCAAGTTACTATCACGCAACATACATTCAAATTCATCTTCATCCAAATCCAAAATATGTTGAGATTGATTTACTCTTTCACATTCAGAAGCATCATCATCTGAAAATTTATTCTTACCTATCTCAGCAAATTTATTTTCTTTACTTCTTGGTAGCTCCTTAAATTTTATTTCAGATTCAGCATCAGATTCATCATCAAAATTTTCCAAAGAAGTTTCAAAGTTTACCTCAGAAGTGTGACCAAATTTTACCCCACTGGTGGTACCAGGTGTGGCGACCCCCTTCCTATCCGGGCTTGGGTCGGGCAGTTGTGGGAAAATCTCTTTCTCAACAGACTTCTGATCCCGGGTTCGAACCCTTGGCGTAGCAATAAATATGCTGCCGGTTGCACCGGTAAGAGGTAATGAAACTCTAAGGTCTTTTTCTCTTAGTCTAGCGCTTCTACGTAAAGTCTGATGCGATGGCGCTACAGAAGCGTTTGTACTTTCAACATCACTATTTACCAGGGTACCATGGCCAGGCGCTATATCCGCGGCTTCTGCTGTGGGCAGACCAATACCTCGCAGGGTATCAGGGTCCTTCTTCCCCACAACTGCACTTTCAGGAAACCGTGATCTGGTTTCCAGGTCTTGTAACTTACTTACTATCGCTTTCAAAATGGCGGCCTGTTCTTGTTGACTCTTGAGTATAGTGTCAAGAACACTAGGCTTCTCAATTGTTTTATCGTTTGAAAACAATTCGTCTTCCATTTGTAAAGCTTTAATTAATTTAAAACATAAGAGATATAAATCAATTATACAGCGCCAGAACTTCTAGGTATTACACGTGTGTATGCTTTATAATGTCCAATGATTAAACAGTCATCAATAATTAATGAAACACGAAATTGCTACTATAATATCAATTGAGCTCATATAGCGCTCGATTACGTGTAAACATAAATAGACACAATAAGTTTCTAACCTCTAACCGAAAACCAGAAGTACGACGTACTACCCAGAAGTAACTCACTCGTCCGCTAGACCACGTCCGTACAGCAGGCTTCCAACCCTGGACCTTCGAGCAGACGATCGTAGTCGTTCCACGGCTGACACTCTGTCCTGCCTCACTACACTGCGCGCCAACTCGGTTTCGCGCCAAAAGCGAAAGGCGGCAAACTCACAGCAGGCGACCTACGCTGACGACGGATCAATATCGACTGCTGACTACCAACTGACGACTGGGCTCGACTGACTGATGCGTGCCCGCAGAGCCTCTTTATATAGGCGTCGGCTCCCGCCCAATAATCCCGCGCTCAGCCGACGCTTGTCGCTGGCGCGGACAGGGTCGCCGGCAGCGATCAATATTTGCCGCCAACTGACTGCAGTAATTAAAGGCGCCAATCTATTGCGCAGTAGAATTAGCAGGGCAGAAATAAAGGCGCCTACCTGTGCCATAGTTCGGCACAAAACCATTGAACTTAGCCCAAAAACATTAATTATTTAAAATCAGGTATTGTTCTTCAGCCTTACCACTATTCCAAAACGTCATCATATTGCTAACATTCTTGGTCAAATCTAAAACTACAACTGTGCTAGGTGAATGAGTGATTTCAGTTGCTGGACCGAAAATTTCAAATTTATCCTTGTATCTGGTCCTTCTGCTAAATCCCTTGTGTGCTCCACTTACTAAGAAGATCATAGGGTGTCTCATTTTACCTATAGGTAAAATGATGACATATGTTGAGGCTAAGAAACTGGTGATCTATTATTTTGGGTATATTTCACAACAGGCATCAAATTCAGAAATAGAATTAGAAAAAAGAAAGTCATGCAAAATAAAAAAAATTTCATACACAAATATTTTACTTGCAGTGCTGAAGCATACTTACTATTGAGCAGAGCTTAAATTTGAAAGATTTGGACTGATTTTTTATTTTAGTTTTTTTGCTATGTGAAACACACACAACTTTGATTCCTAAATATTTACAACTCCGTTACTTAATAAATACACAATACAATACACCACCACTGTTTATAATTAGTGATTAATTAGTTTTACGTGTGCATTAAATTATTACACAGCAACCCAAACTATTTTTACGACAAATTTTCTACATGTACCATTAAATAAATTCATTTTAATAGAAAATAATGTAACGGAGTTGTAGTAACGGAGTTGTAAAATATTCATCATTAGGTCTCCATGCTTACCGGACGAGTTAAGATACAAAAAATAGTTAGTTTATAGTGGCGAGGCTGTCAATTTCAATATTATTTTTGAAAGAAAAAAAACTATATATTTACGCAAAGTGCAATAATTACAGTCACGGAGTTGTAAATCTTTTTTATACTATTACATTACCGGATAAATTTCCGAAAATTGTTAACGGAATTGTCAACTAAACATAAGGAACACTCGATGCCATTGAGCAGTTTTATTCATTAGTTTTGCTCTCTTTGAGCACAACACGGTCATCAAGTTGCAACCATGCACTCATGCACCGTTAATCACCGGACTTCATTGACTGCACTGCATTTAGACAGAAGAATTCGCAAAGGAAATATTTCAGTCAGAAAACAAGAGAATCTGACATCATTTCCCTTCTCACAATGGTTCAACTGTACTTTACTTTGCCAAATTATTTTATATGGTCTGTTTAAAATGGAAGTTGGATTGATGAAAACAATTGTTTCCATAAATAGAAGTTGGATCAATGAGAATAATTCTTTGCATAAATAAAATTATGATTGATGAAAAATAATTTTTTCCTTAATAGAAGTTGGACTGAAGAAATTTGTTTTCCTTAAATGGAAGCTGGACAGTAATCATGGACATTGGCAGACTGCTCACTTACCAACGTCAATTACAGTACTGAAGTCATGAAAATAAGTTGGCAACGTAAACTACAGTTTTACTCTCACAATTTTATAGTCACAGAGAATTGGAAAATGTTGGAAAAAGTATTAACCATATCTAAGATCATTCAAATGTTGCTTAGAACAGGTTGACGGTTTAGGTCGGCAAATTATTTCATATGATCAATTTAAAATGGAAACTGGACTGATGAAAAAATTGTTTCCCAAAATGGAAGTAGGATTGATCAATCAATCAATCAATCAATCATAGAATTTATATAGCGCCTCTTCAAGGGGTTCTACTCAGAAGCGCTCTCGAGCCAGGCCTGATCATAAAACCTGATGTCAAAAACATTTCTGTGTTTAAATAGAAGCTGTATTGATCCAAATAATTGTCCCCGTAAAAAGAAGCTGGATTGATGAAAGTAAGTTTTTGATTCAATAGAAGTTAGATTGATGAAAATAATTGTTTCCGTAATTAGAAGCTTGATCCATCAGAATATTTCTTTGCATAAATAAGTTCCATTGATCAAAAATATTTCATTCGTTAAACAGAACCAGCCTGGGGTTATCCCGTAGTTTCAGTTGGTAAATTATTTGAATGTCTTCAATGCCGTACTTCACGTTGGTAAGTAAGCAGTCTACCTATGTCCATAATAACTCTCATCAATCCAGCTTCCATTTCATGAAGAATTTTTTTAATCAATCCAGCTTTCATTTCAAGAAAAAAATGACCCAACTTCTATTTAACCAAAAAATTACTTTTCATCAATGTAACTTTTATTTAGGCAAAGAACTATTCTCGTGGGTCCAGCTTCTACGTATACGGAAACAATTATTTTCTTCAATCCAGCTTCTATAGCATCAAAAACTTAGTTTCATCAATCCAGCTTATATTTACGGTAAAAATTATTTCCACTAATCCAATTGCAGGTTATCCCGTAGTTTAGGTTGGTAAATTATTTGAATATCTTCAATGCCGTACTTGACGTTGGTAAGTAAGCAGTCTACCTATGTCCATAATAACTATCATCAATCCCGCTTTCATTTCATCGCGAAATTTTTTCATCAATCCAGCTGCCATTCAATGAAAAAAATTATCCAACTTCTATTTGACCCAAAAAATATTTTTCATCAATGGAACTTTATTTAAGGAAAGAACTATTCTCATGGGTCCAGCTTCTACTTAAGGAAACAATTATTTTCATCGTTCCAGCTTCTATTACAACAAAAACTTAGTTTCATCAATCCAGCTTCTATTTACGGTAGAAATTATTTTGATCAATCCAACTTCTATTTAAAGACAAAAATGGTTTCATCAATCTCACTTCGAGTTAGTGAAACAATTTTTAAATTTAATCCATCTTCCATTTTAATTTGACGATATAAAATAATTTAGCAACCTAAACTACGGGTTTAGGTAAACGTGTATTTTAGCTTCCTAAATTATTTTCTGGCTTTAAGTGAAACAAATAGCGTCGTAAATTTTTCTAATAACGTGCAATTGCCCAATTAATGTATCAGTATAGTCATAATTGGTTAAACAGAATATTGAGTATAGATTCTAATCCTGACCTTGGAAAGACTTTTTTCATTTTCCACCACCGCCACCACCACCACCACCATCATCATCATCATCATCATCATCACCACCGCCACCACCACCATCACCACCACCGCCGCCGTCACCGCCACCGTCACCGTCACCGTCATCGTCATCGTCATCGTCGTGATTGACGTCATCGGTAGTATCATTGTTGTCATCTGAGTAGACTTGAAGACATTTGACAATTAGGCAATTCGCCATCGTCTGCGCGATTTCTTTTCTAAATCGTGCATGATGTTATATATCTTTACCCTATACCTAATTGCGACCAGATTTGTATGTATGTATGTATGTATGTTGTATGTATCTGAACTGGAGGGTTTAAGAAGGGAGAGGGAAAAGTTACCGATACTTTGTAAATATGTGCTGTATGTTGGCGACGAAAATCGCTACGAGTTTTGGAATTGCAATTGAAGTTAGTTAATTTGTTCATGACTAGAAATGTCGAAAGAATTCGAAATGAGAGCATTCTTAAGAAATTTAAGTCGAAAAGACCCGAAGAAATTTCTAGAAAAAGTGTTGTCATTTGGATTTGTGCACAGATTTAGGAATTCTTTTTGGGCCGTAAATAGCCTTCATCAAGACCTACCTTGCCACCGTATTGATAGTGAAAAGTCGAAAGAATTCGAAATGCAGTGGCGGCGCTACAGCAGGTCGCAGCAGGTCATTTGACCTGCCCATTTTGCTCCCGACCTGCTTAATGACCTGCTTAAAATTCTTTGGAATTTTTAATATCTTCTTTTCATTTCAAACATCGACATCTGTCCCTTAGGATCACTATTGCAATTATTAGATCTAAACGACATTTTTACCTTTATGCCAACAGAAGGCTATGTTGTAAACTCTAAAATTGAAATGCTTATGTAGCCTAGTCTTTGCCGCGTGTTACGTCAAAAATTAGTGGAAATAAATACGCGAAACTGACCTTTTCGCGCCGATGCCTTTTCAGTTGTTTACGATTTGCATCAACGTTATAATTATACATTAGCAAAGAAATGAATAAACAAGAATGAGGCACTGCAACATTGAAGATTTCTTCGGAAATAAATCTGGCGGAAAACGCGTTAAGCAGAATGATATAACAGTTAGCCTAGAATGCCGACGTTGGTGTAGTTCGGAACGATAATAATGCTAGCGAATTGCAGGAGTTAAACGATGTTTCTGTAGATGTTGAAAACGTGGGTCATGCGACTCGTGCGTCTTATATATAGCACAGACCTACATGTTCATTATGTTCTGAGTAGCTCATCATGCATTAGGCGTATACTTCCAAATCTAGTAAAGTAACTATGAAGTTTAACGTTTTAATGCTGAATTATTTTAAATTTATTTGAATAATTATGCTAGAACAGTTGGGCTATAAACGTTCAATAATAATTTTCTTCGTTATGTTTATATAATATATATATATATATAAAATTATATATATATACACCCTATTATATATATATATATATATATATATAAAGTTATGCTGCTTGATGCGTCAAACTCAAACATTAATTTCTTCGACCTGCTGAATAACTCCCATGACCCTGACGCGACCTGCCTACCTCCTGAATTTCGCAATTTTTCGGTTCCTCCACCATCATCGCCAATCATCCACCATCATCTGCCTCAGGTTCCTCTATCCATCACCCCCAAGGCTTTCCACTCGAAACTCAAGTCTCTCCTTTTCAAGATCTCTTATCCTGACTCATCTGATCCTGTACCTTCCAATCCTCGACCTAAAAGACACCCGCCTTAACATCTGCTGTGCCCTCTCTGATCCTTTGGAAACCGGACTCGGACCTCCCTCGGACTACTCTTTTGGACAACCCCTCTGACTATGCGCAGCGCTCGTGAATAAGCTGGTGCCCTGCGCTTGGCTTTCGAGTGGCGCTTTTAGAAGTTTGGAGATTACGATTACGATTACGATTACGATTACGATTAATTATGCTATCGTAATTTATAAAGAATTCTAGGTATTAAATTTCTGTCGTCTTTTATGGGAAGTTGGAAGGGGTGAGACCTGGGGCGCATGTTGTAATGGTGCTGAGCAGTGGGCGGAAAGAGTCTCCGCAAGACGTGCGCGTCATTTAGGCTACTGATACCGCTCTCAATAAACGCGCGTCAGCGGCCTCCGCCATCACCGTAAGTGGCTCAATGTCGGATGAGCTGAACCTTGCGGATTCCGGTACCGCTGACATCGACTTCAAATTTAGTGGTTAGACCAGACCTAGCAATGGAACCATAATAATTACAGCTCTGGATTGGACAACATAGGCCGTAGCCGCCGACAAAGATTATTTTTTTTGCATATTACAGCTCTAGCGTGTGTGTGTTTCATTTTTAACGACTAGCTGTGTGGTAACAAAGACCATTAGCGTCGCCCTCCTCCTTTATCCAGGCTTGGGACTGGCACTGTCAGAAAGCGAACAGTGGCGGAGTTTACAGCTCTAGCAATGGAACGTTACGAATTTGTAGGATTGACTGAAGATGTTTTAAAGGTGTCTAAGGAAAGCATTGCATTTTGGAGGGCTCAATGTCATGTAGCGACCAGAGTTTAATGTTATGTAAACCATGCGACCAAATTTGCCACAAATCGCATGCTGTATATAAAGGAAACCAAAGCAAGAAACTACGCAAGAGGGGTTATAACACGAATTAACTTTCTTGATTTTCCCAGTGAAGACTGATCTCGGACTGGTTAGCGTCAAATGTAAATGTAGACGTTTTATACAGTGACAGTGCTCATCTTTCAATGAATTCATTCTGTGAGATACTTAGCAACACCTTCCCGTACCAATTTGTATGTATTGCCAGCGTGTACTCACTACAGCTGCGTTTGCTATGGGGCTCAAGCGTAGCAGACATTTGAGCGCCAAACCTGTCCGATGACAGTCCATCGCAACCGGTTTTCTTAACTACTCTTGACCCTTTGGACAACCCCTCTGATTGGGCGCAGCGCTCCTGAATAAGCTGGTGCCCTGCGCTTAGTTTCGAGTGGCGCTTTAGTTAATGTGAAGTTGATGATCGCTATTACGGAGTAGGCCTAGGCTTACCCAGGGATGGGCAGTAATTTAATTGGTGTAATTGAAATTACGTAATTTGAATTACAATTGTAATTGGTAATTTGTAATTTGTTGCTCTGGATCAATGTAATTTGTAATTTGTAATTACATTTTTTTCATGTAATTTGTAATTTCAAATTACATCCGTAAAATCAAATTACTTTGAAAAACTAGAACCAGAGACTCCACAACCAGACCAGTTTTGAAAGCATCTTTTCGATCCTTATCTTGATCACCTTCACTATAGTATTTCTGGAATGAAAAATAGTAACACTGAACTCTGAATGCTTTAACAAAATTGGAGCCATTGTCAGAAGTAGTAGCAACAATTTTGTCATGTGTCAGACCGAGATCATAATGTATTACATAGATGAGTTGCGCTACTCCATCACACGTGTGTGATCCAACAAAACGTCTGCATGCTAAGGCAACTGAGCGTCACTCAAATGCACATGCATTGATCCAGTGACATGTTACTCCCATGTAGGCCTAACTTCTGTGTTTAGTAGACCAGACATCTGCAATTAAAGATATTATTTATACAATTTAATTCTGCACTTTCTTCATCTGCGCTGGTACGCAAACTCATTATAGTTTTGCAAGCATAATTATGATTGTAAGGTCAAACAGATGCCAATTATCGGATAACCTCTTCGAACAGTTGCTACTTCTTAGAGAATATTAAATAAACAGTTTCAAACACTCCAATATAAATGAACAGTGGAAATAAAGCATGTGTTTCCTGACTGAATTTCTTGATCTCAACTATGCATGTAATTTGTAATTTGATGTAATTGAAATTACGTAATTTGTAATTTGTAATTTCCCAAAAATTTCTAAAGTAATTTGTAATTTGTAATTCAATTACATTTTCCCAAGTAATTTGTAATTCAATTACATTTCACTGTGTAATTTGCCCATCCCTGGGCTTACCTTACCTTAAAACCTATTTTTTTTAAATTAGCTCACTCTGTCTAGATATATTATTATCAAAAGCGTGAAATATATTTAGGTAGGCCTACTAAAACTTACGCAAAATAGGGTCCATCTATACGTGCTCCACTTGAGTTTCATCTGGGTAGGGACACGCACGTATCTTGGACTGGTTAGGGTAAAATGTAAATGTGGACGTTATCTACAGCGACCGTGTGGTCTCGACTCTGCTCATCTTTCAATGAATCGTGTGTATTAGATACTTCACGACACCTTCCCGTTTCAATTGGTATAGGTTGCCTGCTAAAAACTGGGAAGCAAGAAGGTCATGAAAGGCGGGGAATAGCCCAAAGTTCTCACAAATAGAACGACGCACGATAACATCACCGACCAGCGGTCCCTCGTTGGTAGAACTCAAAAGAGACAAAGAATCTGATCTTAAAACTTCTATAGCGCCGTTATAATCCTGCGCCAGACACCCATCGGTGGCGCTACAAAGCAAATCTTCAATTCCAAGGCTAAGTCCAGTTTCAAGGAACAAATAGGGACAGATATTGTAAGAAGAAATGAACAGGTAAGGATTAGAAGACCACTCAGAGAACTACAGGCAGATAGACAAAGACACGCAGACAAACTGTCTATGACATGTATAGCTGTTTGTTTATCCATCTCTGTCTGTCTGTAACCTCATCAGCGGAATTTTATTATAGTTAGTTGGATAGCAAAGTAATGAGAGATTCACGTAATCAGATTTTCCAACCAGAAGATTAATTAATTCATTCATTCATTCATTCTGAGAATTTATATAGCGCCTCTTCCAGATATCTACTCAGATGCGCTCTCTGCGCTAGCCTATTATGATGTTAAGTGCCACTACGAACGAAAACATTACACCAGTTTGCAAAACAATGCACAATGAGCCAGAAGAATCACCACCGGCGGGTCAACGCACAAGCGTGGAACCAACCAACGGAAGATGTCACTAAATAAAAGATAATACAGTGACAGGGTGAGAATTGTCGGGGAAGTTGGGGTTCAACCCCCCCCCCAGTTCTTCTTAGGATCTCATAGTAAAGTCTATATTTTACACCCAAACTGCACATAGATCAATGTCTAACCCCCCATTTATTTTTTGACAATTCCCTTACTGTACAGTGTACGACTTTAACGCATTTAACACGCATTCTAGAGAAGCTTTAAATTTAGCTGATTCGCGCCTCTTCTCTGCGGTCTTGGGAAACCCGGGGCATGTACTCCATGGGTTACTCCCTCTCAATAAGGCGCTCCCTTACTCCATGCGCCCGAGATTACATAACCGTTTTATTCAACAAGCGGACAATCTCACACGCAGATCGTTTATAATAAGAATTTTATACTCTGTATAAATGTATGTACACCAAAGTGCGGATATGCAATTGGTTTATTAAAAATATACTTACTTACTTACTTTTACCACAGACTTTGCAAAAAGATAAATGTTCTAGTGAATAAATGTCTTATGCTAAAAAGGCGAATCAGAAAGAATGGTTTATGAGAAGGTATCTGGGCTCTATTATAACGATAATGGCAATCGCATAATTATTATTAGGCTTAAACAATAAACACCGCTTTTCTGAATTAGGAAACAAAGAAAACCAATTTCTCGTAGGCGTGTACAAGAGCTGGTTGAGGTAATCTTGCGTGAATCTTCCAGTCGATCGGTTTATCGTGGAGAATGTTCTGAAGAGGTATATAACGTACGTCGTCTCTGCATTTCCATGTTTCATCATCATCCATGCCCCTTTCGGAGATTCCTCCTCCGATGACATAGACTCTTTCATTCTTCAGAACCAAACCAAAATGATTAACATCAGTCTTGAACTGTTTCCTTGTTTGCCACGTCTCCGTCTCAAAGTTAAAAATAAAACAAGTATGGCGTCCAAGTAAAATAGCAGATGTCTTCCAAAGTACAGCTCGCATCTTAGAATGAGCAAATGGCATTGGCTTTGAAAGCAGTGTGCAAATGTTCTGCCTTGTGTTGTACACTTGAACGTCATTTAACGCCTTGTTATCTATAACTGATCCGCCAAAGATATAAAGTGAACTCTTGAATGGAACACAGTTGCCTGAACTCTTGACACAATGACCCAACTTACCAACTGTGGTACATTTATTGGTGACTGCATTGTAGGCTTCGACGCTGTCTAGAACGCTATTATTAGAATCCACAAATCCTCCGCAGATGTACAACACTTCGTCAATAAACGCTGCGCTATGTCTACGTCGGCCTTGAGCTAAAGATGCACATTTCATCCAACCGGAAGCTATGTTGTATTTCCAGATTTCACCACAATTGACCCCTAATCCAGTTACGCACATCGTATTACAGTAAACGGCGGCAAATGTCTCGATCTCCATTTCGATTGGTATGTGCTCTAGTGTTGAGATTTCATTTGAAGTATGTAGATTTATTTTGACGACGTCCTTTGTTATAGTCAGGCCATCGTCTAATCCCACGACAACGGCGAAGTTCTCAAGCTGTAGTATAGTGGTTTCTGTTTTAACTGTTGAAGACATAATAATTCACAATTTAAAGTTTAACACAGCATTTAACAAACTGCTTATTTTCATAGGTCATTCTCATACGTTAGTTTATAGAACATCGATTTTGAATTCTAATTACAATGTCAGTCCTTAAATCTAATGAAATATGATTCTAAATTCAGTGTTTTATAAGGTACTAACAATGCATTGCATTAGACATCTTGTCACATTCAAAAATGAATGCATGCTGAAGGAGACAAAATGACATATACACGCATGCATAGATACTAGAGGTCTGCGGGTACAGCATTTTTGCTACCCGACCCGTACCCGTAACACAGAACCGTTACCCGTACCCGTACCCGACCCGTACTCAAAATTACTACCCTATCCGACTCGTACCCGCGGGTATACCCGTACCCGTACAGTACCCGTCACGTCATTAACACGTCTTTCCAAAGTCCCTATTCCTACCAGGCCAATAGGCTTACACCTCAGCATGCAGTAATAATAATAAATAGGCTGATGATGATGATAGTAGTAGTAGTTGTTGTTGTAGTAGACCTAATAGTAGTAGTAGTAGTAGTAGTAGTAGTAGTAGTAGTAGTAGTAGTAGTAGTAGTAGTAGTAGTAGTAGTAGTAGTAGGCCTAGTAGTAGTAGTAGTAGTAGTAGTAGTAGTAGTAGTAGTAGTAGTAGTAGTAGTAGTAGTAGTAGTAGTAGTAGTAGTAGTAGCAGCAGCAGCAGCAGCAGCAGCAGCAGTAGCAGCAGCAGCAGCAGTTGTAGTAATGATAATAGGCAGTCAACTTATGGAACCTGTCACATGCAACTGTTGTGCTGTCTCAATTGCATTGTACATTTTATCTCCTTGGTAGGTATATATGCTGTAATCTAGAACACTAAGTAACTATTAATAGTACTACGTTTTGCGCCGACATTCTCTATTATAATTATGTAACGATGACATTGTAACCCCAAAACTTCACGTCGGCACGGGTAAAACCGGGTAGGCCTATACCCGTACCCGTGATGACCTTACCCGTAACCGACCCGACCCGTGAAATTCGTACCCGACCCGTACCCGACCCGCCGGGTACGGGTATACCCGCGGGTACGGGTATACCCGCAGTCCCCTAATAGATACACACACAAACAGACATAATTACATAATGCATCCATGCGATCATACAAATAAACACACACAATCTAACCTAATCAAAAGATATCTTATTTGATCTTATATAATGCAGTTTTTTTACCAGATTTTTGCATTGGCTCTAAAATTAAACCTGAATTTTACGGAAAAAGTAGAATGTTACCTTCGATGTTTCCGACAAAATTTCCGTTGGAATTCTGTAAAACGTTTCTTAAGTCTGTTGCTTTTAGAGAGACTTTGACTGATTGGTGTGGACGACCAATGAATGCCTCGTGATCTTTCTCTAACTCGTCTGCTCTAAGAATTAATTGGTCAATCGAACTGCAAATGTCGCTGGCCGATCCTATCGATTTTAATTCAATGCAATAAGCCTCGAAACTTGTCAATATGTTACAGCATCTGTCAATTTCCTCCATTTGATTTTCCAATTCCTTTAAATGAAGTGATTTTATAAGAGATAACTCATGCAAGAGTGATGTTGTATGTCGATCTATCATGTCTTTCAGTTCATCATTTCTTTCCTGAATTTCTTTTTCTTTATCGGCTATTTCCTTTAGGACATCTGTTTCTTTCTTCCTCTTAATATTTCTGATTAGCAGCATTTCATTCATGTAGGTCGGTATCTTCCGTGATCTCTTTTCTATCAGTTGGCGAAATTCTTCATCGACTGTAGTCACATCTTTGCAATCGTGTAATTTGTGACTTTCAACAAAACACGAGACACAAACGATTTTCTTGCATTCGGCACAATAGTAGTCCAACGGTTTCTGAATATGTTTAGTGCAGGATTTCACACTAGTCATTCGTCTAATTTCTTCTTCGGTCTCGCTTCCAATATTTACAATGTGATGATTTTTAGTAACTTTCTGAATTTGATGAACCTTCGAACAACTATCGCAGTAGTCATCTCTACATTCCAAGCATCTCTTCGTGGCTCTTGGTGTGCTTCCTCTTTTCCCGTCATTCCTGATGTTACAAGAGTAGCAGCTTGGGGAGTCACTCCCCATTTGCAGGTTAATCCTGTACTCCATGAAGTTTTCCATGAAGAAGTTTCTCTGTAGACCAGCGATTCCTTCTGGTGGAATGATGAACTGTCTTTGACAAAGTGGACAAGGCATCTTGTCTCCCGGCTTCTTCCGCGTCGTTTCCGCAGTGCGTTTGAGGCACTGGAAACAGAATGTGTGAATGCATGGCAACATTCTTGGATCAGTGAATGCATTCATGCAGATTGAACATTCTGTTATTTCTCGAAGTTGTGTTGCAGCTTTCTCTCTTGCATCCGCCATCTTCGTTGATAGGGTTAGATAGGGTCTATTGCCTAATAACAACAAATATTGCGTCACAATTGTGTAGCCTTAGCAATATTCAATAACGATTGGTTACACTTTAGCTTTAGATAGCATTAATAAATGCAAATGCTACAGATTTCATTTTTATTAAATCATAGCTTTGCTTATTAACTTTGGGGATCGAGAAAAACCAATTAATGATCCACTTTGGAACATCGATTGAATCTGATTAATGCCTGAATGATGAAAGTACTGTCCTTGTTAGTTCAATGCGTGCGTCTATAATTATAGGTGCTTCTGTCTGTGAGGCTGCTGCTTCACATCCGATCGTGGCTATGAGTCATTCATTCACTCTTTTGTTCGTCTAAACAGAAGTGTAAATATACTAGAGCACAACTCGGCTCATCAAAATAAGTCGATTCCTTTTCAGTTGGCGAAGATTTGTTCGTTTTCACGAACCAAAGCAGAACGAAGAACATCAGTCTTGAACTGTTCTATTTCGTGCCAAGGTTCCGTTTCAAAGTTAAATTTTAAACATGTCCAAGTGTCAACGGTCTATCTTCTATATCGTAGCAAGATAGCACTGTGTTTCTCTTATTTATTTGTTAAGCAGGGTTTTGTTAAAACTGAGCGAGATAACATTTAGTACATACGAAAAGAAGAACGTTCTTTAGCCCATAATTAAGGTGGTCTCAGCCTTCAACTCTCTAGGAGGCGCATGTTAAATGATGAGTAGTACAGATGGGCGCCTTGCAGGCTGCCATACAGTTAAATTCGACTGCTGTTAAACTTGTCATCATCTGTTACTACTATGTCATGTAATTTTACTGCGTAGGCTACTTGCCAGTTTGAATTGACAAACGCTTATTATTATTTTTGTCTTCAGAAGTCGTTTGACTTGCTAATAAAATACCGTGAAATACCTGTAAGTTTTCTTTGTTTGTCTATTAGAAAGTCCCGATATCTAGGCTACTAAACAAGACAAATGAAAACTAAACAATCCTCGTAAACGCCAAGGGTAACATTCCCGCATAGAAACTGGTGTAGGCGGCGCGTATAATAGCTGTTTAAGTCTGATTGCGCGAGCCTGCCACTGGTGACTCTTCTAGTGAGCGATGTTATCATCCGACAAAGTACTCTGTACAAAACGACATTTAAAATCTTGAGACTACACTACGCGCTCTCGTGCAAGACTTGTCTTGTTAAAGCGCGTTACAAATGTTTAATTGTATTGTATTGTATTGTAAGTCTTATCACTGTAGTCATTCGTCAGTTATGGACTTTGCACCCTCATAAATGGCAACTGTTTTGCATATCTCGCAAGCCAATCGATTTGTCTAAAACGCCATTTATGGCTATCTTCAATTTTCAACGTTACGTTATTTGCAGCAAGATTTTAGCCTAAGCAAACCACCAATACCTTTGTCACTCTTAGATTTTATCTTGCCACTCATCACTGCTAAAGTGGTTTTGTACTAATGAGTAGGACTAGTTATCTTTCGTCGCTCGCTCAATGATTCTGCGTCACTGGAAATTGACAGATCAATTTTCCAAACCTTCGCTTTTACTTTCGGTTTCAATTCTCTATTTGCAAGACTAACCAAGTCAATTAAATTTATCGATTACATTTTAGGATCTATTGACAACAGAAGAATTCAATTGCAAGTATTCTCAACCATCGTAAAAGCCTGATTTGATTTGTAATTTGCCTCTTGCGTTTTGCTATATCGATAAAATAATTATGTTGGCTAACCTATGATGGCCCATGACAACCGATCAACACTGCATAATTTACATAATTCGATCGCAACTAGTTCAAATTCTAAAAATCACAGTAGAATTAGTGAGAGTTTAAATCATTAGGCAATAGTTAGGACTGAAGTAGCAAGCAGATTAACGTTGTCTTACACTGTGTCCTCTCCTAAAAAAAGTCTGTTTGACGTGAAGAATCACATGCAAATGACAGCGTGACCCAATTAGCCTACTGGTGAGTGGATTGGTGGCTATTTTTGCTTTGACTGGTTTCCTGCTCTACGCAAACTGTTAGACTTCGGCAGGGACCTCTGAACAACTTGGCTAAATAATTTAATGGCAGATAATTATACTCTTCTGACGATTGATTAGTCGCAATTTGCACGTTATGGCCTGTCGTTATCGTAATCGTAAACTCCAGCTTCCTAAAGCGCTGCTCTAAAGCTAAGCTCAAGACATCAGGTTAGCCTATTCACGAACGCCTAGGCCTATTCGTGATGTCGTAGGCCCTATACTTTGACTTAGGCCTATAATAATAAACGAGTTGTCCATTGTTGCACAATTCAATTGAATCATAAAACGACTCATTTCAAAGTGCATTTTCTATATCAGGTGAAGCACGTAGCCTATACAAACATAAAACTGAATTGCTATGCCAGAATTATTAGTAAGTAAAATTGGGATCTTTCAAAACCGAAGCGCAAGCTCAGACAACACCCGTGACTCGGCTGCTTAAGAATACAGTTTAAATGATAAACAATGTGGTGCACAACCCCTAGTTAGAATTATGTTTATGCATTGTACTGTACTGTACCAGCCTTAAACACCTTTCCCCGTAACTGCGTTTTATCGAAGGAGCAAAAAAATAAATACTTTTCCACTCGTGGGGTAGGTCAACGTTAACAACCCTTGGCGGCCAAAAAATGGTGATAGACAATGGAAAAACTGCCTAACATCGGCGGATGCCAGTTCTACGCCTGAAAAAACGAGGAGTGCAACATTGGTTATATCTCCGTTTATGCTTATTATATTTCTTATGACGCAGAGTCATTACGCAGAAACTTACGCTACCAACTGAAATAATTAGAAAATAAGTCAATGAGAGGTCTATGGTATTATTGAGCAGTGCCCCAAAGTATCTTTCTGACTATATGCGAAAAGACGTTAATTTCCCCCCGGAGTTTTCGTGCTGAGAGCGCTTCTGAATAGTTATTCTGAGAGAGGCGCTATATAAATCTTTGGATACAATACAATATAGTTACCTTGTTACCTTGTGCTGTCAGTTCGTTGAACTCTAGCGTCCATCATGATCAAGCCTCTCCATTTCCTTCTGTCCGCCGTCGCATCTCTCAGTTCTGCCAAATATAGTGCTTGTTTTAAACACCTTTTAAATACATTTGGTCATCTAATGTAGGCCCTACGCTGTTACGAGTTCACTGTAGACGTCAGATTAGATCCCTATATGTACGTACTTCGTGTGCAAGCATAGTAGACTTCCATACAGCATGACGAGGCCTCGTCAGAGGACCCACTGGTTTTAGATTGCTCCTTCCGTTCCAACTCACAACTCTGAATTCCATCGCATCTTCCCGTTATTTCTTCAAAGTGTCGGCTGCTGGCAAGATGAAGACAATCAAATTCCTGCTACAAACTGATATCAGAACATCATTGAATCGAATCCCTCTGATGCAGTCGGGTGGCGGCGTAGCTCGCATTGACGATACGAATGACTTCACACGGTTCGCACTGAACCATGAATTCATCATGGCAGGTTCTCAGTCTCATCAGCCTCCCTGAAAACGCAAACGTATCGTTGTCGCCAACATTACAATAAGATATCATGAACATATTTTCTTAAGGTAATATCGTCATGATTTACATCATCGTCATTATTATCATCACCATCATCGTCGTCATCAGTATAATAAGAAAATTTTGGAGGTAATATCGTCATCGTTTAAACCATCGTCATTATCATGGTCATAGTCATCATTACCATCATCGTCCTCATCGTAGTCAGTCATCGTCATCATTGTCATCATCAATATAGTTATATCACTTCAGTTTAAACAGAATATTTATAGCATATCATATAACTGTTGTTTCTTTTCGACGTTTGCTTACCTTCTCCATCTTCAGCGAGCGATTCTTAAATTCTCTTTAATTCCGCGAATACCTGTCCACCAGTTACTGAAGAGGACAACTATTTGGCAAATATCTCCAAAAGCAGAACCGACGTCATTCACATTTCGTCCGATTGAATCACTTCCAGCGACTGTCTGATGATAGAAAACTTTGCTAATTAGTTTCTAGTCTCTGCATGTAATCGCCTAAAGACAAAAGTTCTTAACCGCTACTGATTAGTAAATTATTTCAACTGGCTTTATCCTTATCCTGCCGATTTCGAATGACAGCAAAACAAGGATCACAATTATGTGATCAGTAAAAATATGAGACAGGTACAACTGCAATTGTAACTGTGATTGTAACCGTAAATTTATATAGCGCCCACTTCGAGAGGTGCTCCAGATCCGACACCACAAGAGGAACACAGAACAGAATGCGCATGATGCACTAATTTAAAAAGAGTAAGTGAAACCACAATGTTTATTGCATGGTCAATTATGTAGCCTCCATGGAAGAATAACGGTTCTTTATCTAGACAAAATTAGTATATCAATCGATTGTAAAACCTGCTTTCTCCTTATCCCTTTGTTTTATCACATTATGATAAGATTTAATGGATGAAAGTTTGCACATGCGAAACTTTTGTTTTATGATGGTCACCATCGTAAAACAAAAGTTTAACGTCCGGTCACAACCACTTTTAAAGAATTAAAGTTAGTAATAATCACGTGCTGAAATATTTATTGCAATACGACAGCGTTATTTTGGTTTGATGCACTTTCAAGCAACGACAATAATAATTATTAACGGCCGTCTTAGTCTTCACGCAAAGCTGATGGATAACTTCGCGATATTATCGCTTACTAATTGTTTAATGCCTCATAGACTGGCGATGTCGTCCATCTTCTTGTAGTTGACACCGAAAGAGAAGCTTGGTCACCACCACGACTGTTTTTTCATCGTGTCAAAGTGCCCTTGTAACAGCATGTGTTGTGTTACGGCGCTGTAGAAATTGTCGTATTCATCATCATCATCATCATCATCATCATCATCATCATCATCATCATCATCATCATCATCATCATCATCATCATCATCATCATCATCATCATCATCATCATCATCATCATCATCATCATCATCATCATCATCATCATCATCATCATCACGCTCTCCTGAGGCAAAGTTAGGCCCTTGAACGTTTGTCAAACGAAACATCTCATCTTCAGTGAAGAGTAGATTTATCACTAGCACGTGTGCATGAAAGCGTATGTTTTAGTAGTGATGTAACGAAATAATTAACAAGATGATAAAACATTAGTAAAAATGCCTAATGTCACAGGTTGTTTTTCTCTACACTTCTTCCACGTCAGAATGAGTGAATGTATGAATACTTTACTATCATTAGCACTATTGACTCATCGCTGTTAGTGTCAGGTTAATTTACAAGGTGGTTGTAACTCATTGACAGCTTGGAGTTTGAATAAATGTGCACTTTTGCTTTTCTAAAATTAAACGACAAAATTCTATTCCATTCTAATTTATTTACGGACTTATAAAGCGCCTCTTACAGTTCAACTAAATCAGAGGCAATTCCAGTGCGAAGGGCCCCTTGAAAAAAGAAAAGTCTTAAGAGCACGAGCAGAAACAGTAGTGCCCCTAGATAACATCACAGCACGATTTAAAGCAGGAAGGTCATTCCAAAGCAAAAGGCCAACAGTGGCATAGGCACGATGCTGTGCTGCGGCAGTCCGAGACCGAGGAACTAGAAGGTCGTGATGGTCTAAAGAGCGGATAGGATGTCCTTAGGTAGCTGAGATAAGATCAAAATAATAATAAGATAATAATAATGTCTTTACTTGTTACAGGCTAAGATGTGCATCCATCCCGTGATAAATATAGTAGCATGATTGTTGAGTTGTGTTAAATAATACTTCATTCATCTTCGTCATCTTCGTCATAATCATTAATCAGTTCCTGACGTCGGTAATATTATTTGGCTGCGATGGGTTAAAGTAAATGTGACGCCAGAGCTCATAACCTGTCGCTTGTTGCTTCCTAGATATTGAGCTAGAAGCTGAAGCGAGTGGGATCAAAAATCTAGAATATTCTTCAATTTAGCAAGAGCCTTTGAATTTGCCATAATTTTAAAAATTGTAATCCGATTTTGATGCCGTTTTGCTTTATTCGACACAGAATATGGCCCTTTATTGGCCAGTAGAATTGCAGTTGAATCGAGAAATGGTTGCTGAGGACTTTGAGAGCACGAATATTCACGAATGGTTGTCGATGTGTTAGCCTTGATTCAATCTCAAATCCGGGATGCCGAGGTGTTTCGTTTGAACAACGACACTATTCAAATCCAGATTCTGGATTTGAATAGTGGCGTTGTTCAAACGAAGCGCCTCGGCATCTCGATGTCCAACGTGAAATATTAGGTATAATAATAATAATAATAATAATAAAATACGATGCACTCCTGCTGGAAGGTCTTTGCTCAATCCTGAACATCTCCCTGTCTGATAACCAGTGGCTCCAGGCGTCTCTGCCGGTTAAGACCGGAGGACTGGGCATTCGCCGGGTGGCCTCGCTTGCGCTTCCCGCCTTTTTGGCTTCCGCTGCAGGCACCCGCGACCTCCAGTCCTCCATGCTGGGCTACGATCACTCCGACACCGACGTGCGCGTGGAGGCGATGACGCAACGCTGGTGCGACGAGAGCCAGGTCACACCGCCGGACAACAGCGTGGCCCACAAACAGTCGCACTGGGACAAACCGCTTGTTAGAATAGCGGTGAGCCTCCGTCTGGGGGCAGGCATATGCGAGCCACATGCATGTCCCTGTGGGGCGGTGGTAACGGCGGACGGGTCTCATGGACTATCCTGCAGCCTCGGTCCGGGAAGGTTCGCCAGACACGCCGTTCTCAACGACCTGATCAACCGCAGCCTCACGCGCGCTGGCATCCCCAACATCAAGGAGCCACCCGGTTTGTCGAGAACGGACGGAAAGCGACCTGGCGGATTGACGCTGATTCCATGGCGCGGTGGACGTAGTCTTGTTTGGGATGTCACCGTGGCGGACACCGTGGCTCCATCGTACCTATATGCAACGTCTGCCGCGGCAGGAGCGGCGGCGGAGCCGGCAACCACCAGAAAGAACGCCAAATACAGCCAACTCCCCGCATCCCATTTGTTTGTGCCGCTGGCCTTCGAGACCTTGGGCCCCATCAATAATAATGCTCTGGATTTCATCAAAGATTCGGGGAAACGCCTTACTCTACTTACCGGAGACTCCAAAGAAACTTGTTATCTCTTCCAACGCTTAGCAATCACCATCCAACGCTTTAACGCCGTGGCCTTCCGTGGCACTTTTGCCCAACCAGAACTTGTCGAGTGAATGCCGTTCCAGACGTCCATCTTATTGTCTCCGGACATTTTTTAGCGGCCTGAGGGATTAGAACTACCTCGGGTTAAAAAAAAATAATAATAATGATGATGATGATGATGATGATGATGATGATGATGATGATGGTGGTGGTGGTGGTGGTGGTGGTGGTGGTGGTGATGGTGATGGTGATGGTGATGGTGATGATGATGATGATGATGATAATGATGACGATGATGATGATAATGATAATGATAATGATAACGATAACGATAACGACAATGGTAATCAAAATAATAAGACGATTGATATAGCGTCCTATCTCAGCTAAGGAAAAGAGTTATGTGCATGAGTTCTAGAAATCAATGACGGTCATAATAATAATTATGATACTTTTAAACAGTACTAAAGGTCTTCAGCTGTAGTTTGAATGTCTCCAGAGATGGTGCATTCCTCATTATAGTTAGGACGACTGCTACATTCAGTGAGTCCTGCGACAGAGAAGGAACAGCTTAAAAGTCGTCAAATCACGTAGATGACAATGGGACTTGTAGTTGATTCTTGAGGAGTATAATAATCTGTTCCGGTTGTCTGCTACCAGAATATGGGAAGGGAATAGTTTGTATACATAATTAAAAGCGCTTTTATTTTCGATTGCCAGTCGATTGTTACGACCTCTGCTTCGTCTTTCACTTTCGCAGCAGTATTTAATTATTAACTCGATCAATAATAACCATTGTCTGCCAAGGTCAATGTGGAGACGTTCTGTTGACTAAGCTATTAAGCTGTTTCAACGAATGCGAAACATCAGTCACGTTAAATTCCAAGTTATTTTTAATAGTTGGGAATAATAATAATAATGATAATGATGATGATGATAATAATAATAATTTAACAATGAAAATAATTAAGCAATACTACTACTAAATCTGGTACTTGTCGGTTAATTCACCCCATTTCATTTTCTCGTCTACCTTGTCGGTTAATTCACCCCATTTAATTCTAGCGTCTTCCATGCCTGTTCATGCACCGTCCTAGTGCTGACGTCAATATCCGTACAAGTCCATCCATTTTGTAACTGTTTCATAGGAAACATTGTGTCATAGCCTTTATCTGTCTTCTAATGACGACACTAACCCTAACCCTGACCCTAACCGACCCTCACGACGTAAAGTTCTATAATCTATGTCGGTTAGGTTCAGCTGATGCGTCGTTCTTACGCGTCGTCAGGGTCGGTTAGGGTCAGGGTTAGGGTTAGTGTCGTCCATGTTTTTCTATTACGAAACTGTCATTGGTTGACCTCAAATATACACGGGCTAAAATATGCTGTGTATAAGACGAATTGTTGGCGTAAACTTACGCATTAAAATATTTCAGTCCCCGATTCTACATGTATAAGCTTGCCTGCTATGCTACTGATGGAAAAAACAGTGACTGACTTTAAGAATGAATTGCAAGATCTGAATATTTTCCTAATTGCGTTAATTCAACAGTAGCCTACCCAACCATATCGTGCTGTGTTTTCGACACCAGCTGAATGGGGTGAATTAATTTCACGTGGGGAAGTCACTAGGCCTACCGTTGGAAAAATGAAATGGGGTGAATTAACCGACAAGTACCCTAAATCTACTAGGCCTACAACTAACTATACACAGTAGGCTACTACAACTACCAGTAATACTAATAATACCGATAATACCATTGATAATACGATTGGTATAATTATTATTATAACTATTATTAGTTTCTATTTGGCAATTTTCAATACTTATTTTCAGCATCAACTTAATCATAAAATAGATTAATTACTCACGCATCTCTTAAATTTCGAGGCCCGAATAATATTTATTTTGAAAGTATTTAGGACGCAATACACTGTAATTGAAATCGTCTGTTTATTAAGTTTATATAGCGCCTCTCGATTAATCATTAGGAAGAGAAGTGTAGTGGTTAGTAATTATATCAGTGCAGAGAAAACTAGAAGAGTCACTAGTAACGGCTCCACGAAAACATTCAAAGAACCGCGTTGTTCCTCCCAAGCAAACATATAATATTATACGCCCGTTTGGAGACGGCGTGCGCACACCATCGCTCCTGTCCCGACCCCAGTTACACGAATTAGCACAGCCATTCCTCGAGGAAAGGCAAGAAAACGACGTCAATTCGTATAAAATCCACGACAGGAACTACGAATATGTCCTGTACGCAAGCTTAGCAACGATGTAAGCGTCAACTTTTAAAAGTAGTTAACAGTTCTGAATTCAGGTAAAGGTAAAGGCATCCTTGGATATATTCTTCGTGTAACTTTATTTCAATTCACGTTGATAAAACGTGTTATCTGAACGTTGTTCAGCTCCGTAAAGTGAATGGTTCTGTCCGGGCTGCGGTTTGTCAGCTCGATTTCCAAATAAACGAATATAATAATATTATATGGACTTGACAAATGACCGAGGCAGTGTAGATGATTTGTTCGTTCCCAACGCCGCCAAATAGCTGGTGTCAGTAACTGATTACTATAAGTAGGCCTAAGTAAGTAACTAAGTAGTCTTCATTTGCGCGAGAGGCGAGACATACTTTACAACAACTATCTGGAGATGCTAACTTTGTTTCGGGTTTCGTTGTCGCCTTCACGTTCTGTTGATTGGGTACGAAGTCTTGGTTAACTGGTTTGGTTTTTGATTTGTTTACTTGGGCGTAGATCGGTTTGGAAGTCATTTTTGAGGGATCAACGTTAGTATTAAGTATTAACCGGTTTTAGAACATTTCTAAACGGTTCTACTTCTTTGAAAACTGGACATGAATCATTGTTTGGCTGATCCACGTTCTAATAAACTGGTTTCAAATTTCCATATTATTAGACACAATACACCTCAGTGTACATGGTTGGAACCGTTGTTGACTGATTCACTTCAGCATAAACAAGTTTTGGACCATTTTTTAATGGATTTACCTTGGCAGTAGTCATTTTTGGATCACCTCTTAGTGGATTAACTTAGTTTTGGACCATGTTTTGAATGATTTACCTGAGCGTAAATCATACTTGAATTTAGTCCACGATTATCTATCTCGTCATAAGTTTGTTTCGATTCCAACTTCCCAGACTCTGGGCATGCATACGGACCTCCACTCAGCCTCCCTCTCTCTGCCCCTTTGCCTGTCTTTCTGCTTGCCCCATTGTCACTCTCCTTCTCCGGATCTTTACTTTTCTGCTACGCCTTTACCTCCAACTCATTGATCTCGCAGTACTGACTGGTGTTGCAGTATAGGTAGTTTTCTTCTAGCATCATTGAAGATCTGTCAGGATGGCTGATTTCGTTCAATTCCATATGAGATGCTTCGCCTCCACGACTTTCTTGGGTCGCAGGCAAAGACGTCCTCTGGTTTGTTACAGTAGTTCCAGTCTGCTGTTCGTTGCGAATTTTCACAATCCGTCTCCTGAAAAAGAAGAATTTACACTAGTTGTACGGAAAGGTCTTTATTGATACATTTTCATTAAGGTGATTTATATAACACCACTTCACTATCCTCATTGCTGTCAAATGTCAGTATGAACATAGATATGATTAGTAAGCGAAATAGTGTACAGAAAAACTGAAAGAATCGACGCACACGCGTTAAGTTAAATACGGTAAGGTTCCTTTAAGCAAGTCAAAGTAGGAGAGCAATGTAAGGTAATTTAGGTATGTAAGACAATGTGTAGTAATTAATTGTTAGTACTAATTTATAGTACTCGTGTATTTCTTTTACAGTCAGACATCTTTTATTAGAGAGTGCATTTTCTTCAGCACTGCTCGCAGCCGCTCGTCCGTGGCTTTGAAAATAAGAGCTTCAGTTGATCAACTGACCAACTCCTAAACACGAAGTATTTGAAATGTTTCAATGACTGTTTGGGGGAATTTATATGGCACCATTTCGAGATAGACTAATTACTAGACTAACTAAAAACAATGATTACTATCTGTAATCGTAAAACTTAGCTCGGATAATAATTGTAAAGCATTGCTTTTAAGGCTAAGCTTAGGGCAACAGATAGAGCACGAGTCAACCGAAGAACAGAAGACCGTTCTCTGATAGTTCAATTAAAAACATTATCACTCCATGAAGCAAGCAGAAGTCTTCCCAGCCACCCATGATGTATAGTCTTCAGTCTTTTTTGTTTGCCAGTGTTTTGGCCAAGTCTCAGATACGTAAAGCAACGTAAAGACGATGCCACGGTCTAGGGTACGCTGCTGTACGGATCTGATACTTAGTTATATTAGGCTTTTAAAACAGGACTTGCCAGTGCATATTTTAACTGTATAACTACTTGACAAATGTCCCAGTAGTTTTAGGATTTGCCCCAGTAGTTTTAGGATTTGCCCCAGTAGTTTTAGGATTTGCCCCAGTAGTTTTAGGATTTGTCCCGGTAGTTTTAGTGATTTGTCCCAAGTGATATTCTACTTTCAATGTTAGTTTCCAATAACATTAAAAGTAGAGTAGCAGACTTTGTCCCAGTAGTCCAAATTCATTAAAATATGCACTGGGAGTTGCTGACCTCTTTGCGCTGACGATGTAACCAACAACAAAAGACACCAGAACAGCGTCGAACAACAAAACAATGACAACAATGAGCCACGCGTCGGCTGAAAGAAAAATTGAGTAATTATCATAATTATTTGTACCAATAAAATCAACGGTGAGAGCACTTTTGAAATGAAACTACTTTTTAAACTTACTGCATACTTACTGTTTCAATTATTATTGTTTATATTATTATTATTATTATTATTATTATTATTATTATTATTATTATTATTATTATTATTATTATTATTATTATTATTATTAATATTATTATTATTATTATTATTATTATTATTATTATTATTATTATTATTATTATTATTATTATTATTATTATTATTATTATTATTATTATTATTATTATTATTATTATTATTATTATTATTATTATTATTATTATTATTATCATCATCATATTTCCAGCACATCATTTTCATCATCATCATCATCATCATCATCATCATCGTCATCATCATCATCATCATCATCATCATCATCATCATCATCATCATCATCATCGTCATCATCATTATCATCATCTGAAAATTAATATAACTAAATACGCCGCATATGCTCTAGTAGAAGCTCGGCTTAGCCTGATGACGTGAACAAATAGCCTAAGTCTTTATTATCTTCCTGGAGCTTTCGATACAAAGTTTCGGAGCACGGAGCTTGGAACAGAGAATAAGAGAATGTTATTATCCAGGTCTTGTGAATGAGAAATTGCCTGCACTTAGCTTTGCATTAGACTTAAGAAATTGGAGTTTACGATTGCTATACGACTACTTCTACAGTATGGTGCATCCATCATTATGTCCAAATATCAATCGATACTAGTTTAAAGTAAATCGCTATCAGAAATCAGGATCTACTGTAGAAATTCGTTCAAGCCAGTTCGAAGTCGGATAGAAACCCAGTTCAAATCCAAAATTTAGCGTTTGGCTCAGGTGCAGTGGCCAGACAATCATCATTTACCCCACAAATGATTGACATTTTATCGTTATAACGGAACTTTCTCACTTTAACATGTATTGCGATGCTTATACTAACTGCGAGTTATATACTGGATACTGCGAGTTACATACTGGATACTTTGAGTTCAAGTTCAGTCGAAGTCCTTGTTGTCGTTCTTCTTCTCTGACAGTGACTCTGTCGGATGCTATTGCAGGAGTAATATATGTAGGCGCCAAAGTTATGTATGTATGAGTTTCCTCCACAACCTCTCGCTCCTGCCACCTGCACTTGGGAACATCCCGACTTCTGGCAATGCTTTGCTACGAATGCCTTATTTGTCGACAGCTTGTAGCAGATTGCTCCCTCGTGGAATTCTCCTGAACTGTTGAACGCTTGAACAACGGAATCTATGGACAAATCTGACGACTGGCATTGAAGAGATACATTATAGACATTCCCAACCCTGTCATTCGACAGAAATAGGGATGATAGGGTGACATCTTTTCCTGAAATTAAAAATAGCATGGTTTCTAAGTTCTAAAGATGGCTGTTTTTCAATTGCGTCATTACTAGTAACGGATGCCTTCATTAATACGTAGTATAATATTATATTTTAATGCATGACATGAAATGACATTACATGGCATTAACTACAGAACTAAGTACAACGAATCGACCTCCACTACCACTTGCATAAACGCCATTGTCCAGAATTCGGGCCTAGGACCTCTGAACTTCATCGTATCGTATCGTATCGTATTTAAGTATTTGTAAAGCGCCTCTCGTAGGGTGAACCGTTCAGAAGCGCTCCCAGTGTGCTAAGCCCCGCGAAAATAAACAGGTTTTTAGAAAAGCGAAGGAAGAAGAGAGACTGCCAGAGATAATTTTAGAGCGAACAGAAGGAGAAAGAACATTCCAAAGAGAGGACCAATTGAAGCAAAGGAACGAGCCTGAGCCATAGCAGTTCTACTACGGGGAACCAAGAGGTCAAGTCTATTGCAGGAACGAAGTGGACGGTGGGAGGAAACTGAGTGAGGCCGAAGTAGTATGCCAACCAGATATTGCGGGGCAAGACCCCTCTGAGCCTTGAAGATCAGAGAGAGGATTTTAAATTGTATGCGAGCATGCAGAGGGAGCCAATGAAGTTCATCAAACATAAAGGAAGAGATGTGAGAGTACCTGGGAAGGCGGGCTATAAGTCTAGCAGCTGTGTTGAGGACCGACTGAAGAGGAGAGAGACGAACCTTAGGAAGACCAACAAGAAGGGAATTGCAGTAGTCAATCATAGCCATATCGAAACTTAAAACAGTCCAGCCTCACAATCGAATGTTTAAATTCGGTGATGAGACTTATTTGTTAATACCATCCTCAAACAATGACACAATCAGAGCTGGACTGGGCCACGTAACGGAGTGGCTCCAAGTCGTGATCTGAGTCTAAATCAAAGGAAAATTCAGGAGATGCTAATGCGCCGCCCAAGCGAGCGGGATACAAAAGGAAATCTCTGGGCAAAATTAATGTCAGGACACCCAGTGGTCCAGAGCATGGTAATCCTGTAAATGAGGTGAGCACTGAGCAGTTGTTTTTTTTAAGGATATACTTTTTGTTCCTGAAACGCCTTACGTCCATTAAACTGGTAATAACTGAACATATCGGCTTTGAAATGCACAATAGAATCATACCTAAGGCAAACTCCATATCTCTTAAAACATTTGTCACACGGATGCTTTATACTTATTTTTCTTCAATTTGATGAACTTTCTGCACCAAAATGAGGTGAGCAGTTGGTGATTTTTAAGGATATACTTTTTGTTCCTGAAACGCCTGACGTCCATTAATTAAAAGTTTTAGTGATAGTTCGTTTGGATCGCCTATGAATCACTGAGTGGCGCTTTATAAATGTTCAATTACAATAAATTACAATTAGATAAAACTCAATGTTGACATACGTTCTTCGCACGCATAGAAAATTTCCACACAACATGACGTGGTCTTGGCTAAAGAGCCACAATTAAGGGCTGCTCTTCTGCGTGACAATTCGCAACTCTGATATCCATTGCAGCTTTCTGTTATTTCTTCCAAGGATTGGTTGTTCGCTGGATGAAGACAATCGAATTCTTGATGAAAACTGACATCAGAACATCCTTCAGTCGATTTCCGGTAACGTGTTTGGCCAACTGCGTAGCTCGCATTTATGATACGAATGATTTCACACAGTTCGCACTGAATCGTGAAGATTTCACGGCAGGTTTTCAGTCTCAACAATCGCCCTAAATCACAATCACGTCGCTTATTACATTAAAACATTATTACAATGATCTTCATTTTCAATTGTTTCCATTATCATTTTATTTGACATTAATATTACCATCATCACAACTATTACAATTACAACTTCTTCAGCGACATCAACTAAAACAAACCACAACTCTTACCGCTAGTACTACAACTATTTTATCATTAATAATACTTCTGCAACAAAACAACAACAACAACAACAACTACTACTACTACTACTACTACTGCTGCTGCTGCTGCTGCTGCTGCTGCTGCTGCTACAACTGCTACTGCTACTGCTACTACTACTAGTAGTATTAATTATCTTATATACCATAGCATTGAAGGTAATTTAAGTACTATCGCCACAATCACAGCTATCATTAGGTACATGTAGTAGTTGCTGTCGTTGCTATTATCGTCGTCAGCGACAACGACCACAGCATCTATGTTTTTCAGCTTTCTGAAAGGCAAGTTGATAGAATTTCAGAATTATTAGCACATGAAAATATCCATGTATGTATAGAATAGTTGAGAGCATCAAGCATGAATTAATTGACATACCAAAGCATTAAAGCAACTTTTCATACCATACATGTAGCTATGATTAAGTAGTAGTTAACGTCGCTGCTATCATCATCAAGAACAGCGACCGCAGCAAAAATGTTACTTTCAGTTTCTTGGCAGTGGCAACTTATAAGAATTACAGAACTATTCGCACATGAAAGCATGCGTGTAGCATATATGTTATAATCGTCAAGCTGGTGTTGGCTTTTGTGACCGTTCACATGCTACCTTCTCCATCATCTGCAGACGCTGTATCCGAGATTCTCTGTAACTCGGTGAATTTCTGACCACCTGTTGCTGAAGAGGAAAACCAGAAACCGATGACCAGAAAGAGGATTAGCATGATACGGGTTGGACTCAGGTCTTCAAATGAACCTCTGCAAACAGGTAACAAATCACCTTTCAGTAGAATAGGTTACAATAAAAAGTGCTGTAAGAAAACTCATTAACAGAATACTATAATATTCTTGGAAGAATCTTGGTGAGAAACCATGTACATTTTCCATCCAGATAATCGTCTACAACACCCTTTTTTCAGAATCCTTTTGAAGATTCATTTTCCATACAATATATTTTTCTACCATCATTTAGTTGTAGTCCCACTTGTTCACACTATTATCTAGGAAAGCCACATTTCCCTGTAGAATATTTCTCGCCTACGCATGAGTCGTCGTCCCACTTTTTCACGTCATCTTGTAGCAAAGAAAAATGTCACCATAAATGTTCTCAGTGCCAAAATTAATGTTTTCCATTGTTTAACCCACTCATTCACACTCGGCTCACACAATTCGCCACAACCACCAGTCTTTTGTCGTCCCACTAATGCTGGTAAAAGGTACCCTTACCTGTGTCTGGAACAGAATTATTGTTCTTCTAAGTTTTACTGTGTGGGCCTTCATCCCCATCAGCGTCTGAAAAAGTCGAAATAAGCTGTATTTAGGACGACTGAACTCCAACAAGAAGATACACAGAATGACTCAAAGAATAGATGCGGTGTTCTTGTGAGTATGAGTCATATACCTAGCCAACACTCACTAGCATCTAACTTTACACTCCGCCACTGAAGACCAATCAGAAGCCAGGATAAAGGTCGAAGACGTCGCGAATCATCTTCTTTATTACACATCATCAATTAAAACTACCCACGCTAGATTCGTCTTGTGACATTGATACGAGGTTGAGCCGGACAGACGTGTAAGAAATGTTTACCTAGTCGTTAAAGTCCGCTGTTTGATCTGTACACCTCTGTGTCTCTGTACGTCTGTACGTCTGTACAGTGCAATTATGTTATCTGACTGCCTCGAGATGTCGCAAGTCACTGTGTAACATATGTTCTGCTAAAAGTTTCACCTTTACCTTCTCTTCTTGATAGTTCTGATCTGTTCACTTTCTGCAGTTGTGTTTCTTTCTGAAAACGAAGTCGAACATTTTTCATATTTGTCGACAATTTTCATAAATTTCTTCAGAAACTTTTCGTTCTGTTCCTCTTCCTTTGATGGATTCAGTGCAAAACAGGAAACTTTGAAATTTGGATCATCGGAGGGACGATATGAAAGAAACAGAGAGATCATGCAGACGAAAAGACTGATATACCGACAGATATAGATACAGATGTACAGGCAAACAGTGAGGAGTGCTTAGAAGAAGTTGTAATCGGTTTTCGGAGATTAATAGGAGGCCTGAAGAACTTTTACTTTCACTTTTCGGGATGTTTGTGATAAATCTTTCTTCTCGTTTTTGATTTTGGGATGGGTGATGATTGAACGGTGATATACAGGCACGAAGAACATAAGGACGCGGGTTCGATACCCGCTACTCCGATAAGGTTGACTCAGCCTTCCACTCCCTTGGGGCGATGGTAAATTGGCAGCAGTAGGACGGATCGGCGCTTAACAGGCTTCCATTTAGCCTGAATATATCCTCTCGTGTTGAACTTGTTATTATGTATTCCTACTATTTCATGTAATCGTACTCTGGTTTGTCAGTTTGAATTTTATAAAAAACTATTGTTATTACATCATCAGTCGATGTTTAAGTATTTGAAAATTGTGCTGAATGAAACTTTATTACATTTAGGGCTATTGCCAATTTCCCTACATTTTGATCCTTTGATCTTGAAATGACCTTGGGATAAATTCAGGGCCAAAGGTCAAAATCTATAGAACTTCCGTAACTCAGAATCATCCAGATAAAACAATATTTGGCCGAGCTTTTGCCAATTTTCTCTTGATTTTGAATTTTGATACTGAAACTATCTCAGATTATGCTAGCGTTCTTGTTCTTTGTCTTCTCTGATGCAGCCCTTATTGGTCCGATCAAACAGATAAAATAACCAATAAGTAAGTAAAGTAAGTAAGTAAGTATTTCCTTTATTGAGAAGCACTAGCAAACGCACAGCACTGTACATAGCAAGATTAATACATTCAAACAAATAAAAAAAAATTCTATATACAACCATAGAATTGAATGAGAGGCTTTATTATACAGAGGAAGAAGAGCTAGAGCTAGTCATAGGGGAAAAAGGGTTTAAATAGCCAGATCTAGGGAAAACATATCATTTATTTGTATAGCATCCGGGCAAGGAAGCATTTCTGAGACAGGTTGTCAAACATGGGAAGCTCACGGTTATGGGACCGTGGCCGCAGGGAGTAGCGCGATTGCTTGATCGGTGGCAACAATTTATGCAGAACATGACAAGGATTGTGCGGAATACAGGCAAAGAGTCTAGTATCCGCATTGCTGCAGAGAGTCTCAAATGAGGGAGAAGATGGAGGTAAGTACCCCTGGCGTACCAACCTTCGGATAATTCCCTCAAGGGCATCCCGTTCCTGCACTCTCGCAAAGCCCCACCACACAGGCGAGCAATACAGCATCATACCAACCGTAGTGGCACGAACTACATCAAATAAACTGTCCCCCGAGAACCCATGCGACCTCAGGATCCGAAGTGCATAAAAGGACTGCCTTGCTTTTATGGTCAGACGTTTAATGTGAATAGAGAACCCAAATTTCGCTGTAAGCTCAACACCAAGAATATTTAGGGTTTGCACTCTTGCGATACCTTTTAGAGGAGGGGGGAACATACCGATGGTACCCCGGGGACGCGTGAAAATTATCTCACAGGATTTGCTTGAGTTAAGCTTGAGGTTGCAACTCTGTGCCCATACACTAATATGCTCAAGCTCAATCTCAGTTGTAGTGATACTTGATGCAGGGACAGCGAGATAGCAATCATCTGCATATTTAAAAATGCGATTGCATTTATTAACAGGTTTTAAGTCAGAGATTGCAACTACGAAATCCATCGGGCCCAAACCGGAACCTTGAATAATACTTGCATTAATTCGTGCCAGAGAAGATATTACACCGTTAAACCTAGTGCAATGACTTCGATTATGAAGTAAATTCAAAATCCAATTAAAAATGTGATCAGGAATTGGGAGAGAAGCAAGTTGTTCGGCTAGATATGAATGTCTGACAGTGTCAAAGGCTTTGGAAAAATCCAATGAGACCAAACGTACATAGGGTTCATAGCATAAGGTTTCAAGGATGTGGTTAGATACAGCCATCAAAGCAGCAGCCGTTGAGCCCGTAGGTCTAAAGGCATACTGATCATCAAATTTGTGATTAGTGTATGTGTTGGTGATTACCGGGTACATATATATACGGGTAACGATTTTTTCAAGAATTCTACAAAGGATGGAAGTAATGGAGATGGGGCGGTAATCCGATTCCATTCTTGGGCATGCCACTTTGGGGATTGGTGTAATACAACTTAACTTCCACTGTGGAGGAACATATGAATGTAACAAAGAATTTCTAAAAAGGGTTGTGATGGGTGTAGCCAACAGGTGAGCCATGCTGCTGAAGAACCAGGATGGGACACCATCCGGGCCCGCGGAAGATCCACGGATATTTGTTAACATAGTGAAGACATGGTATTCATCTATAAAATCAATTTCGAAAGGGGCAGCCGTTTGACGTGGCCTGGGTTCAGTATAAAGGTCATCGGTGGATATTTTACTATAATGCTTGTTTAGAGAGTCTGCATTTATATTGACATTAGATCTCTGGTCATTTCTATTGGCACAACCACTTCGGAGACGCCGTACTTCAGTCCATAGTTTCTTTGATCCTTTGCGTAGACCATCAAAAGATGAAGCATTAGTCTTCGTTATTATTCTTTGAATTCGATCAGCCAGGGCTGATGCCGCCTCGTGTTGTCCACTCCTAAAAAGTCGATTGCGCCGTCGCAGGAGGAGCTTCAGATGCGGGGTCATATACGGTGGATCACGTGACTTCACAGTCGTCTTTCTGATAAGGCTGAATAATATTTAGCTGAGCTGTTGCCTTTTCCCTTGATTTGACCTTCTGACCTTGTTTTACATAAAAGTGTTGAGCAACGTCAGATATTAATTAGTAGACCCTGACGGGTCTTCCTGCCAAAGTTGGTGCTTTGATCCGAACAGTAACGATTATTTCATTAAGCGACCCCACTAATACAGTTCCGCCAAAATGCAGTGGTTGCAGTTCTTAGTGGCAAGTTGGCAAAGGCGGCCATGACCGAGACAAGAGCGGGCCCAACATCTGCCGAGTTGGTGTTCCAGGTGTTAAAAAACTCCGAGGTGCTCCTTTTATGGTAGAAATAAAGTTATGGCGTCTGCCACCATGTCTAGGCTGATCAAGAATAGTTGCTGCGAAGCACAGGAGGCACTTCCAATAATACTGTCTAGTTGAGTCGGCTCTGATGTGAGACGGATGATAATGTCTGCTAAGAGCAGCCCTGTGCTCCTTTCGGAATGTTTCTGAGGAGAATTTTTTTAGGTAATGGGTGTTCCAATGGCTTCCTGCTGCCAGTGTCTGGCATCCGCTGGGCGTTGCCCCTGGTTGAGGATGTGATTAATGCAGTTGTAGTTGTTGCATTCAGTTGGCTATTTGTGAGCGCTAGGTCTGCGGTCTGATATCGGTGGCTTGTTAGAGACTAGGCATGGATTTGACCGTGAAGGTGAACATGTCCATCTTCAACATGTAGTAATCTAGAAGCATGACATACACTGAAATCGCTGAGGAACTGCTAGAGATTGAAAGACGCGAAGTTCGGTGCATCAGGGCGCTCATCCGTTCGTAGCCTACTTCGATAAATAGATCAGCGGGGGTCGTCAACGATGAGCAATTGCCGTATTTCGACCTGGCCGAAAGGCAGCCTGAGGATGGTCTTACTACGATTCACATCACAGCCCGCAGGGCCTCTTGTACCTACCATTTTATATTGAGTAGCACAGGGCGGAACCGCTAAATTCCAAATTAAAACCAATCTGTTCATTCTTTTTCTAGGCAAACTGCTATCTTGGAAGAGGGCCGTTCTTGAATTATTATTGTTGTTATTATTATTCTTATTATTATTATTAGTATAATTAGTATTATTATTATTAATAATAATAATATTATTATTATTATTAATATTATTATTAATATTTATTATTATTATTATTATTATTATTATTATTATTATTATTATTATTATTATTATTATTATTATTATTTTATCATTATTATAATTATACTTATTTTGTGGATCAACTAATCAAAAATAGAATAATTCTTCACGTATCATTTCAAATTTGAGGCAAGAATAGTATTTATTTTAAAAGTATTTAAGATGCAATACACTTTTGAAAATCATCTGTTTACAAGTCGACAAATGAATTACTTTATAAAGATACTTTATATAGCGCCTCTCGAAATAAACATTAAGCAAAGTTTCAGTCCCGACCGTACATAATAAAAGCCATCCCTGTATCACGCATTAGCATATACATGTACATTCCTCGAGAAAGAAAACAACGTCAAATCGTATAAAATCCACGACAGGAACTACGAATAAGTCCTGCACGCAATCATAGCAGCTGAGTAAGCGTCTAGTCATCGTTTTAAAAGTAGTTCAAAGTCTTGCATTCAGATGAAGCTTCCTTGGATATATTCTTAGTAGGCCTACTAGTTTGCCTAGATTCATTTTGATAAAACGTGTTATCTGAACGTTGTTCAGCCCCGCATAGTGCATGGCTCTTTCCGGACTACGGTCTGTCCGCTTGATTACCAAATACACGAATACACACAAACACACACACAAACAAACACAAACACACACATATTTATTTATTTATTTATTTATTTAATTATTTATTTATTTATTTATTTATTTATTTATTTATTTATTTATTTATTTATTTATTTATTTATTTATTAAGGTCACTTGTTATAGCGCCCCTTCAAGATTTCTACTCAGAGGCGCTCCCGACTACAGCGCGGACACTGAATCGGAGTTTCGCGCCGAAGCGCATGAGCAATTTCTGAGTGAAGGACTTGCCCAGGGTCCCTACGTGGCGGCTTGAGGTGGATTCGAACCCGCAACCCTCCGGTTGCAAGGCACCGAACATACCCCTACACCACCGCGCCCCACCTATGTATATACTATATAGGCTAAATAAGAAAAATTTCACAGTGGGTCAACGAAGACTCCGACGGTTTGGACTTGTAGAGAGCATGCCAGTTGACAGAATCTCACACGACGCACTGTCATGCAAGATTCGAGGGATAACGAAACAAAAACAGACGAGGACTATAAATTCTATAATGCTGGATAGATAATATAAATGAGAACATTCAGCAAGACTTGGACTAACACAACGGGGCAGAAATGACAAATGAAAGCGGACAATTGTGATCATTTGTTCGTACCCATCGCTGTCAAATGGCTAGCGTCAGGAACTGATGACGATAAGTAACTAAGCAGTCTTTATTAGCACGAGACAAGCGCTCATACTTTACTACACACATCTGATGACACTATTTTTGATTCCGGTTTCTTTGTCAGCTCCGCAATCTGTTGATTTTGTACTGAGGATAGAAGATAAGTTTAGGTGCTGGTTACACTTCCATGGTTTCTGATTTGTTTACTACCACGTAGATCGGTTTGGAATTCCATATTGATTAATCAACGTTAGTACAAGCAGGTCTTCCAACATTTCTAAAAGGTTCTGCATCTTTGCAAACTGAATTTGAATCATTGTTTGTCTGATTAACGTCTTTATGAACTGGTTTCAAGTTCTATGTCGAAAAATCCAACTCGACGTACATTGAGGTCCAAGTCTCTGTTGATTGATTCACTTCATCGTAAACCAGTTTTGGATCACTTTTTGAATGAATTACCTGAGCGTAAATGACATTAGGATTTATTCCACGATTATGTGTGTTATCATAAGTTTCTTTCGATTCCAACTTCCCACGCTCTCGGCACCCATACGAACCTTTACTCTCTGCCCTTTTACCGGTCTTCCTGCTTGCCTCATTGCCTCTCCTTGTCTCCGGATCTGCATTTTTCTGCTCCACTTTTTTCTCCAAATCTTTGATGTCGCAGTACAGATTAGTTTCCAGGTGGTTGTCTTGGACGATGATTGAAGAAATGTCGGGATAGCTGTATCCGTCCAGTTCCATCTGAGATACTTCGCCCCCACGACTTTCGCTGGTCGCAGGGAAAGACGTCTCTTCGTTTGCAGTTCCAGTCTGCTGTTCACAGCGGATTTCCTCAATCCGTCTCCTGAACAAAATAGAGTTTGAACTAATTTTACCGGTAATATATATATATATTTATTTTTCACTAAGGTGGGTTTTATAGCACCGCTCCTTAAATAATAGGCGCTGTCTTCGTTATCGTGTGAACTGTCATTCTGAACTTGGACACAAATATGATCATCACAAATGATCATGAACCAATGTACAAAAAGTAGAAAAATCAGCAGTTACAGGTCAACGCAAACAGGTAAGGCAAGGTTAGGTTAAACAGGTCAAAGTAGGAGATCAGGTATTATAATTTGAGGTATGTTAGTACAAAGTGTAGTAATTAATGGCCAGTTGTAGTGTGCAGTACGCTTGTCCAACTTTTACAATAAGTCAGACAAGTTCCGTCAGATGGTACAATATCTTAAGCAACCACCAATCGCCCGTGGTTTTAAACATATGGGATTTAGTTGTGTTGCCCACTGACCAGCAGGCCACTCCTTTACCAAATGTCGTATGGACTGCTTCTGTCAGTCATTGGGCATCTATAATGGCACCATTTGACGATAGGTTACTCACTAGGCTAGCTAAAAACAATGCTGAATATCTGCAATATAATCCTAAGCTTGGAAACTTCCAAAGCACTGCTTTAAAGCGAAGCGTAGAGCAGCAGCTCGACCACAAACGCTGCGTCAGCTGAGACGGGTTGTATGAAGAACAGAAGACCACTCTCTGAAAGTTTCATTCTAAATTTTATAACGTCATGTAGCAAGCAGAAGTCTCCCTAGACACCCTTCAGTACTTTTTGTTTGCGACCGTTTTTAGCCAGGTATCAGGTCCGTGCAGCAACTTACTCAACATTGATGGCAACAATGTAGCCACGGCGTAGAGTACGTTGTTGTACGGATCTAAGACCTTAGCTACGTAAAGCTTTAAAAACGGGATTTGCTGACCTCTGTACGCAGACGATGCCTCCAACGACAGAAGACACCAGAACAGCGACAACCAACAAAACCGCAACAATCATCCACGAATTGGCTGCAAAGATAAATTAGATAAAAGTAATTATCATATTTATGCCAATTGAATCAACGATAAGAATGCAATCAGAGCACTCAAGAAATTGCAGTTAACTTGCTTACATGGTGTGATGAAATATCCGTGATCGGTTAAAAGACATGGAACGGGCTTCACCTGGAGATCCGTCTCCTTCCATGGTTCCCTTCTCTTCATTTCATCAGTCGCTTAAGACTGCTCTCTCTTTCGCCTATAACCTGGGTGGGAAGCGCGTCTGAGTCTTGAGAAGGCGCTATATACATTTCAAGCGATTGAGTTGAGCTCATTGTTGCCCTAATGTTTTAATTTCATTGATGTTTTTCCGAGTTTCGTAAATGAGCTGGTGCCTGCGCTTAGTTTTATAGTAGCACTTGAAAAAATTGGAGCTTACGATTACAGTTATGAATTTTATTACAAACTGAGTTGTTCTTCCAACTTAAAAGGAACAGCTAATGGGTAACCGAACAAATGGATGCCACGTATAATTAAGTAACAGCCAAATGTATTGAGTACTAATCAAGAAAGATGGGCCAAGTTTAGAATATAAGCTATTAGCTGTTCTTGGTCGCTGTTGCACACTATACTTGTTGATAAATGTCTTTAACTGTAATACGTACGTGTTTTTGTGCAGTAAACAACTTCCAGCTAATTTCTTTTCATATATATATATGCATTTTAGTAGGAGTGCTAGTTTGGGTTTTATATTCATGTTTGTAACTTATATTAGAATGTTGCCGACAAGACTCTACTGATTGGACTTTATATTTAGAAGTGAACACTTAGACCAATCGCAATGTATTGGAAGAGTCAATTTTATGCACATACATCTTCTTATTTGAGTGTTGAGCATAAAGCAGTCGCTCACAAGTTGTTGTGTGTGTGTGTGTATTTCCTTTTTAACGACTAGCCGTGTAGTAACAAAGACCATTAGCGTCGCCCTCCTCCTTTATCCTGGCTTGGGACTGGTACTGTCAGAAAGCGAACAGTGGACAAGTTGTTGTCGAGTACAGACTCTGATGTGAAGTAAGCTCTCACACGTGGTGAGGTTTACAGCCATGAAGGGACTTTGTTACTTGAACATGTATTGCCTATTCTAACTGTGAGTTACACACCTGATACTTTGTGTTCAACTTCAGTCGAAGTCCTTGTTGGCGTTCTTATTGTTTGATGGTGATTCAGTCGGCTGCGATTGCAGGTGTAGTATACGTAGACTCCATAGTTATGAATGTATAATTTTCCTCCACAGCCGCTCTCTCCAGATACTTGCACACCTGAACATCCGTTCTTCTGACAACGACTTGTTACGTTTTCCTTATTTTTCGATAGCTTGTAGCAGATTCCTCCCTCGTGGAACTCTCCTGAACTGTTGAATGCTAGAACAACGGAATCTACGGACAAATCTGACGACTGGCATTGAAGAGATACATTATAGACATTCCCAACCCAATCATTCGACAGAAATAGAGATGATAGAGTGACACCTTTTCCTGAAATTAAATATAACCCGGCTGTTCATTTTCATCGTTGGCTGTTTTTCAATGGCAATAACTAAGAGTACATGCCCTCATATACTTGCACACCTGAACATCCGTTCTTCTGACAACGACTTGTTACGTTTTCCTTATTTTTCGATAGCTTGTAGCAGATTCCTCCCTCGTGGAACTCTCCTGAACTGTTGAATGCTAGAACAACGGAATCTACGGACAAATCTGACGACTGGCATTGAAGAGATACATTATAGACATTCCCAACCCAATCATTCGACAGAAATAGAGATGATAGAGTGACACCTTTTCCTGAAATTAAATATAACCCGGCTGTTCATTTTCATCGTTGGCTGTTTTTCAATGGCAATAACTAAGAGTACATGCCCTCATTAACACATAGCATAATATTATAATATGTCATAATATAATTATTATGATATAATATAATTCAAACAATAAGCTACAATGATATGATATGATGTGATATGATGTGATGTGATCTGATGTCTTGTGGTGTCATTTGATGTCATGTGATGTCATATGATGTCATATGATGTCATAAAATTATGATATGACATGGTATACGATATAATATACGATATATGTTATGACAATTAATATGATATTATGTGATATAGAATAACATAACATAATAGGCTACTACGTTACATTACAATACCTTAACCCTGCGACTACCAGTGGGGTCAAAAATGACCCCAGAGGTAGTTTGCACTAGTGCTGCTCACCCCCATAAGAGATATCTCAATGAAATTTTATGACTTTATAGGTAATCCTGTTTTGTACAAAATTCCAAGTTTTACTTTACATTTTCTATCACCAGGTGGCGCTGGTATACCATTTATACACTGAGTACCAGTGGGGTCATTTTTGACCCCAGTGTAAACTGAATAATTCTGACATATGTAAAAATAACAAATTGCATTTTTATTGAGCTAACATTGATTTTAAATGTATTTTAACAAATATAAACTATTATATATTGTTTACTTAGTAAATTTATTGCCAAAAATGTTGACAGTCTGCTAACAGGTTCAAACTAGTTGTGAAAAAACAATTCTAAAGGAAACGGAAGTGGATAAATAAGGAAGGCAGTGCCATTTATGGTGAAACATGGACTGATATATCTGACAAACCTAGAAATGAAGCAGTACAGGAAAAATTTAGAGTTTAGACGTTGTTTCAGCGACAGCATGACTAGAAATCGGTTCCAGAAATTATCACGTACCCTTAGATTTGACGATGTGGTGCTTAGAATAGAAAGTCAATATCCTAAACAACTTGCACTTATTTGACAAGACTAAAATTTAATTTTAATTTATAATAAAATAATAATAAATAAATTTCGCGGGCTGAGGATTATATGGCTCCATGTCCAAAAAGTACAATTCCGAGATATTCAAATTTTAAAGTTCAACATACAAGTACCAAAAGAATAATGAAAATATTGCAAATGCAACTAACTGTTTTTGTTCATTTGTGTATACTCTAACATTATACAGAGCAAAAGACTGCTAACAAAATGTGCAAAGATTTTTATGAATTTTTTAAAAGAATGCCCGATGTATAAAAAGGACATAGAGCCGTATAACACTCAGGTTGTTGTGAACACAGCATAAACAGTAACTTATTATTACTATCAAATATGGTCTTTATAGTCCAGTAATGCATCATAAACTACATTTCTTTCACTTTAAACCCAAATCATGGAAACCAGAAGTTTTTTGTAGTTTAGTAATTATGATTCCATAGTTAATATGGAATCAGCCATGAATAAAAATAAGAAACAATAAAATTGAGTGTTTGTAATACTGAAACACTCTTTGTCAGTAATAATTGGATTACCAGCAAGTAATGTTGGTGAACTACACTAATTACAATGACTCTTGCTCATTTTAGATTTTGGAAAAGGGCACGCTAGATTTTTTAAAGGAACTGCTTGAATATAGTTTTCCCATTTTCTTGTGTTAATAGTTCTCTTTATTTTTTGTAATCAACTTCAATTTTCCTTAGGGATCCTTTCTGGTTTATCTTTCGACTGTTAACACTGGCACTGTCTATCACATCCTCACAATAGGAACTGGTTCTGATACTGACCATGTTTTTAACTTGAGAGTCAGGTTTTTAAACTGAGACTTATCAAGGGATCTTTACGGCAGCCCATATAAACTCAAACCTCATGTACTCATGATCTAGTTCTGGCATGAAGTCTAGCATAGATGTCATGTCTCTAATCTGTTCAACATTCAATTTCTGCCTCTCTGTACTGTTTTGGGTTATTCTCAGCAATAGGGGTTGTTCTGTTCATATCTCCAGCACACTACCGGATTTATTTTGCAGATCATTTGAAAATCTCGTTTTGTACTTAAGAATCATTATACAGTCTCCAAAAATACTCAATTGCTTCTACTTTGATGAACGAAATGCAGTCAAATCTGTCACAAAGGGTCTGATAGTAATTCTCCATGCCACAATTCATTTCCACATTCTCGACTTCACCGTCACTGACGCCTAACTCCAGATCACAGTACAGTTACTATTACTACAAGAATCAAACATACAATGCGCATACCATACAGTAGAAAAATATAAACTGTAATGATGAAAATTATGAATGGAAATGGGCGACGAGGAAGACATAGCAGGCAGAGGGCGGATGATATCAAGGATTGGTGCAAGCAACATCTGCGAAAACAAGCCGACTAAGTGATAACGCGTGCGTTGGACACAGGTGGCGGGCCTTCGGCCCATGGATCACGATGATTATGATGATATTGATTTAAAACTAAACAGAGAAATTAAATACAAAGTTACTGTGGCGTCTTAACATAAATATGATAAATTGTCGGACATTATAAAACACTCAAATTATAAACATTTGTTGGAAATAAAATTAGGAACTCTTGGTTGCCATGAAAATAATAACATAACCAAGCGACTTGATTGGTTCGTGGACATAGAGCTCTATAATTCTCAAGTATATAAATAAATTGGACATAGAGCTAAATAATTCTGATGATATAAAGGTAAGCATTGATCCAACAATGTTGATTTTAAGTGGACATAGAGCCCCTTGAAATAGGCAATTCAACGACACCCATAACGCAAAATCGACCAATTATGGACATAGAGCCTTATAATCCTCAGCCCGCTTAGTGGACAAAATCATAAGAAAATGATAAGAAGTCGAATATAATCTGTGCAAAAAGTAAGCGCAATTATGTCGTTTTTGCCGAGAATACCTGCATAAACTGTAAACAGTAACTGTAATGACCGGATATTGTCAATGCTAGTTTTGAACATAGAACACTCGAACACTTTGAACACTAATCTGAAAATATTAAATTAAAAATTTATTCATTTCAACAGCCTGATCATGTTCCAAATACTTTACTAATATTTGTTTTCATGGCAATAAATAAAAATGTAAAAAACAAAGAACTTATTGTAAAAATTGTGTTGGGGTCATTTTTGACCCCACTGGTACTCAGTGTATGAAAAAAATTCTGGTAGTCTGAGGGTTAATCTCTACTCCGTGATATTTAATCGGCCATAGATAAATCACATTTCATACTCCTGACACTATTTCAGACCATGTTCTGAACCCGCTCCTCCCTACTGGAAAGACACGCCCATATTCTCTACGTCCTAGGCCGCATGACCGAAACATCCCACTGGGGGAGAACTTCACGAGGAAATCATTGAAAGAAGAATGTTTTTACAATGCTCAATTTCATGTAAACCAAAGTGTGTTTATGCGGCTGGAAAAATAAAGAATACACTTAGGCCTAATACTTACTTCATTGACATTAAATTACTTAGCATAAAATGACTAACGGTGACATTGCATAGCAAAATGGGTTAGGTGGTTCTGAATTTTACCTATTTGTTAGAATAACATTTAAATCTACATTTTCACGTTTAATTGACTCCAGATGATTTCTGTTTACAACACAAACCGACGCCGTAATTATAAGTTTCCAATAATCATTAATTATCATACTGGAAGGTCAATTAAACTGCCTTTTTTGATACTCCGGAAGGTTTATTTTAACGTGAACGCAAATAACTTTCAAACTACTGTTCAGTTTAGAAGCTTTACTCATATTGGCCCCACGTTTAGAACTATCTTCCGCAATCTCAGCGGTTTGAGCTCGTCATTCTTTCCCAATGTATGTATGTATTTATGTATGTATGTATGCATGAGCACTTGTTATAGCGCCCCTTCAAGATTTCTACTCAGAGGCGCTCCCGACTACAGCGCGGACACTGAATCGGAGTTTCACGCCGAAGCGCATGAACAATTGCGAGTGAAGGACTTGCCCAGGGTCCCTACGTGGCGGCTTGAGGTGGATTCGAACCCGCAACCCTACGGCTGCAAGGCACCGAACATACCCCTACACCACCGCGCCCCACGTAAACGGAAACGACTGAAGTCCATTTTATTTGTCAGTCATAGCACTGATATATCCATGGATTGGAGCGCCTTTGATTTGTTGAGTGGCGCTTCATAAATGTTAGATTTCAATTACAATTACAATTAGATTAAACTCCATGTTGACCTACGTTCTTCGCACGTATAGAAAATTTCCACACAACATGACGTCGTCCTGACTAAAGATCCACAATCAAGGGCATCTCTGATTCGTAACAATTCGCAACTCTGATATCCGTTGCAGCTTCCTGTTATTTCATCGAAGTATCCGGGGTTGGCTGGATGAAGACAGTCGAATTCTTGATGAAAACTTGCATCAGAACATTCTTCGGTCGCATCCTTCCTATAACGTCGTGTTAGGCCAACTGCGTAGCTCGCATTCGCAATACGAATGACTTCACGCAGTTCGCATTGAATCATGAAGATATCACGGCAGGTTCTCAGTCTCATCAACCTCCCTGAATCACAACTCGCTTACTACATTTAACCATTATTATTATTATTATTATTATTATTATTATTATTATTATTATTATTATTATTATTATTATTATTATTATTATTATTATTATTATTATTATTATTAGTATTAGTATTATTATCATTATCATTATTATCAATTGTTTCTATTATTGTTACATTTACTATTAATTAATGCCACCACCACAACTACTACTATTTTAACGATCACATCTATTATTAACTTATAGTCAACTTCTACAACAACCTCAACTAGAACAACAACAACAACAACAACAACTATTCTACTATTACTATTACTATTCTATTATTTCTACTGATAATGCATTTTTTTATTACTACTACTTCTACTGCAACAGAAGAACTTCGATAACAGCAACAACTAACACGACTGCTACTGCAACTCCTGCAACTTCTACAACCGGCATTAATTACATGCCATGCAATATAATTCAAATTACTTTTCATACCACCGCTATAATCTTATCCATCATTAAGTAGTAGTTGCTGTCGATGCCATCATCGTCATCAAAATCAACGACGACGACAGCATTCTTATTTTCAGCTTCTTTCAGAAAAATATCCATGTATGTATAGATTAGTTATTATCATCAATTTGGTGTTTTTGCGGACGTTCACATTTTACCTCCTCCATCATCTGCAGACGCTCCATTCGAGATTCTCTTTAACTCGGTGAATATCTGATCACCAGCTGATGAGGAGGAAAACAGGAAACTGATGACCATGAAGTAGATTAACATGTTCCAGGTTGGACTCCGACTTCAAGTGAAGATCTGCAAAAAGAAGTCACTATTGAGATAGAAAAGAAAAGATGCATATACCCCGAAAATATTTTCTCCCCTCCCCATGAGTCGTCATCCCATTCGCTTGTAGGAAAGATACATTTCGCCATAAATGTTCTCCTGTCCAAATAATCATATTCCATTGTTTAAACCCACTCGTTCACACTCTGCTCACACAATTCGCCACAACCCATAAGTCTTTCATCGTCCAACTGATGCTGGGTAAAGGTATCCTTACCTGTGTCAGGAACAGAATTATTATTGTTCTGTTATACTTTTAATGTGTGCAATCTTTCACAATAATTATTAACAACTCAGCAAAGTCGATATTAACTGAATTCAGTAGGGCAACTGTTACACTCTACCAGGAAGATATAGGCCTACAGATGATTTGAAGCCTACATACGGTGTTCTTATGGCAATGCGTGATATAATTATTATGTAGCCAGCACTATCCACCTAACTTTACACGCTGCCACTGAGTCTCTGTCTCTGTCTCTCTCTGTCTCTGTCTGTCTGTCTCTGTCTCTCTCTTTCTCTATCAAGTTGCGGTTTGTCAACTTATCATTTTAGTTATTAAAACGTCATTGATAAAAACGACCGTCGAACAGGTTTCCTATTTGTCAACAATTTTCATAAACCACGTTTCACGGAAACTGTTCGTGTTGATCCTTTTCCATTGATGGATACAATGACAAAACAGAATGTTGATCTTACTGTAGTCAGGAAAAGCCGGAAACTGATGTTTGCGAGATCGGGAAAAAAGAAAGAAGCAGACAGTTCAGACAGGCATAATGACAAATACACCGACAGATATACAGACAGACGTACAGACCTACAGTGAAGAGTGAATAGAAGAAGTTGTAATCGGTTTTCCGCCATTAATCGGAGACAACTTTTACTTTCACTTTTCGGTATGTTTGTAATAAATTATTCCACTCGCTTTTGGTATTAGATCATCATGGAGGACGGGTGATGGTTGAATGGTGATACACATGCACAATGGACAGAAAGACCATAACCGCTAGCCCGATAAGGTTGACTCAGCCTTCCACTCCTTGGGGAGATGCAAAATGAGCAGCAGTAGGACGGATCGGCGCGTAACATGCTGTCATACAGTAATTAACTCGACTCCTGTTTAACTTGTTATCATAATGTTCTTAATATTTCATACAATCATCCTGGGGTTTGTCAGTTTGAATTGAATAAACGATAACTTTCAAATAATCAGCAATGATAATAAAGATAAAACTGAAGGTGACGATGATGATGATGATGATGATGATGACAATGACAATGAAGATCATGACGACGGCGATGTTGGTATTGAACATCTTTCCTTTACCAGCGCATCTCGTTAACATGCATAGATACCTACATTTCTGCTTCAACCAACGAGCGCTAGAGAGAGTATGACGTTTCTTTACTGCACGCCGTAATGACGTCACAATCGCTAAACGGCCTTGGACCCTTGGCTAGGCATTCTATATTATATAGATATCGACGTTTGGGGATAAAGCTATCTATTACCAAGTAGTTCGGCAGTTCATGTGAAATCAAATGACGAGTTTTGATTTGTTGAAATTCATGGACACAGTCACTCTTAATTAAACGAGATCTGCTTTATTTTTAATTAAGTATACTCTATACTTACAAAGTTAAGTTGTTGATTGTTTTTGTCAGCATGGACTTAGGTGGATTTATGTTTACAATAATTGTAAACATAAATCCTTAAATTGAGAAATTACAAATATTGAAATCTTATCGTATTTAAATTATTTCAATATTTTTAATTTCTCAATTTCTTATTAAACCATACTCTTATGATGAAGAAAATATCTGTTATAGATTAATGTTACTTCGTGTTTCCTAATAAAGTTGTTATTTGCTGATTAAAATGAAATTGTGTTAAACTCTGACATATATTATTATTGTTGTTGCTGCTGCTGTTGCTGCTTGTGTTGTTGTTATTCATTATTATTATTATTATTATTATTATTATTATTATTATTATTATTATTATTATTATTATTATTATTATTATTATTTATTATTATTATTATTAATATTTCACTCAACAAGTTCTTGCTGCTCAAAGGTGCCTCTGAAGGCAATGGCGTTATTATTATTTTTACAGACTGAGGTATCAAGAATCCCTCAGAATTTATGAAAAATTACTATAAGGAGCAGGAAATTTGTCTGGCAGGGTCAGGCCTCGACTTCAGGGTTTTCAGGAAAAGTGCCGTTGAATGCGACCAAGTTATAGCGTTGGACGCAGACAGACGTTGGAAAATAAATGATGTCTCGCGTCTGTCGCCACCAGTGAATGACATACGACGGCCTAGTTCACTAATGAAGTCTCCAGAGCCGAAGGATTGAACGGGCCCAAAGTCTCGATGGCCACGGGATGAAACAGATTAGATGTAGGAAGTCCCTGGTACTTTTGAATCTTACGGTTGGCCGCCTGCACTGAAGCGGGCCCGACCGAGCCGGCTCCGATGTAAGAGGCCGCACAGGAGTGGACGACAGTTGCGTCCCAAGCCAGGTACTTCCCTCCGATCTACTTTATGATTAATATTATTATTATTATTATTATTATTATTATTATTATTATTATTATTATTATTATTATTATTATTATTATTATTATTATTATTATTATTATTATTATTATTATTATTATTATTATTATTATTATTATTATTATTATTATTATTATTATTATTATTATTATTACTGTTGTTGTTATTGTTATTGTTATTGTCATCATTGTGCATTTATAGAGCGCCACTACCTAATGACTGCAGCTCCAAGCAGCAATCGATGGCGCTGATTAATTGTAAGTGAAGGACCTATTCATGGTCCATACACAGTAGCAGTCTCAGAGAAGGTTCAAACCAACACTCTCCGCGCTACAACACCAGCGCTTTCAGCCATTCGGCTACCGCGTCTCATAAATATTATATAGATCGCACAGTGCATATACGTATGTCATTCTATGGAATTGTTCTCCGGTTTATGAAAGTAAGACAGGAAATTGAAGAATTGCGAGTTACAATTGACCAGGAAAGTGCCGGAGTAGCCTCATTCCTTCTTAAACTAACCCTTAACAAAACGTGTAAATTAAAATAACTAAACCTAACTATGTGTAAAGAGTGGAGTCCTGTTTGCCCCCTATTGATTGATTAAATGAAAATACAATACAATAGGCCTACTATACTATGGCTTTAGGACGAGTTAGTGCAATGTACGATTATTATAGTTGTTTTCATCGTGTTGCATATATTGGGAACATGGGTTGTATAGTCTTTTACAGGCCTAACTCCGCGATGCAAAAAGTCTCACATTAAGACGGTTGTGCTTTTTTTATTCAAGTGCCAATCCACGGATCCCGTTTGCTGCAGAGAAACCGTGCCTCCCACAACCAACAGTCTACACGTGCCATCCTATCCACGACCATAATTAGACAACTGCACGAATAAGTAACTTGGTAAGGTGTGAATAGTTTAAAAACAGAAGTAATTGGTTGAAGTGTTTATAATTATGTGTTTTAACTGTATATCCAAACTCAGCTTCAAGAGTTCAGATCTATTGAAATGAACGACAACAGAATTGTTCTATTTCTTATAATATATTTTCGACCAGCTTCTCACCCGGTATTGGTTGAAAACTCAATTATGGGATAAGCCTAAACAGTAATGGTTGACAGCACATAAGTCTAAACAGTATGGCTGACATCAACATACACTTAATATGGTCAAAACAGCATACGTGCAGACACTAATTTTGCTTTGTGAACCTTCTGTCGCAGCTTTTTCAGTAAGTTAACCAGTTTCTAATTAGCGGCTTAAGCACTTTAACTACGAGAATGTACTGAAAGCGACTGAGAAACAAATTCAATTCCTCATTAGAGTGCTAATTTTCTACAGTATTGATACATATGTTCATTTGTAGTGCTGCGTGTCCTAATAAGGACAGGTTCCTCTACTACTCCATCAGCGGCATTGGCTTCCTATTGAAATCAGAATGAAATTTAAACTGGCCAGTTTGACTTACAAAGCCCTCAGCACCAGCACACCTCCCTATCTTCAATCAGTACTAACTCCCGACATCCTTCCTCGTTGTCTGCGATCATCAAGTACTTTTCTTTTAGTGGACCTACGATGCAGAACAGTTATGGACTTGCGCGCATTAAATGCCTCTGCCTCCAAGGAATGGAATCGACTGCCACTCTCTCTATCTAATTTAAATTCACTTTCTTCTTTCAACAAGCGGCTCAAAACTCATTATTTCTCTTTGGCTTTCAAACACTTGTTTATCTAATTGCATCTTCACATGGCAGCTGACTAAACTCGCCTCAGATTCACATTTCGGTGTGACCGTGCGCGCGTTAGAAATTTAATTGATAATAAATGATAACAGTATCTGCTGCTTCAGATCTTACTCAGCTTACATAAACTGTGCGTTATGAAAAGACAAACGGCCTTTACGAAATCAATGACGTCATTAAATTGTTATTGTAGGTCTTCTGTTTTCAGGCTCTTATAAACTATCCGAAGAGTTATTTTTGTTCTGGAATTAGCGGTCCTCGTCCCCGGTCAACTGTGCGAATGTGCCTCGAAATAAGTAAGTAAGTATATTCTTTATTAAACCAATTGCATATCCGCACTTTGGTGTACATACATTTATACAGAGTATAACATTCTTATTATAAAAACGATCTGCGTGAGAGATTGTCCGCTTGTGGAATAAAACGGCCATGTAATCTCGGGCGCTGGAAGTAGGGGAGCGGTTTTTAATGCAACAGCGTTATATTGTTGCGTGCATATGGATGGGCGCTGGAAAAGTGTGTGGTCTCGTGTGGGTCTCCCGTTACAGCTGTCAAGCGCCAGCCTAGCTCTTTTACGAACTCAAGGCCTGATATTATTATTATTATTATTATTATTATTATTATTATTATTATTATTATTATTATTATTATTATTATTATTATTATTATTATTATTATTATTATTATTATTATCTATTTGAAATACTTATTTTCGAGGATCAACTCATCAAAAGTAGCTAAAGTAGTAGATGACTATTTATTAATTGCAATATACTATTTAAATCATCTGTTTACAACTCGATAGTTAATTCCTGTATAAAGATAGTTCATACAGCGGCTCGCGAATAATAATTAAGAACAGACGTGCTACGGCAAGTAAAACCAGTGCAAAGAAAACTAGAAGAGTCGCCGGGAGCGGGTCCACGCACGAACTGTCGATGCCATTCAAGGAACCGCGTTGTACCTCCCCAGCCGACACATAGATGTATGTCCGGTTGGGGACAGCGTGCGCACACCACAGTTCCAGTCCCAACCGTACGCCCAAATGCCCATGCCTGTCTCAAATACATTCTTCGAGGAAAGGCAAGAAAACATCGTCAACTCGTATAAAATCCACGACAGGGACTGCGAATAAGTCCTGTACGCAAGCTTAGCAACAGCGTCAGCTTCTGGTCAACTACTTAAAATTAGTTAAAAGTGCTGCATTCAGATGAAGCATCGTTGGATAAATTCTTTTCGTATGTTTTCTTCGATTCATTTAGATAAAACGTGTTATCTGAACGTTGTTCAGCATAGTGAATGGCTCTGTCCGGACTGCGGTCTGTCAGCTTAATTACCAAATACACGAGCATATAATGTAATTATATATTATATATAGTATGTACATGTATATATATATATAGTATGAATAAGTAAGTAAAAGGTCACAGTGGTTCAACATAGACTCCGATGGTTTGGACTTGTAGAGAGCATGCCCGTTGACATAATCCCACACAATGCACTGCATGAAAGTTCGAAGGAAAGAGAAACAAAGGTAGTTAGAAAACTACGCTGGACAGATAATATAGATGAGGACAAAACATCACTTGGACTAACACTAAGGTCAGCAATGGAATTGACAAATGACCGAGGACAATAGATTTCGTAATTGTAATTGTGACCGCTCAGAAATCAGCAGCTCTCTTGACCTGCGTCAGGACTTGCGACAGCGAACAAGGAAGTTTTAAGGCATGTCTCCGGAACTCGGTAGATGAGAGGGCAATAGTAACTAAAGGCGAAGAGACTGGGGACGAGAGTTTTAAGCTGATGGGCCAAAATGAGCAAGGATCACTTTTTCGTACTCATCGCCACCAAATGTTTGGCGTCGGGAGCTGATGATAAGTAAGTAAGTAAGTTGTCTTTGTCAGGAACAGACAAACGCTCACATTTTACAACAACTGTGTGAAGACACAATCTTTAAATCCGGTTTCTTTGGCAACTTGACGTTCAGTTGACTGAGAACTGAGTGGCTTCTGAGGATGAAAGATACGTTCTAAAGGTTCTGGTTACACTGGTTTGTGTTTTTGTTTGTTTACTTCGGCGTACGTCAGTTTGTAGTTCCTTCGTGAGAGATCAACTTTAGTATAAACCGGCTTTAGGACATTTCTAAGCGGTTCTATGTCTTTGCAAACTGGATTCGAATCATTGTTTGGCTGGTCCACGTTTTTAGAAACTGGTTTCAAATTCTGTATCTAATAATATACCTCAGTGTACATTGAGGTTGGAAACGCTGTTGACTGACTCACTTCATCATAAACCGGTTTTGGATCATTTTTTAAATGATTTAGCCTGAGCGTAAAGCACATTTGGATTTATTCCACGATTATCTGTCTCATGGTAAGTGTGTTTCGATTCCAACTTCCCGGGCTCTTGGCATCCATACGACTTTTCACTCAGTCTCCCTCTCTCTACCCTTTCATCTGTCTTTCTGCTTGCCCCGTTATCTTCCCTCTCTCCGAATCTCTACCTTTCTGTTTCACTGTTTCTTCCAAATCATCAATCTCGCAGTATTGATTGGGATAGCTACATCTTTCCAAATTCATCCGAGATACTTCGCCTCCACGATTTTCTCTGGTCGCAGGGAAATGCGTCTGGTTTGCAGCTCCAGTCTGCTGTTCACTGCG